>JBCNJP010000023.1:90388816-90411793 GCA_039602395.1 Deinandra increscens subsp. villosa | reverse complement strand
CCACCTCTAAAAACCACCCTACCTCCACTCACCATAAGAGAACCCTCTTCCACCATTGTGACGACTAGAAAATTTTCTTTCGTTTGTGACCGACTTGTTAACCACGTTACTCAATTTTCGGGACGAAAATTATTCAACAAGGGAATACTGTGACAATCCGTCTTTTCAGGTCTTTCCTGCTTTAAATAAACTTAAACCAATATAAATGTCGCGAGAACATTTACTTTAACTGATATAAATGTTGTGTGAACATTTATGAGGTGGACTTGTGTTGACCTTATCATTTAGGGTTTGTGTAACTATCGCTATACGAGCATGCACATAAGTTTAAACGTTTGATATTCTATGATTCACTACTTATGATATTATGTAATATATATGTATATGTATTCACGTAATTTATTCTATGATTTTATGTGACAACGTATCACGTAACTATACATATGGTTTATGATTTCATGTGGGTTAATCATATAAAGATAAATTTAAATCGATGATTTTATGTGAACGTAAATAAATAATTAAGGAATATTATTCATGACTTGTCTGACGATCTAAGATTTATATTTTTTTTATATATAAAAAAAGTCATGTGAAAACATTTGTGGGTATATATGTTAGTCTCAGTTATCTTAATTTAAAGCATTCAAGATAGTCTCGTTAACCCCGTTAGAAGTCGTGATCATTTTATAGACCTAGAGGGACCCTTTCTGCCATTCCTAAACTCCATTTTATTTGATAAAATGATGAGGACCATTTTCGTAATTAACCTAAATCTTGTATTCATCTTGTAACTCTTTAAGGGACTAGTTGTGCCATTAACCCATTGTTAATTTGAAGACATTTAATTACGTGAATTAACAGAATCGGTTTCGACCGATCATCATCACCATCCATCGGTTCCAAATCTCTTCACCTACCTTTAATCATATAGACACAGAACATCCTCATGACACTCTCAATCACTCCTCTGTCTCTCGTTGTTCTCTCAACCTAAACAAAGGAAAACCATCGCACAAGAAAAAAAAGAAGAAGAAACCAAAGAAAATCCGGTCAAATCGGCCACCATTCCGCCATCATTCGATCGCTCTGTAGTGACCATCAACCACTGTTGAAGCAGCAGAGACAACGTAGCACCAAACGGAGACATATTCGGGGTTTTCGGGTTCGCATTCGAGTTCGTTTCGGTTCGGTTCCGTCTTCAAACACTCCTCATCTATCATCACCGGCACGAGGTAATACTGAAACTATGTTTTCGCTTCATTCTGTAGTCTCCGTTTATGTTTTCGCAAAATTCCGGCGACCGGATTAGGGTTCCGGTGAGTTGGATGGGTGTGGGGAGGAAGATGACTCGACAGGGGTCGGGTTATAAGAATAAGGTTCCGGGTTGTAACACGAATGGATCACCTGGTTGGTTGGTTGGTTAGGTCGCTTGTATTTCTTCCTGAGGTCGCGGGTTCAAAACCCGGACTCCACGTTTCTCTGTTTTCTTTTTCTTCCCTGTGGCTATGACCCGATCCTGCTTACTGTTCCAGCATATAAGCGTTTCGGTTGAGTTTTTAACCAAACAGGAACCGCAGTCTAGCGGTTAGAGCATTTGTTTGCAAGTTATAGGTCGCGAGTTCGAACCTTGGTGACCTTAGTTTGTTCTATTTTCTTTATTTTGTATTTTTGATGAATTGAGTCAATTAAAACTGGTTTAAAACGAGCCTTGAGAAGGTTTAGACTCGTAGAAATATAACTTGGGCTATTAAATCCCGTAAACTATATTTTGAATTTTAAACACGTTTAACTTGTCATTTTAAATTGAATTATAGTTCTAATATATATATATATATATATATATATAATGATTTAAAATTTTGGGTTTTTTTTTTACATAAGAGGTAAAATATATACATTTTGCATAGATTAATATATATAAATGTATATCGTTGGTTTATTGCAACAATGAGATATTTTGTATGAACTTTTAAATATATGAATCTTGTTATTAACGTCGTTTGCGTGTTTGGTTTATATATATTTATTTTGGATCGTTGAGTTTAGAAAATATATATTAGTGATATGTATTATATTTTTCGCATTATTTTGATAATCTCTCGGATTTGGCAAGCGTGCCATCCTCGACTTGTTTTGAATTCCACGATCCTTCGTTTGTGTCGTTTACGTTAGACTTAGTAGTTTATAGAACACACACTTATACATCTATGTTCGTTAGGTGACTGATTGCTTGCACAAGACTCGTTCTTGCTACTTGAATTAATTGTTTATCTGGAAACTTTGCTGTGCAACCTAAGGTGAGTTTCACGGCCCCATTTTACTGCTTTAAATCCTGTTGGGGGAGATTAACATGCATGATTTACACAACTGAGATAATTAGACTTTTATATATCACTTGAAGTACTTGTAGCACACTGATACAACAAAGTCCTTCTTATGGTACCGTTAGTATTAATGACGATAGCGGGAGATATATTGTAGTACTACTGGGTCTGACAAACCCCACCCGGGCCAGTCGCGCTGGCACGATCGGATATCGAACGGGTGTTATATTCGTCCTAAACACAACAAGGCAAACTGCACAAACTGTAAACAACTGTTAGCTTCGGTGACCATCAACGTGCGAAGTTTCATGTATATAGCCTAGCTAGCTATTTGATATATATTAGTGATTATGCTCTTACAACTTGACTATTGTTGAATAGTCAATCTTAAACTCAACTTGACTATTGTTGAATAGTCAATCTTAAACTCAACTTGACTATTGTTGAATAGCCAATCTTAAACTCAACTTGACTATTGTTGAAATGTCAATCATAAACTCAACTTGATTGTTGTTGAACAATCGATCTTAAACTGAACTTGAACTGTTTTTCAACTGATAAACCTGTGAACTCACCAACCTTTGTGTTGACACTTTTTAGCATGTTATTCTCAGGTTGCAGATGTTCGAGTATCACGACTACGCATGCATGAGACTTCGAAACCCTTTTATTATCTTTGAACAAGCCACGTCACCTTGGGTGGCGGTGTTTTTTTTTTTACAATAAATACTTTCAGCATGTTACGCTTCCGCATTTGTAAAACTCTGTATTTATATTTTAATAAAATATACAACCTTTTATTAATTATTGGTCGTTTTGTGTAACTAATGGACATCGATCCTGGTTTGTCACGCTCCCTGCGGCGCGTTATCGCGCGTGGGATTTTTGGGGGTGTGACAGATTGGTATCAGAGCCATTGGTTACAGCGAACTAAGATTCGTCTTAGACTGTAACTGTTTTGCATTAGTTACACTTAAACATTTTTTTTCTCTCATGCATCGTGATACTCACTCCTGCACGCACCTGGTTTAAGATAAGTCGTTTACATCATCCACAAAAGCAAAGGATACTATGTTTGAGTTTCCACCAACCCTATAAAGTTCTTACAAGAGCTAGTAGTATAAATAGGACATTTAGACTTATTATTTATACTCACGGCGAGGAGCCGATTATTCTTAAGTTATTTTCCCTTAACCTCTCTGGGTCGTGTACCTCTTGGTTCATATCCATGGACGATGAGATGTCAAATCAGATCAGAGGATCACATCTTCACTCTTGATGAGTCGTTTGCTTTCTTGGGATTATTCTAGACTGAAGGACTGGGTGTATTACCCAGACATTGGACGAATGCTTACTTAGGAGGGTGGTGTAATACCATGTCCTATTCTTAAAATTTTCCTTCATGTATGTGAGACCTGTTGTACCTGACCACCTAATTGTTCAAGAAACATTATCATGACGTGCTAATAACGCGATCATTCAAATTTAGTAGCGGCAACATTGTGTGGATTCAAGTGGTTTCTTATTGGGAAACTTGTGCCTACCTTCGTTATCCTGATCTTTTCACATTTGCTCTGATCTTCTAAGATCTTTCTCTTCTTGTTTCTATCGCGTTATGCGTCGGGATAACATAACTTGGGAACAACTCTTATAGCCTCAACGTTACCTGATGTGGGCAGACTAACGTTTTCTCTTTATATACCGGATTGTGATCAATTTGGTATGCGTGATAAACCCTATTCTGATCCTATTGAGTTAAGTTTCTAGTTGACTCGCTTCGGGTAGGTCATTCTCATTTAAAGCAAATATTTTATCCTCGAAACTTGTCTTTAAACAAATTCTGGTCAAGATAACCTTGGTTCAGTAACCACATTCTTCATACACACTCCGAGGATATGTCGTCTGTACTCAGCCATACCTGATAGCCGAAGTAAGAAGAACTTGGGTGACCGTATAAGGTAAATTACAGTTACGGGTGCACACGTAAACGTAATTTGCGGTGTATGGAAATCCTGGAGAATCCTACTAGGCAAGCTAATGGTCGTAATTGGGAGCAAAATTTTGTAATTTTTTTTTCCATGGGGCTGAATGTTGAGCCTGTTGAAATACAACTGGATGATCGAAGTCATCTATCTTGTAAACATTATCACGCATGATATCATCTCTTATATATATCGATCCTAATCCATTCGTGAACCCTTTGACACCTATTACGAATGTTTGTCCGGAAGGGGCACCGTTTAACTCGTGTATTTAAATGACAAGTCTTCCGTAACTGCGAACACTCTCGACGAAACCTTCGACTGGTTTGAACTCATCTTGAATCATAATTCTACCTTTGCGACTTTACCTACCATATCACCCCCTGAAACTTTATGATTATTAGACAACTTGTATATACATTCATCGGACGAATACCCAGACAACATTAGATAAACGAACTAGGTCAAGCGTATACCACGAGCATTTGGGCATATTTCTTGGCTAAAGCCTCTTGTGAATTTTTCCTCTGAACATTAATACTTCCTGATTTTCTTGTGCGATCCAAAACTTGTTGCCAGCAACAACATCACGATTGTAGAAACTGCCTATCTCACCGCAAGCATATTTTTTTCCCTCTCTAACAGGGGTAATGTTAGTGAAAATCCTTCCTGATTTTCAAACTGATGACTTCCAGTTCTAACGTAATGACTACTTTGATTGACTTTTGAACCTGTGCGATTGATTTTGTCTGCATGATCCGAACATTTTACGATACAACCAATAATTTCTGATTTTGCGCTTTTATAATCCTTCATGTCTTGGGTAAGCTTTCAAGCTTCGAACCGGGAAGTTTTACACTCCTGGTTAGTATTTCAACTAGTTAACATCATGATGATGAGACTACCATGTGCCTCTACTGCTGTAACAATACAGAGTCTTTCATGAAAACTCTAATTACACTCATCGAGCATGAACTTCTTGTTATCGATAACTAATTATACTATCAGCCTGTATTACCCCTTCTTACCCATTGAGTACACCAGGATATCCATGCATTTGTATATTTATTAATGCTCCTGTCATATCGGCTATCGAAAAATTCCTGATACATGTATCCTCATCGTCCTTTTCAGAAAACTTCCATTGATGAACCCCCAGCTTGAACTTAAATCTTGTGGTCTCTTAAAATTTTGATCGTCTTGAAATCTGCAGCTTTATGATATTCGCACTGCGCATGCCAAACTCTCAACGATCTTCACGAGAAATAGCAAACCTTACGCATCCTACTGGTCTCGTGAATGGAAATACCTACACCTTTTGTTTGTACAACGTATTGAGGTTTTAATCTCTCGCCCCTTTTACATTCAAGCGTATGGGAGAAACTTGAAGTCCTCTATTTCCGATGAAAATATCCAGTGTGGTTGACTAATAACTAGTAATAGTAGGTTGCTGGTACACTTTCAAGGTGTTGGTAGTGTGGTGGGTTAGCTGCGGTACACCCTATATATAAACATTAGTGGCACGTTGAATGTGGGACCGGTACCGGACCAAGGATTGACTTTAGAGTCATACGCAAGAGTCTTATCTTGAGAAACTCCATCTAACGAGACTACGTCCTCGACAAAACTGCTTAATGCTACTTTCTCCGAGATTACAGACATCCCTTACGTATTTCTACCAAAAGAGACATGCCCGAAATAATCAAACTCCATGCTTTTTGAAAACCCTCTTACGTGAGTTTTGACTCATATGAACATCATCTTTTTATAAAATCTGAGATTTTTCCTCTTATGAATGAAAAACCGCATGATCGAATGAACAACTTCAACTGTCAGAAGCATGTGTTAAGAAGTAGATCGAATTTTGTTTAAAGGACACTACTTTTGGGTCGACTGCATGTTTTATAAACTCTCTGGCATTGAATGAGGTGATAGCTCCGATCCTTTCTATGGAACACTCGATTATATCTTTTGACCCGCGGTAAACCTGCTCTGAACCCTAGCAAAAACGCATATGTCCAGGAAACCCAAGCCAAAGCCACTTTTGAACATCCTGATGTTTTGTGTTTCGCAGACATCCTCTTATAACACCTTTGTGCTTTACTTACTTTTGAAGACCATTTGAACCGATATTTTAACATGAAAGGAATCGTGACGCATGAAGCGCAAGAACACCAAGGAGATTGGACACACTGGTGAGCCTAAACAATGAAGATTTCCCTAATGAGACGTTTACTATATTGGATTGTACAATCCTTGACACGTTAATTCCGAAATTCTATTTACGCAAATTCCTTGCTAAATCCTGTCAAGCACGTATATACCTCTCTCCGAATTTTATACTATCCGTTACGTTATTTGCATCCTCCCTACTGGTATCTCTAACAGTGTCAGTTTAAACTCACATGCCATTCTTGGAATGTGTATTTTTCACTATCATAAGCTTGTTATCGCATCGCCTACTTGAATTCGCGAACTAAGTCGTCAGCTCTCTTCACCTTAAATTTGCTATTCTCATGCATGACGCCATGCGTATTTTCTTCAGAGCACTTTTTAATACTTGGTACCTCATAGTTTACACTTTTATTTTGTTAAATCTTCACTCTAAATTTTTGGATTCTTTAGCAAGGTAATATGCATGATGATATGTTGTACTGAATTCTAACTTAAGTTTGAGTCTAATTTTCTATGTTCTTTCTTGAATAATTCTTAACATTGAGTAATTATTTTCTAAAACAAACTGCTACGTGTTACCTTTTAAATGGTTGTGGGGTCTTGATTGGATTTTTCTTTGGAACTCAGTCTTTTTTTTTTACAAAATCAGTATGTTGCAAGTTATACTTTAGAATGTGAGCAACTCTTGAACCATTTCAACCATGATAAATAGTTTTTTTGCCTTTGACCTTCTCATGAGAAATGTTTACAAAACATATGTGTTATGCGTGCTTAAATTGAGAACCTAAACGTGTGTTTAGGGTATAGAAACTGATTACTTATTGAAGTGCTCGTTTAAACATAAGTTGTGTAGAATTGCATGTGTATGAAATGGGTTAGGAACCAGAAAATGACATGATGCGAATGTATTAATTTGATTTAGGATGAAAACCATACACCATACAAGGTCCTAAGTCTCCTACCTCTGTGGGAATGACAAGACTGTGTAAAGTTGCCCCGTCAACTTTGCACCGTATGGGTTGTGTTGGTTAGTTTATGTACTTATATACTAGAGATATGCCATGCTAGGGTTATATGCTACTATAACGAATGTTGGTACAATTGTATGAGTTGTATGGTGGAATCGACATGTTATATTGCATGGTAGTACGCTTTGACCGCATCAACCGTTAAAAGAAATCGTCGTAAAAACTCATATGCTATCTGAACCGTTATTGCATGAAACGTGAATTTGAACGTTACTATGAATCATGTGAAATTACTTGGTCATAACTCAATAAAGTACTAAATCAACCAATGGATCCCCATGTTAACTTGATTAGTCTTGTGTAATTCTATGTTATTTTCTAGTTGGTAAGTAAATTCAAACAATCACGTTTTTGTTAGACAACGGGACTATTATACAAACACCGATTGACCGTATGCACACCTAATTTTTCTCATACTCAAAGTCCTTTCTATTTAATTCACTTGGACTATTGGTAATTGCGAACGCGTTAAGTGAAAACGAGACACGAAATAGAAACCTCACTCCTATCATTGAGTACAATAGTTGAAGGCTACTCGGACATCTTTCCACCTACTCCACCCTCAAGCCCAACTCCTGAAACCAATGAACCACCTCTAAAAACCACCCTACCTCCACTCACCATAAGAGAACCCTCTTCCACCATTGTGACGACTAGAAAATTTTCTTTCGTTTGTGACCGACTTGTTAACCACGTTACTCAATTTTCGGGACGAAAATTATTCAACAAGGGAATACTGTGACAATCCGTCTTATCAGGTCTTTCCTGCTTTAAATAAACTTAAACCAATATAAATGTCGCGAGAACATTTACTTTAACTGATATAAATGTTGTGTGAACATTTATGAGGTGGACTTGTGTTGACCTTATCATTTAGGGTTTGTGTAACTATCGCTATACGAGCATGCACATAAGTTTAAACGTTTGATATTCTATGATTCACTACTTATGATATTATGTAATATATATGTATATGTATTCACGTAATTTATTCTATGATTTTATGTGACAACGTATCACGTAACTATACATATGGTTTATGATTTCATGTGGGTTAATCATATAAAGATAAATTTAAATCGATGATTTTATGTGAACGTAAATAAATAATTAAGGAATATTATTCATGACTTGTCTGACGATCTAAGATTTATATTTTTTTTTATATATAAAAAAAGTCATGTGAAAACATTTGTGGGTATATATGTTAGTCTCAGTTATCTTAATTTAAAGCATTCAAGATAGTCTCGTTAACCCCGTTAGAAGTCGTGATCATTTTATAGACCTAGAGGGACCCTTTCTGCCATTCCTAAACTCCATTTTATTTGATAAAATGCTGAGGACCATTTTCGTAATTAACCTAAATCTTGTATTCATCTTGTAACTCTTTAAGGGACTAGTTGTGCCATTAACCCATTGTTAATTTGAAGACATTTAATTACGTGAATTAACAGAATCGGTTTCGACCGATCATCATCACCATCCATCGGTTCCAAATCTCTTCACCTACCTTTAATCATATAGACACAGAACATCCTCATGACACTCTCAATCACTCCTCTGTCTCTCGTTGTTCTCTCAACCTAAACAAAGGAAAACCATCGCACAAGAAAAAAAAAAGAAGAAACCAAAGAAAATCCGGTCAAATCGGCCACCATTCCGCCATCATTCGATCGCTCTGTAGTGACCATCAACCACTGTTGAAGCAGCAGAGACAACGTAGCACCAAAAGGAGACATATTCGGGGTTTTCGGGTTCGCATTCGAGTTCGTTTCGGTTCGGTTCCGTCTTCAAACACTCCTCATCTATCATCACCGGCACGAGGTAATACTGAAACTATGTTTTCGCTTCATTCTGTAGTCTCCGTTTATGTTTTCGCAAAATTCCGGCGACCGGATTAGGGTTCCGGTGAGTTGGATGGGTGTGGGGAGGAAGATGACTCGACAGGGGTCGGGTTATAAGAATAAGGTTCCGGGTTGTAACACGAATGGATCACCTGGTTGGTTGGTTGGTTAGGTCGCTTGTATTTCTTCCTGAGGTCGCGGGTTCAAAAACCGGACTCCACGTTTCTCTGTTTTCTTTTTCTTCCCTGTGGCTATGACCCGATCCTGCTTACTGTTCCAGCATATAAGCGTTTCGGTTGAGTTTTTAACCAAACAGGAACCGCAGTCTAGCGGTTAGAGCATTTGTTTGCAAGTTATAGGTCGCGAGTTCGAACCTTGGTGACCTTAGTTTGTTCTATTTTCTTTATTTTGTATTTTTGATGAATTGAGTCAATTAAAACTGGTTTAAAACGAGCCTTGAGAAGGTTTAGACTCGTAGAAATATAACTTGGGCTATTAAATCCCGTAACCTATATTTTGAATTTTAAACACGTTTAACTTGTCATTTTAAATTGAATTATAGTTCTAATATATATATATATATATATATATATATAGGTTTAGGGTAAAATACATCCAGCAAAAACGCTACATCCATTGCGGATTCATCTGGGGCGTCCATCAAGATCATCCAACAGTCATGATCTATGGTGTTTCCGCCTACGGTGTTTTTTTCCCCCCACCGAAAACACCATAGGCGGAAACACCATAGATCCTGGCTGTTGGATGATCTTGATGGACGCCCCAGATGAATCCGCAATGGATGTAGCGTTTTTGCTGGATGTAGGATAACTCGACTCTATATATATATATATATATATATATATATATATATATATAATGATTTAAAATTTTGGGTTTTTTTTTTTTACATAAGAGGTAAAATATATACATTTTGCATAGATTAATATATATAAACGTATATCGTTGGTTTATTGCAACAATGAGATATTTTGTATGAACTTTTAAATATATGAATCTTGTTATTAACGTCGTTTGCGTGTTTGGTTTATATATATTTATTTTGGATCGTTGAGTTTAGAAAATATATATTAGTGATATGTATTATATTTTTCGCATTATTTTGATAATCTCTCGGATTTGGCAAGCGTGCCATCCTCGACTTGTTTTGAATTCCACGATCCTTCGTTTGTGTCGTTTACGTTAGACTTAGTAGTTTATAGAACACACACTTATACATCTATGTTCGTTAGGTGACTGATTGCTTGCACAAGACTCGTTCTTGCTACTTGAATTAATTGTTTATCTGGAAACTTTGCTGTGCAACCTAAGGTGAGTTTCACGGCCCCATTTTACTGCTTTAAATCCTGTTGGGGGAGATTAATATGCATGATTTACACAACTGAGATAATTAGACTTTTATATATCACTTGAAGTACTTGTAGCACACTGATACAACAAAGTCCTTCTTATGGTACCGTTAGTATTAATGACGATAGCGGGAGATATATTGTAGTACTACTGGGTCTGACAAACCCCACCCGGGCCAGTCGCGCTGGCACGATCGGATATCGAACGGGTGTTATATTCGTCCTAAACACAACAAGGCAAACTGCACAAACTGTAAACAACTGTTAGCTTCGGTGACCATCAACGTGCGAAGTTTCATGTATATAGCCTAGCTAGCTATTTGATATATATTAGTGATTATGCTCTTACAACTTGACTATTGTTGAATAGTCAATCTTAAACTCAACTTGACTATTGTTGAATAGTCAATCTTAAACTCAACTTGACTATTGTTGAATAGCCAATCTTAAATTTAACTTGACTATTGTTGAAATGTCAATCATAAACTCAACTTGATTGTTGTTGAACAATCGATCTTAAACTGAACTTGAACTGTTTTTCAACTGATAAACCTGTGAACTCACCAACCTTTGTGTTGACACTTTTTAGCATGTTATTCTCAGGTTGCAGATGTTCGAGTATCACGACTACGCATGCATGAGACTTCGAAACCCTTTTATTATCTTTGAACAAGCCACGTCACCTTGGGTGGCGGTGTTTTTTTTTTTACAATAAATACTTTCAGCATGTTACGCTTCCGCATTTGTAAAACTCTGTATTTATATTTTAATAAAATATACAACCTTTTATTAATTATTGGTCGTTTTGTGTAACTAATGGACATCGATCCTGGTTTGTCACGCTCCCTGCGGCGCGTTATCGCGCGTGGGATTTTTGGGGGTGTGACAGATTGGTATCAGAGCCATTGGTTACAGCGAACTAAGATTCGTCTTAGACTGTAACTGTTTTGCATTAGTTACACTTAAACATTTTTTTTTCTCTCATGCATCGTGATACTCACTCCTGCACGCACCTGGTTTAAGATAAGTCGTTTACATCATCCACAAAAGCAAAGGATACTATGTTTGAGTTTCCACCAACCCTATAAAGTTCTTACAAGAGCTAGTAGTATAAATAGGACATTTAGACTTATTATTTATACTCACGGCGAGGAGCCGATTATTCTTAAGTTATTTTCCCTTAACCTCTCTGGGTCGTGTACCTCTTGGTTCATATCCATGGACGATGAGATGTCAAATCAGATCAGAGGATCACATCTTCACTCTTGATGAGTCGTTTGCTTTCTTGGGATTATTCTAGACTGAAGGACTGGGTGTATTACCCAGACATTGGACGAATGCTTACTTAGGAGGGTGGTGTAATACCATGTCCTATTCTTAAAATTTTCCTTCATGTATGTGAGACCTGTTGTACCTGACCACCTAATTGTTCAAGAAACATTATCATGACGTGCTAATAACGCGATCATTCAAATTTAGTAGCGGCAACATTGTGTGGATTCAAGTGGTTTCTTATTGGGAAACTTGTGCCTACCTTCGTTATCCTGATCTTTTCACATTTGCTCTGATCTTCTAAGATCTTTCTCTTCTTGTTTCTATCGCGTTATGCGTCGGGATAACATAACTTGGGAACAACTCTTATAGCCTCAACGTTACCTGATGTGGGCAGACTAACGTTTTCTCTTTATATACCGGATTGTGATCAATTTGGTATGCGTGATAAACCCTATTCTGATCCTATTGAGTTAAGTTTCTAGTTGACTCGCTTCGGGTAGGTCATTCTCATTTAAAGCAAATATTTTATCCTCGAAACTTGTCTTTAAACAAATTCTGGTCAAGATAACCTTGGTTCAGTAACCACATTCTTCATACACACTCCGAGGATATGTCGTCTGTACTCAGCCATACCTGATAGCCGAAGTAAGAAGAACTTGGGTGACCGTATAAGGTAAATTACAGTTACGGGTGCACACGTAAACGTAATTTGCGGTGTATGGAAATCCTGGAGAATCCTACTAGGCAAGCTAATGGTCGTAATTGGGAGCAAAATTTTGTAATTTTTTTTCCATGGGGCTGAATGTTGAGCCTGTTGAAATACAACTGGATGATCGAAGTCATCTATCTTGTAAACATTATCACGCATGATATCATCTCTTATATATATCGATCCTAATCCATTCGTGAACCCTTTGACACCTATTACGAATGTTTGTCCGGAAGGGGCACCGTTTAACTCGTGTATTTAAATGACAAGTCTTCCGTAACTGCGAACACTCTCGACGAAACCTTCGACTGGTTTGAACTCATCTTGAATCATAATTCTACCTTTGCGACTTTACCTACCATATCACCCCCTGAAACTTTATGATTATTAGACAACTTGTATATACATTCATCGGACGAATACCCAGACAACATTAGATAAACGAACTAGGTCAAGCGTATACCACGAGCATTTGGGCATATTTCTTGGCTAAAGCCTCTTGTGAATTTTTCCTCTGAACATTAATACTTCCTGATTTTCTTGTGCGATCCAAAACTTGTTGCCAGCAACAACATCACGATTGTAGAAACTGCCTATCTCACCGCAAGCATATTTTTTTCCCTCTCTAACAGGGGTAATGTTAGTGAAAATCCTTCCTGATTTTCAAACTGATGACTTCCAGTTCTAACGTAATGACTACTTTGATTGACTTTTGAACCTGTGCGATTGATTTTGTCTGCATGATCCGAACATTTTACGATACAACCAATAATTTCTGATTTTGCGCTTTTATAATCCTTCATGTCTTGGGTAAGCTTTCAAGCTTCGAACCGGGAAGTTTTACACTCCTGGTTAGTATTTCAACTAGTTAACATCATGATGATGAGACTACCATGTGCCTCTACTGCTGTAACAATACAGAGTCTTTCATGAAAACTCTAATTACACTCATCGAGCATGAACTTCTTGTTATCGATAACTAATTATACTATCAGCCTGTATTACCCCTTCTTACCCATTGAGTACACCAGGATATCCATGCATTTGTATATTTATTAATGCTCCTGTCATATCGGCTATCGAAAAATTCCTGATACATGTATCCTCATCGTCCTTTTCAGAAAACTTCCATTGATGAACCCCCAGCTTGAACTTAAATCTTGTGGTCTCTTAAAATTTTGATCGTCTTGAAATCTGCAGCTTTATGATATTCGCACTGCGCATGCCAAACTCTCAACGATCTTCACGAGAAATAGCAAACCTTACGCATCCTACTGGTCTCGTGAATGGAAATACCTACACCTTTTGTTTGTACAACGTATTGAGGTTTTAATCTCTCGCCCCTTTTACATTCAAGCGTATGGGAGAAACTTGAAGTCCTCTATTTCCGATGAAAATATCCAGTGTGGTTGACTAATAACTAGTAATAGTAGGTTGCTGGTACACTTTCAAGGTGTTGGTAGTGTGGTGGGTTAGCTGCGGTACACCCTATATATAAACATTAGTGGCACGTTGAATGTGGGACCGGTACCGGACCAAGGATTGACTTTAGAGTCATACGCAAGAGTCTTATCTTGAGAAACTCCATCTAACGAGACTACGTCCTCGACAAAACTGCTTAATGCTACTTTCTCCGAGATTACAGACATCCCTTACGTATTTCTACCAAAAGAGACATGCCCGAAATAATCAAACTCCATGCTTTTTGAAAACCCTCTTACGTGAGTTTTGACTCATATGAACATCATCTTTTTATAAAATCTGAGATTTTTCCTCTTATGAATGAAAAACCGCATGATCGAATGAACAACTTCAACTGTCAGAAGCATGTGTTAAGAAGTAGATCGAATTTTGTTTAAAGGACACTACTTTTGGGTCGACTGCATGTTTTATAAACTCTCTGGCATTGAATGAGGTGATAGCTCCGATCCTTTCTATGGAACACTCGATTATATCTTTTGACCCGCGGTAAACCTGCTCTGAACCCTAGCAAAAACGCATATGTCCAGGAAACCCAAGCCAAAGCCACTTTTGAACATCCTGATGTTTTGTGTTTCGCAGACATCCTCTTATAACACCTTTGTGCTTTACTTACTTTTGAAGACCATTTGAACCGATATTTTAACATGAAAGGAATCGTGACGCATGAAGCGCAAGAACACCAAGGAGATTGGACACACTGGTGAGCCTAAACAATGAAGATTTCCCTAATGAGACGTTTACTATATTGGATTGTACAATCCTTGACACGTTAATTCCGAAATTCTATTTACGCAAATTCCTTGCTAAATCCTGTCAAGCACGTATATACCTCTCTCCGAATTTTATACTATCCGTTACGTTATTTGCATCCTCCCTACTGGTATCTCTAACAGTGTCAGTTTAAACTCACATGCCATTCTTGGAATGTGTATTTTTCACTATCATAAGCTTGTTATCGCATCGCCTACTTGAATTCGCGAACTAAGTCGTCAGCTCTCTTCACCTTAAATTTGCTATTCTCATGCATGACGCCATGCGTATTTTCTTCAGAGCACTTTTTAATACTTGGTACCTCATAGTTTACACTTTTATTTTGTTAAATCTTCACTCTAAATTTTTGGATTCTTTAGCAAGGTAATATGCATGATGATATGTTGTACTGAATTCTAACTTAAGTTTGAGTCTAATTTTCTATGTTCTTTCTTGAATAATTCTTAACATTGAGTAATTATTTTCTAAAACAAACTGCTACGTGTTACCTTTTAAATGGTTGTGGGGTCTTGATTGGATTTTTCTTTGGAACTCAGTCTTTTTTTTTTACAAAATCAGTATGTTGCAAGTTATACTTTAGAATGTGAGCAACTCTTGAACCATTTCAACCATGATAAATAGTTTTTTTGCCTTTGACCTTCTCATGAGAAATGTTTACAAAACATATGTGTTATGCGTGCTTAAATTGAGAACCTAAACGTGTGTTTAGGGTATAGAAACTGATTACTTATTGAAGTGCTCGTTTAAACATAAGTTGTGTAGAATTGCATGTGTATGAAATGGGTTAGGAACCAGAAAATGACATGATGCGAATGTATTAATTTGATTTAGGATGAAAACCATACACCATACAAGGTCCTAAGTCTCCTACCTCTGTGGGAATGACAAGACTGTGTAAAGTTGCCCCGTCAACTTTGCACCGTATGGGTTGTGTTGGTTAGTTTATGTACTTATATACTAGAGATATGCCATGCTAGGGTTATATGCTACTATAACGAATGTTGGTACAATTGTATGAGTTGTATGGTGGAATCGACATGTTATATTGCATGGTAGTACGCTTTGACCGCATCAACCGTTAAAAGAAATCGTCGTAAAAACTCATATGCTATCTGAACCGTTATTGCATGAAACGTGAATTTGAACGTTACTATGAATCATGTGAAATTACTTGGTCATAACTCAATAAAGTACTAAATCAACCAATGGATCCCCATGTTAACTTGATTAGTCTTGTGTAATTCTATGTTATTTTCTAGTTGGTAAGTAAATTCAAACAATCACGTTTTTGTTAGACAACGGGACTATTATACAAACACCGATTGACCGTATGCACACCTAATTTTTCTCATACTCAAAGTCCTTTCTATTTAATTCACTTGGACTATTGGTAATTGCGAACGCGTTAAGTGAAAACGAGACACGAAATAGAAACCTCACTCCTATCATTGAGTACAATAGTTGAAGGCTACTCGGACATCTTTCCACCTACTCCACCCTCAAGCCCAACTCCTGAAACCAATGAACCACCTCTAAAAACCACCCTACCTCCACTCACCATAAGAGAACCCTCTTCCACCATTGTGACGACTAGAAAATTTTCTTTCGTTTGTGACCGACTTGTTAACCACGTTACTCAATTTTCGGGACGAAAATTATTCAACAAGGGAATACTGTGACAATCCGTCTTATCAGGTCTTTCCTGCTTTAAATAAACTTAAACCAATATAAATGTCGCGAGAACATTTACTTTAACTGATATAAATGTTGTGTGAACATTTATGAGGTGGACTTGTGTTGACCTTATCATTTAGGGTTTGTGTAACTATCGCTATACGAGCATGCACATAAGTTTAAACGTTTGATATTCTATGATTCACTACTTATGATATTATGTAATATATATGTATATGTATTCACGTAATTTATTCTATGATTTTATGTGACAACGTATCACGTAACTATACATATGGTTTATGATTTCATGTGGGTTAATCATATAAAGATAAATTTAAATCGATGATTTTATGTGAACGTAAATAAATAATTAAGGAATATTATTCATGACTTGTCTGACGATCTAAGATTTATATTTTTTTTATATAAAAAAAGTCATGTGAAAACATTTGTGGGTATATATGTTAGTCTCAGTTATCTTAATTTAAAGCATTCAAGATAGTCTCGTTAACCCCGTTAGAAGTCGTGATCATTTTATAGACCTAGAGGGACCCTTTCTGCCATTCCTAAACTCCATTTTATTTGATAAAATGATGAGGACCATTTTCGTAATTAACCTAAATCTTGTATTCATCTTGTAACTCTTTAAGGGACTAGTTGTGCCATTAACCCATTGTTAATTTGAAGACATTTAATTACGTGAATTAACAGAATCGGTTTCGACCGATCATCATCACCATCCATCGGTTCCAAATCTCTTCACCTACCTTTAATCATATAGACACAGAACATCCTCATGACCAAACCTACTGAAACTCAGCCTGGTCCCTCTTCATCATCTGCCAAAGGTAAAAGACCTATTGTGCAAGAACCTTCCAATGATTCTGATGAAGAGAAGACGATGAGAAAGAAGAAAATGATGCATGCCAAAAACAAAAGAGATCAAAACAAAAGAAGGAAAGGCCCACCCAGAAAAAATAAGATTGTTGGGTGGACGGTAAATGAAGATAATTTTGACTTTTCCTTCAAATTGGCAAATGGTACAACTCAAGTGATAAATGCTCACAAGGCCACTAAATTTCTCAGTGCAATGCAAATGACTGACATCATCCTAAAACTCAGAGAAGTTATGAATCCTTCAAGGGCAGAGCACATGTTAAAGCTTATCGTTGAACCAATTGTGCTGGAATGTGGAATGCTCTATCGAAGAAATTTAGATGATGATTCAGAAGGAGAAGAAGAAGAAGAGCCTATCAGTGAGATCAAATTTATCATCTGGGAAGAAGAAGATAAGCTCTTCTATGTTCATAGAGCTGATGGCACCTTTACAATCCATGAGTCTATTTCTGTTCAAGAAGAATGGAACGAAACGGACTGGGATTCAATCAAACATATAAAGGTGACCAAAACAAACATCAGAGAGCTTTCTCAAAATCTTGATGCCAGCATCGGATCTTCTAATAAGTAGGTTGTGGAGAAGAAAACTTTTGGGTACAAGTCAATTTTGAAGATAAACATTGAAGACAATAAATAATTTGACAGCATCAGCTTAGGGGGAGATTGTAAGGAAAAATAGAGCTTGGAAGATTTCCGGCTGAAATGCCAATTTTACTAGTTCCGGCTGAAGTTGAAGTTGAAGCGGAATTCTTACTTCAAGCGGAACAGGCAGTTCAAGCGGAAAGAAGCAGTTTTGTCTTTCAGCGAATATTCCGGGTGAACTCGTTTATCCACAAGATAAAGAGTTCAACCTGACTTTTCCTGAGAAGTCTTTTCAGAAGTCCAATCCTGCAAAAGCTTCTCGTATGCTTCTAAATCTGATTCAAAGCCGCTCTCCTAAAGTAGATTGTTGTTGCCAACACGCAAGTCATTCCGATTGTCGATGTTTATTCTTTTGGTAGTTTGTATTTGACTTTTATGTTTACGGTCTAGATTAGATCGCATGAGATCAATGGCTGTCATTGATCTCATCAGCACTATATATAGCATGTAATCTCTTAGTTTACAACATGTTCATCACTTGTAATAGTGTAGCTTTGAGTTAATGCAAATAGTGCCGAATATTCGATATATCGTTGTTTTACTATTCTGCAAATCAAGCATTTACATTATACAAGAACTTAATATCGCTTAAGTAAAGTGAAATATAACTTTAATTCCGCAGGGTTATATTTGCAAGTAAAGGGCTTAGTTTTAGTTCATTCTTAACTAATAACGATCCTACAAATATAGAGTAATAATATCTGATAAATACAAAAGAAAAAAATAATGATTAATAAATTTGAAAATTATGATTGATATAAAATTTTTATAACATTTAAAATTAATAAAATCTACATTAATTTTATCAAAATTTTTAAAACAATATTTGAGTTTTGATAAAATTGGTAATTAATCTTAATTGATGATTACTAAATTGGTAATTGATTGTGAGCTTGACATGTGGCGATGATGATGTGGACCATTTATAAATAACAATGTGGCAAAAAATTTATTGCTTTATTAGGATTAAGATTAATATTTAACTTCCATTTTAGCAACTTTTAATATCAATTGAGTTTCAAATT
Source organism: Deinandra increscens subsp. villosa (assembly GCA_039602395.1). NCBI lineage: Eukaryota > Viridiplantae > Streptophyta > Magnoliopsida > Asterales > Asteraceae > Deinandra > Deinandra increscens. The sequence continues at coordinate 90,392,589 of JBCNJP010000023.1, read as the reverse complement.
TATTAATTTTCATAGTAAAAAATTTAACTTTTCAACTTAGTTTATTAGTTTTAGCAAGTTTTAAAGTATATATATTTTTGTTTATATTTAATTGATAAATTTATTATTTTAATTTTTAAATTAACATGTTACTAATTAATTCGAATGTTAATACTTAATTTTCATAATTTTAGTAACTTTTAATTACAATTGAATTTCTAATTTATTAATTTTCCTATATGATTTTCAAATTTACTTTACTAATTTTTGAACCACATGTGATTGCAAATCGAGATTCAATCCTTCAAGGTTCAAGGGATTCAGCTTTTGTTTCTAACCCATGTTTTCTATTTTCAACGATTCTGAAAGTTCAGATATAGGAGATTGACGATTCAAGTTTTTTTTTTTTTTTGCTTTAGATTGAAATTAGTCTTTTGAAATAGTAAATAAGAGATCTGTAAGTTTGAAACCCATGACTATATATGGAAGTCAAGAAGTTATACAAAGGATATAAAAGCTTAAAACTCAATTATATTGTGTTTAAAAAAATAAACATAAAGAACATAAGTATGTAGTGTTTTCTTTCAACTCCAACTTTTCGATATAGGAAACTCACAAAACTGAGCACTACATGCTATTAAATTACATTATAGTTTCTTTAATCTTCAAGCAATCCACAAAAGAGAATTAGGTTTCCAAATATTTTGGGTGTTTTTCAAAGGCGGTTCATCATTTCTGTTTTAATGGGTGCAACCCATTCTTTCTATAGGAGATGACGAAATAAACAAAGAGGACAATGAAGAATTCCGTTAATGTCTCAAGCCAAAATTGCAGGTAACCATCTTTGATTTTGGATAACTGATTTTGGTTTTCTCAGAAATGTTGTCTTTTCTTTTCTTTCAATTTGAATCACTAAATAGTTTTAACTGAATGTTTCTTCTCTGTGTAAGATTCAAAAACATCAACTTTGTTGATTTGACTGTCTTCTTATGCAACAACCATTTACAGGAGTTTGACTGTTTGTCGTGTGTTTAATTGAATATTTAAGGACAGAATATACGCATAAGAGATTATTGAGAAGTAGTGAATATTAAAAAGCTGAAGACAACCAATAGTTGTGTACCACGTGTTGTTGAGAACAAGAAGCGTAATGTCTTCTCAAATTTGTAATTGTTATTGAATTTTTGTTATTATTATTGAATATTGTTTTACCGATAATAATTTTTGTATAGTATATATATCTATATATTTTTTTTTATGTTTTAGGCCCGGGTATTTACCCGGGTAAGTGGCTAGTAAAGCATTAAAACAATAACAAGAGAAATCAAAATGATATACGTTTGGAAATTAAAATATGAACACAAAACATTTAAATCACTAATGAAGATAGCTTAAATGAATAGCGAATAAACTGATGATCATTGTCTAATAAAATAATATGCTCTTAAATGTGCGAAACTACAAATATCTTAATTTCCTTTTACCGTGACTTTAAAGAGCCAGTTTAATTAACGGCTCAGTTTCATATTTGGGCCGGCTGAATCGTAAGAACTGCTAGGTCAAAAATCAAATCGGAGTTAGACAAAATCGATTACACCCGAACCGCCTTAGCATCAAACCAGTCGAGTCAATCCGGGTTTTAAACCATTGGTTTAACTCCTACAAATTTATGTTTTGCACTTTTGGCCAGCATAGTAAAATCAATGATCACTGTCATATACTGTAATATGGTGACTTTAAATTATTAGTTAATTAATTTCTCTTTAACATAAATTTTACGTCGTTTTATTTATAAGACTTAAACCTTTAACTTTCAAAGATGGGACACATTTTTATTAAACACTCAATATCATTAAGCTAAAAACCTTTTAGTTTAACTTTAAATTATTAGTTAATTGATGGTGCATGAAAGTAAAAAGTTTATAAAAAAAAACTCCTACAAATTTATATGAAAGTACATGTTGAAAAAGAAACTGTATAAAGCCTTTACGCTCACGCAAGCAGTGGCCCCTAAACGTGAATTCTAACCCCTTTTGGCCTTTTAAACGGTAATATGCATTTAACAAGAAGATTAATTTAAAAAAATAGCATTTTATATACCCATTAACACTCTCTTGCTTTTACATCACGAAACATACCTTACATCTTCATTTCATCTCAATTTTATGTTATTTTTTTATTTCTATTTTCTGTTTTCTTTAATTATGTAATACCTTTTTAATATTATGCAACGTCTGTTTTTAATAACATGATAATATTTTGGATTTTCTTTTTTCTGATTAATATAAACTATATAAAATTAAAATAATAATAATAAAAGCCTCACAATCAGGTTGGGAGTTCGGTCCAAATGACAAATTCATTGGAGTTAAGGCGGTGTTCCCCTTGAGATCAAGGGTTTGAGCCCCGCTAAATGTGGATTTGGTGTAATTTATTAGAGTAGAATAAGAGTAATGTAGTTAATTATAACAATTAAAAAAAATAAAAAAGACCTCACACTCACTCCGCCACTTTTATGTGAGTGATCAATGGTGTGAAAAAGATGAGGTAACTCCCGCATCACTCCTCCCTCATGGTGGGTGGTATTTTCGTACTTTCTGCAGTGCGATACCACCCACCAATATCTTCCCATTTCTTCTTGCTACACAAAACTACGACATTTGATCCCTGCATCGGTCCCCCTTTCCAGCGTTCAATCACTACAACCTTCGATCCTTGCATCACTCTCCCTGTCTAGCGTTCGATCCCTGGTAGTTCTATATCATCAATTCCACTTCTTCAACCTCGCGCATTCTCTTTTTTATCATTACGGATGGTCTAAGAGCATATAATTGTACCGAAACAATGTTAATTGTTGTCTATTATAAAAAAAAATCAAGTTAGACAAAAAAGTTATAAACTTCTCATAATATTAAATGTGATTTCTGCAAATATAAATTAAAGAAAAAAAGAGCATCATATATATTCTTTAACAAAGGGAGCTTTTGCTTAAGATCATCCATCCACAAAGCAAAAATGTAATCTAAATCTTTACAGAGAGACATCATCTCTCACACAACCCCTTCTTCTTTCTTAGTTTCTTTCCTATTTTACAACAACAACAACAACAACAAAAGAAAACAAAAACATGGTTGGTTGTTTGGTTGTGTTTGTTGTGGGTGGTTAAGACTGTTCTTTCCATATCCGGCCGGCCACTTTCAGCTTCAGCTCCTGCCTATCACCACCGGAAAAAAACAACGCTATATTCCTTGTTATGATCAACCCGTCTAGACTATCTCTTACCGTCTTGTGACTGTCCCGAATGCTTCGTGGAACCCCTTGCCATTTTAGCTTTCTACCATTCGCGCCCACCTCGAGACTGTAACTGAATTTGCTGGCGTCGTTTTCATCACCCATGAAACGTAAAAACGCCATGTAAACCGGTGCCATTCCTAGATGAAAGGCCTCGAAGTGCAAACAGAATTGATATCCGTAACAGTTGAAAATCTGCAGTCCAGGAAGAAAAGCAAGAATGTAAATTTCACTGGGATTCTGTCTTTTTTATAAAAAAGTGAGAACCTGATATCAGAAAACTCATAGGACTCGGCCAATACCATGTTAACTAACGGGAACGGGTAAAATGCAGTTTGCGATGGAAAGGTGGCTTTCAAGAGGGTTAAAGGCAGATAATCAAGATATTAGTGAGTTTGACATATTCATACAATTTTAAAAAAGTAAAACTGGATTTTAATAATCCAAGCTATGTATCAATGGCGGATAATCAAGACCGTTCACTTTAACAAAGAAATAACTCA
>JBCNJP010000023.1:90359888-90388316 GCA_039602395.1 Deinandra increscens subsp. villosa | reverse complement strand
TGTTAAAAGGCAACAAAAGTAAAAGTTAGAAGTCTCACAGGTCAAGTTGCCAGCATATATTACTGTCATTATATTACTATCGGCCAATGATACATAGCTTGGATTATTGAAATCTAGTTTACCTTTTCTAAATTGTCTGAATATGTCAAACTCCCTACCATCTTGATTATCTTATCAAACTTCCAAACATCTTGAATATTTATTATTACAACTTCAAAGTTCAAACTATAGAGAACCTCTAAACCCTTATTTCCCTTACTGTTTAATATCACTTCCAAACACTTCCTGTCAACAGTAAAAAAAATAAAAAATCAGTTTGTAGTGTTTTCTCTTTAGAATAAGACGGAATTCACCCTTACAGTTTTTTTTTTTTTTTTTTTGGGTGGGGGTAAGCGTTTCAGTTCCTCTAGAGGTTTGAGGTTCAAATCCAACCTCCACTTGTTCTCTGCCTTTGACCCTCTTGAAAGCCACCTGTCCAGCACAAGCTGCATTTTACCCGTTCCCGTTAGTTAACATGGTATTGGCCGAGTCCTATGAGTTTTCTGATATCAGGTTCTCACTTTTTTATAAAAAAGACAGAATCCCAGTGAAATTTAACATTCTTGCTTTTCTTCCTGGACTGCAGATTTTCAACTGTTATGGATATCAATTCTGTTTGCACTTCGAGGCGTTTCATCTAGGAATGGCACCGGTTTACATGGCGTTTTTGCGTTTCATGGGTGATGAAAACGACGCCAGCAAATTCAGTTACAGTCTCGAGGTGGGTGCGAATGGTAGAAAGCTAAAATGGCAAGGGGTTCCACGAAGCATTCGGGACAGTCACAAGACGGTAAGAGATAGTCTAGACGGGTTGATCATAACAAGGAATATAGCGTTGTTCTTTTCCGGTGGTGATAGGCAGGAGCTGAAGCTGAAAGTGGCCGGCCGGATATGGAAAGAACAGTCTTAACCACCCACAACAAACACAACCAAACAACCAACCATGTTTTTGTTTTCTGTTGTTGTTGTAAAATAGGAAAGAAACTAAGAAAGAAGAAGGGTTGTGTGAGAGATGATGTCTCTCTGTAAAGATTTAGATTACATTTTTGCTTTGTGGATGGATGATCTTAAGCAAAAGCTCCCTTTGTTAAAGAATATATATGATGCTCTTTTTGTCTTTAATTTATATTTGCAGAATTCACATTTAATATTATGAGAAGTTTATAACTTTTTTTTCAACTAAACATTTTTATAAGAGGCAACAATTAACATTGTTTCGGTACAATTATATGCTCTTAGACTATCCGTAATGATAAAAAAGAGAATGTGCGATGATGAAGAAGTGGCATCGACGATATAGAACTACCAGGGATCGAATGGTAGATACGGAGAGTGATGCAGGGATCGAAGGTTGCAGTGATTGAACGCTAGAAAGGGGGAGTGATGCAGGGATCAAATGTCGTAGTTTTGTGTAGCAAGAAGAAATGGGAAGATATTGGTGGGTGGTATCGCACTGCAGAAAGTACGAAAATACCACCCACCATGAGGGAGGAGAGATGCGTGAGTTACCTCATCACTTTCATCTTTTTCACACCAATGATCACTCACATAAAAATGGCGGAGTGAGTGTGAGGTTTTTTTTTTTAAATTTTTAATTGTTATGATTAACTACATTACTCTTATTCTACTCTAATAAATTACACCAAATCCACATTAGCGGGGCTCAAACCCTTGATCTCAAGGGGAACAACGCCTTAACTCCAACGGATTTGTCATTTGGATTGAACTCCCAACCTGATTGTGAGGCTTCTATTATTATTATTTTAATTTTATATAGTTTATATTAATTAGAAAAAGAGAAATTCCAAAATATTAACATGTTATTAAAAACAGACGTTGTATAATATTAAAGGAAAATTAGTTTTAAATAATCCCAAGTTTTAATAATTGGTCACCAATAATCCCAACTTTAAAAATAGCCTCCAGTGGTCCCACCTTTCAATCTTTTGGTTTCTAGTGGTCCCGGCGTTAACTTGACTAACTCCGTTAAGTTTGAAGATGACGTGGCATATGCCACGTCATCTTCTTTATGATTCCTTTAAATGCCAACTCATATGCCACGTCATCTTCAAACTTAACGGAGTTAGTCAATTTATATCCGGTTGAATCTTTTTTAAAAACAAGTCGGGTCGGATTTATATCCGGTTTTAAAACCTTACTTAAACCCTAAATACTTTTGCCTCTTCACGTCATTTCTGGCCTCCACTTTTCCGACCGGCGACTAGCAACCGGACCGGCGACGAACACCAGCAGGTACGTATCATCTATATCTCGAACCAGATTTAACAACTGTATTCCCCTTTACCGTTTCTCGAATTTCGATATCATGAATCGAATCGAACTCCAAAATCGTTAAAAGAATCGATTCGAGATAAAAGGGTATTTGATTTTCTTGTTGCAATGCTTCTATATTTTGTTGAATTCCTTGTTGTTTAAAGCCCAGAATTAGACCTAATTACGAACAAAAATTCCCCAAGAAATGAAATTTGTCTCCCAAAACACCATCTTGCTATGAATTCTTTATTTGTTTAATTCCGTCCCTGCAGAATTTCAAACTTTGGTCATTAAATTTGTTTATGCATTGTGGGTTTCATCAATCTTGAAAATTTGCAATCTTTAGTCTAGATTTTAGTTGACAAGTTATAGTGATCTACAGTGGGTGTTCTCCCAAATTGTTTTAGGAGACAAAATTTTAACAGAAAAAGATGGTGATAAGATAAAAAGGAGGAAAAGATGCATACCTGTTTTAGGAGATTGTGTGTATATCTACGGTGGGTGTTCTTCCAAATTGTTTAGCTTGGTTAATTAGATCATCAAATTTTTTTAGATTGGTTGGTAATCTGTTTTTTCTTTCTTTTTCATTTTGAATTGATCAAAGAAATGACTCAAAAAAGAATCAGGATTAGTTGGAAGCTAGAAGGTGTTTAAAAAACGTATCTTGAAACATGTATTCATGAAATGACATTCAATAGACGTGAAGGAGGCAACCTTAAACAAGTGTCATAGAAGAATATAGCGAAAAATTGAAGAAAAAAAACATAATTTCATAGTCGATCAACCGCAAATGAAGAACCACTATGATTATTTAAAAGCAAAATTTGCAGCTTGGTTAAAGATTAAAAGCAAAACTGGCAACGTTTATAATTCTGTAACCAACACTTTTAACTTGTCGGAAGAATGGCTAGTTTGTTCATGACATTGAATGGGGTTCACAAGGCATTGAGTATATGACTAATTTCCGTAACCAGATAGCTACTCAAATATTAAAATTTGCATTGTACTCAAAGTATTATTTTCTATTTGGATTTTAGCATGTTTCCATGGATTTTTGAAGGATTTATGTGTAATTTGGATTCTCTATTATGTTTTATATTTTCCTTTTATAATTATTCATCATGCAGTATAGATATTCAGAGCTCTAACCAAACATATATATTTCATTCAGCACAAAACAGTGTAGAGGGTAAAATAGTCATTTTCCTCTGTCATTCAGAGGTCCAACTACTAGCTCAGAGTATCTTATCTATTCAGGCCTCTTACTCGTCAACCAAACCCTAAAATTAAAAACCTCCATGAAAACATAGCAAGAACACAAAAATGATATCTAGAAAACTAACTCCATCAAAGCTCAGGACCTTCCTTGCTCTCTCTCCCTTCACCACCTATACTTACACAAAACCTGCATCTAACCCCAATCCCACTGCCATCATAACCCCCTCAAAACTATCAAATCTTTTAAACCCTACTAAAACCCTAGCCACCCAATTTCCCCATTTCAGATCCTTTTCTTCAAATCAAACTTCATCCCCACTTTCCTCCCTCACAAGAGACGGAAATTACGATGAAACCACCTCCCAAATCCTTCAAATTTGCCCCGGATGTGGAATCACAATGCAATCTTCCAATCCTAAACAACCAGGGTTTTTCATCACACCCTCGATTAAAGATTCAAACTACAAAGTACCCATTGACAGAATCCCAATTGCAGATGAAACCCACATTCCAGATTCGTATAAAAAAGGTTTCTTGGTCGAATCTGACGAAGATTCCAAAAACCTTAACCCTAAATCTTTTGAAAGACCGGTTGTTTGTGCCAGGTGTCACAGCTTGAGGAACTATGGGAAGGTGAAAGATCAGACTGTTGAAAACCTGTTACCAGATTTTGATTTTGATCATACAGTTGGGAGGAGATTGAATTCAGCTTCGGGTACTCGAACCGTGGTGGTTATGGTTGTTGATGCCGTTGATTTCGACGGATCATTTCCTCGAAAAGTTGCAGAATTGGTTTCAAACACAATTGATGTAAATTCTAGAGCTTGGAAAGAAGGGAAATCAGGGAACTTGCCTAGAATTGTGTTGGTTGTTACAAAGATCGATTTACTTCCCACATCATTGTCGCCAACTGGTTTTGAGCATTGGGTTAGAACCCGGGCTAGAGAAGGTGGAGCTAACAAATTAACCAAAGTTCATTTGGTGAGTGCAGTCAAGAATTGGGGATTAAAGGATCTTGCAGATGATATGGTGTCGTTAGCCGGGCCACGGGGCCATGTTTGGGTGATCGGGGCGCAAAATGCGGGAAAGTCTACACTGATTAATGCAATGGGGAAGTGTGTTGGAGATAAAATGAGTGTTTTGACCGAGGCTCCGGTGCCTGGAACCACATTGGGGATTGTTCGGGTGGAGGGTGTGCTTCCTGGACAGGCTAAGTTGTTTGATACACCAGGGTTATTGCACCCACATCAGATTACTACCCGGTTGACTCGCGAAGAACAGAAGTTGGTTCATATTACTAAAGAGTTGAAACCGAGAACTTACAGGATCAAAGTGAGTAACTTCTGCTTAAAAACACAAGATCTGTTTCGCTTTAACATGTTTGTAGATATAACTGTTTTCAAGTTACAGTTTTTTAGTGTTTGGGACTTTGGGTATAGTAAAACTGTTTCTAACTGATTATTTATGTAGGTGTTAGTTAGATTTAGATAACTGTTTAGGAATAGTTGCAACAAAAGATTCTCATTATGTGATTATTCAGGGGTCATATTACATATGATTTTGTAAATAGTAAGAATTGATCAAATACTAAAATAACTAATTGAGACATATGTTATCAATCAGGTAGGGCATTCGGTTCACATTGCAGGTCTCATGAGACTTGATATAGAAGAAGCATCTGTTGATTCGATATACGTTACCGTATGGGCGTCTCCCAATCTTCCACTTCATATGGGAAAAACAGAAAAAGCATGTACAATGGTGGAAGATCATTTTGGTCTTCAGTTACAGGTGAGATCATCCTAGCTCTCACTTTGTTACATTTTTGTGTTCTTGATAACTTTCAATCTTGATTTGAGTGTGACATGATCGCCGAGGCTTGGCTCGTTTGAAGCTCCATTTCAAAAGCTTGAGCTCGGCTTATATTGAAATTATCTTTATATATATATTTATGTTTGTAATCTTTTATATAACAGGAAATATATTAGTTAGCTACTTTTATCCTAATTGTATATGCAAGGGTTATTATTATGCAAATCTATATTTTATATATCAGGTAGAAATTATTTAAGTAGTAGGATTGTTCAAGCTTGTGTGCCTAAAGCATGTTGGGATTGCTTATAAAAATTGCTTATGGCTTTTGGAGGGGCAAAAAGACAAAATACCCCTCCAAAATAAAGTCATAACATTTGGCTTTTGTGCTTTGGAGGTATTTTTGCCTCCTCCAAAAGCCATAAGAGTTTTATAATCCCAAACATGCCAAGTTTAGTATGTGAGCTGTGCTTAAGCTTGTTTGTTAAATAAGCTTCAATTTGTGCTCGGCTTCGGCTTGACTCATTTAGTATTTATTAATTATATAATTATTTTACTTATATATCTATACTTATACTTTTCTTATATAACACAATGTATGTTACTTAGATATTTTTATCACAATTTTATATACAACACTAAATATTTATTATGATATACTTGTATATTTAATATATTAAATAATTTACATAAATAACATGCTCGTTAGACCTGCGAGCCTAATCAAGTTTGATATTTGAAGCTCAGGCTGAAGCCCATTTATTAAATGAGCTTTAAATATACGCTCGAGCCTGCTTAAGTTTTGCAAGTTCGATCTTTTAGCAAGCAGATCTCGACTTGACTTTCGAGTAGCTCACAAGCAGCTGGCTCATTTACACCCCTAAATAATATCCATTGTTGCCTTTTTCTCAGCCACCAATAGGGAAGCAAAGAGTTGAGGAGCTTGGAAAATGGGTAAGAAAGGAATTTCGGGTGCGTGGAAACTGGTGGGACTCGAGTTGTGTGGACATTGCAGCTGCTGGTCTTGGCTGGTTTGCCATTGGACTAAAAGGAGAGGCTTTACTTGGTGTTTGGACATACGAGGGTGTCGATATCACCCTTCGCAACGCTTTGATTCCGAACCGAGCACATAACTTTGAAGTCACTGGTTTCACTGTCTCTAAAATTGTGTCAAAAGCTGATAAATCTTTGAACAAGCAGAGAGAGAAGAAGAGGAAGGTTGATGATTCACAAAGGGAATCCACAACTACTACTGCACTGTGATTTAACTTCACTTAATTATTTAACAGATTAGTAAAGAGTTACTTTTATTTGCAAGAAGTGGTGTATTGACATTTATGCTCTTCTTATAATGAAATTTAGGATTTTATTATAAGCTGGGGTTTGTGCTTTTTCTATGATGAAATACAAAAGAAGTAAAGAAATGATTTAGAAGATTGTATACATGACTTTACATTTAACCTGTTTTTTATCCAATCTTTTTTATTTTATTTTTATCTTATATAGTCCACCCAGTTAGATATGAAATATAAACCATCGGGCATTCGAGTGATATGGTGATGATGAGAGACAAGTTGATCAAGAGGTCACTAATCTAATCCTGGAGCCCTTTAGGTTTTATCATCCGGTCGCTCTTGAAGGCGGTTTATTCTGGAATGGGCTAAACTGATGGCATGAGTTACCCGCACGGTCTATGCTCGTATTGTGTCTTGGGTAACACTGTTATGTTTGATGTTCACCCCCAGGTGGCTTGGTTGATGTTTAGTTTCGTTAAAAGAAAGAAGATATGAAACATAACTGAACCTTTTCATAATGAAATTGTCACCTTTATTGCTTTATTATGGGGTTCCTTCAAACTAATATGAGAAACAATGACAAGTTAAGCCTAAGCTTGTCTAGTTTTGAGCTTAACATGTTCAGTTTAGAAGAGTTTTAGCTCGACTCATTTAGATCTATATTTTTAAAATTTGAACTCAACAGGTATAATTTAGGAGAGTTTGAGCTCAACTCATTGTGATCTATATTTCTAAAACTTAAGGTTGACTGATTAATAAGCTATAAAATTCGAGTTTGGCATAGTTTTGGTTCATTTGTTATCATCTAAATGTTATTATGTATATAGGAGTAATCTTATATAATAAGTACAAATGTTTGAAGGATACATGCCACTCGGATGCCTCCTCATTTTTATTTTCCAGTCTCTTTTCCTATTAAATAATAACATTAAAATTTCACTTCTATTAAATAATAATTTATCTCTTCTCTTTTATTAAACATATATAATAACGATGTTAAAAGATATATATTTTGACAAAAAAATCTCTTTCAAATGTCAAAGAAGCCAATTTCTAACCGTAGTATTTCTTTTTTCTTTTCTTTTTTTACATTCTTATTTCAAACTTATTTCTTATTTAAATATTGTAATATGTCTAATTGCTATAAAAAATTAGATTTCCACAAAATATTATATGCTTAAAAAATTATAATAATTACATAAAAAAAACTATTAATCGTATCATTTATTCAATCCCGTATATCACACGAGTACATAACCCTACTATTTTATATATAACATATATGTATATTATTTATATATTTTTCTATAGTTGTAACTATAATAATATTTATAATGTAATAATTTATTAAATAAAAACTATTATAACTATATGAATAGTATATAGACTTGGTTAAAATCTTGACTAATTTGAACGGTTTATAATTTTAGCAAGCTAGTCTCATATAACTCGACTCATTTACACCTGAAAAAGCATGCAACCATAACAAATTCCATTTTTGCAACTGGACAATTGTGGTCACATATTCAACTTCAAAATCTAACAAGAAACATAAAAAACCTAAGCTACAGCTTAAATCCCCCGCTTTCATGATAGAGGCTAGCATCCTGCAAAAACTACGATCAACCTCTGTAATGGGTCGGTTATCCGGTTCCTTAGTTTTTAACCGCCTCACCCCCAGAACACCGTTCTGGTTTTCATATTCAGTTATTCACAGAACTCTGTTCTGGGCCGTTTTTAACCACTGTACACCAGTCGCATTTGGTCCAGGTACTCGGGTTTAAACTTATCGTGTCATTTAGTGTTCTAGAGACATAGCATTTGTTAAATAACTATATAGAGGCAAACTATACAGCTTGAAAATTCAATTAAATGCCGCATTTACAAGACCCGACCCGTAAATCGCAATGTCTAACATCAGTCTTCAGTTACCAAAGCTTAAAAAGAAACAAAAAACAAAAAAAAAAAAAAACAAGATAAATGGTTTCTCTGATTTCAGACAATCATCTAACCGGCTTCGTTTGTCAAGACACGGTTCTTCCATAGCAAACACAAGCAAGATACAAATTTTTCGCCCACTTTTCCTGCATGTTTCAAAACCATGAATTAATGTCAACAATCAACACCCGAAGTCACAATTTCGACCCGTAAGCTTGTCTACGGGCTGATTTAGTTTTTCTTTTATCTATAAAAGGTCAAACGGTCTGAAAGTCATCCAACATTCCAACCTATACTTTCATTGCATGATAATGCTGTTTGATGCTAAAATTGCTTAAAACTAAGTAAGATTATAATTATGATAATATTGTTTTTGTAAACATATCTAACAAACTAAATATTTATAAAAATGCAAAGAACATTTGGACAAAAAAGCAATCCAGGTTAAAAAAGTGTTCTAACCAATGTTTTAAAACCGGACCGGGCTTGTGTAAAAAAACGGTTCAACCGGTTGACCCGGGCGGTCAAACCGGATTGACTATTCAAACCTGTAAATTTATAATATACATTTTATAAACTTTAACCATGACAAATGTCAAAAAAACTTCAATAAAGTCTAAAACAGATTTAAATTATCCAAAATAACATAAATATAAGTTCTAATCAAGCTATAGTTATCAAACAAAAAAAAACCTATATTTTTTAGCTTTAATTTAAAAAAAACGGTTAAATGTAGGTGCAGGTCCGGTTCAACCGCAAAACCAAAAACCGGCGGTTCACATTTTAGCTCGGAACTAGATAAAACCGCTCTTAACCGAACCGGTCTAGCCCCCGGTCACCGCTTTAACCGGTTAGAACCACGAGTAGGTGGTGATGTTTATGGGTGGCAGTTTGGTCAGAATAGACTAACCTTCACATGTGTGCTTGGAAACTGAGATGTCCGTAATGTTTCCTGTGTTTCATCGTTGGGCTTGCGGCGGGGTATACTCAGGATGAGGGCAGACTGGTCACCCGTAGCGGCAGTTGATGTGATACGGTAGCCTTTATTCCACCGTCTATGGATACCATCACTCGGATACAGAAAATCCAGCTCCACCACCTACACACATAAAATCAACACTAGGTAAGAACGGAAAATTTCAAAGATGTGTAAAAAAACATACAAAATCTAACCGTAAATCCTACCTGTTCGCTGAAACCGGAGTTGCGAGACATGACGACACCCCATCGCGGACCTGCAGTAGCCATGGAAGTCACATGGAACCCTTCCTTCCATTTCTTGTTTATCCATTTGAACGGGAACGACTCGCTTACTTTGTAAGACTGTTGACAGTACTGGGTCCCTAGAAGGGTAACATAGTAGTTTTAAGTTTTTAAGTATGAGGTTAAGTAATGGTGAAATAACACACAGTAAACCATCAGCAAAGTATACAAACCTCTAGACATCACAACAAGAGAGCTCCCGTTGCTTGCACCAGCAATGGCGCTGATGTAATAGTTCTCGTCCCATTGTTCCATGATCCATTCCTATAAAATAATTCGAATAAAAAAATAATAATTGTTTATTTGTTCTAGAATGCTTTGAAATAATTTTACTAAACAGGGATGTAAACGAGCCGAGCCCCTTATATGCTACTCAAGATCAACTTGCTAAAACCTTCGAAGAGAAGCCCAACTTAAGTGAGCTTGAGCCTGATCTCAGACCTCATTTTATAAACGAGCTCATATTAGGTAAATATTCATATAATAATTAAAATATATATAACATTATGATAAGAGTATAAAAATAATATATTATTGTATTATGTTATATATAGAAATTACAACTATATATATATATAAATAAACTGATTAAAATAATACATGAGCTAGCTCGAGCTTGAAAAACTACTCACTAGCCGAGTTCGAGCTCTCTTAACTTAAAGGAGGCGAGCTCAGCTTGGCACGTTTACACCTCTAGTACTGAAATTTTTTACAGGTACCTTGTGTAAGAAAATAGGTGACAGCTCATAGACTTGGTTAGAGAAGCCTGTTCCCGCATCCATTATAAGGGCCCATAGGTTCGAACACGATGCAACAGAACTAATAAGTAAACCGTCAGCATTTCCCCTCTCAATATGTTGTGCAAGTCTTTCGTCAGCAACATTGTAATGGTATCTGGTATACAAAATGATGTACAATTTTTACTAAACAATCCTGTAAATTTATTATTTTTGATAAAAACATCATGTACCTCTGCTTCATGGGTTGCCTGGCATTGTAAACGGAAATCCATTGTGTTGCAGGAACTCCCATTCGGGTTTTCTTTTTAGGTTGCCCCTCATCTTCCTCACCAAGATCTCTAATCCGTTTTTGCCCGACTTGGAATATAATCTAAGAGTTTATTAAGAGTCAGGAAGAGTAAATAATTATTTCATAAACTTAATTTTAGAAAGCGTGAGGCGCTCCTAGGCGTTTAGGCCCTGAAAGCCAAAGCGTGAGGCAAAAGCTTCATGCACGCGAGTTATGTACAACCAAAAGTTGCATCTCTCTCATATCTCTCATATCTTTTACATATTGGCCTCTTTATCAAGTAGTAAACCATTCTTTATCTCTTCATACCTTTAGTTATTTTTATTGCCATCATCCTCCCAAACACCCTAATTTTGGTCAACTTTGACCCAAATGTGCATCAAACGTGCTTTTTAAAACCAAGTTCATAAAAACATAATTTGATAATACGAATCACCTTTTGAGCACCGTCTGTGTTAAGGGGCCTAATGGTAGGATCTGGGCTAAGCAGGCCTTGAAACAAAGATATTAGCTTTGAATAATTAGGGTCTTCATCAAACTTCATGTTAACAACTATATCAAGAAAATGCTTTAAAGGAGCAGGGCAGAACTCGCATAACACTTCAGTAGGCGTTGTCATCTTCTTCTTGCAAACTAGAAATGATTTATTGTCACCCTAATAAACGCCACAATAATCAGTATCATAAGATTCATTCAAAACCTTAAATTTAACTTGACTGACAAGCAATACCTGATACCCTTGCCAAGGTAGTCTACCACGGTGAAGAAACACTAGCGTATAAGCAAGAGATTCAAGATCGTCCCTTCTACTCGCTGTCCTACCCAAATGTGCATGCACACTTGCGTATCTAACCGTTCCTCTGTAGATCAAACAGATATTATATTGTATATAATAAGAAATGAGAATTTCGTTCAATTAGTTAATAGAACTAAATATCACCTAAACATGTCAGGCCTCTGATCATATTCAACATGTTGACCGTTGGCACCCTGTCGCCACTTGGTCGCTGCATTATGTATAAAAATATATTAATTGTTATTTAATAAAAAAAAAAAAAGAAAGAACGCAAAGCCATCACGAGATGTCTTACCGAGCCCTAGGTCAACAAGAAATAGTTTCTTTTCTTGAGTTGTTGATGGTTGTCCGAGAAGAAAGTTTTCTGGCTTTACATCTCCGTGCACGAAACTAGTATGAATAGTAATTATTGAATACAGTCATATACTCATATGTAAGAAAGTAACTTTGAACATAATCTCAAGTTGAGGACTATTAATAGGGAAAAAAAAATAGAATGGCATACCCTCTTAAATGCAACTTTTCCAAAATAGATAAAGACTCAACAGCTATACAAGCAATCATTTCTGGTAACATCCTGACATACAGGCATAAAATAAATAGATCAGTTCACATACAATGATTTCGCCCCCTAAACAACACATGAATGCAAATTATTTTTCAATTACTCTTAGTGTGTAATCTATGTAGTCAAAGGCACAAGGTGGACTCAAGGCGCAAAGCCGGCACAAGGTGGACTCAAGGCGCAAAGCCGGCACAAGGTGCAAAAAAACCACAAACACAAGATACCAAATATAATTTAAACCTAATATAATAGAATGATCCAACTTGCATCAAATAATTAGAAACCTTTTAAAATCATATGATCAAGAAAAAAACTAATATAACTAGTTGTATAGTACATTAGTTTTACTTAATTAAACACTGATTTTGTGTATATAGCCCAGAAAATAAAATAAAAAAGAAGTCTGAAACAAAACTAAAAAAGAAAAAAGAAAATCCAAAAGCTAAAGAAAAAAAACTCAAAACTGAAGAGAATAAAACCCAAAACTGAAAAGAAAAAAAAAGCCCAGAGTCAACTTTTATAAGACATCCTTGTCTTCCCACTTCCCAGTTCCCAGAAAAGCAGCTGCGTAGAAAAGCAGCTGCCGCATGCCGCTGCCAGTAACGAAGAAAGAAGAGAGAGAAGAATGAAGAAGGATCAGGCAAAAAAATCACAAATTCGCAACAGAAATCGCTGATAGTTGCCTGATGGGGATCGAAGTGCTCGCTTCTCAGCGCCTGCTTCCGGACCCAGGTGTGCGCCTTACCCTCGCCTTTAAAAGTCGGTCGCCTCACATCACTTTCATCATTTCATGCGCCTAGGCCACGCCTTGCCTTACCCGAGCGTCAAGCACCTTTGACCACATAGTGTGTACTAAGAAACGACTCAAAAAAAAATAAAAAAATACACATATGGGAGGAAAAACAGGTTGCCTCTTTAAAAAGCAGTAAACTAAAAAAATGCAGTAAACCACATGATAGATATCCAAAAATAATTTATTAATCTCCACAAGTTTAAGAACTCACGATTGTGAAGAAGAATTCCATACATCCCACAAACTAGGCCCCAACATGTCCATGACCTGATATGTAAGAAAGAGGGGAAAAAACAACATTTAATATTATGCTACTCATCTAGATGATCAGGAAACATATTATCCTACCATCACATAGTATTCTCCTTGTTTTCCTTTATAGTGAACTTTAGGCACTCCATGACTGCCACCCAGAGTACTGTTTCACCAAAACCAACATGTCATTTTCTAAAACCAAAAAAAAAAGTAACTTTGTAATTCTGTTTACTTCATAAAGCATACTTACTTGTAAACTTGCCACTCGTATGGAGGGCCATAACTGCAGCCTTTGCTGTTTCTATGCTCAAACTTAAGAGCTACCTGCAACAACAGGAATGAATGAATATAGGGATCAAACATCAGACTTTATAAAACTTAGTACTTCCATAACATCCAAATTTGTTTACTTGGTACAAGAACATTACCTCTGTGGCACCAGGACCTGATAAGCGGTCAGTTCCACCCGAAACCCGTCGACCTACAAATACCTGGCCAAACCCTCCTTTCCCTAACTTTCTCTCAACCTTATATATAGGTGATCCACCTACTTGAACCTGAAAAGAAGCCCAATAATTGACTCAAATCATTACGTCAAGAAAACCATGCAAACTAGTACATTTTTAAATTGAGTTTTGTTAATTATGCTGTCCTCAGGTAACATAACAACTGCTTCACAGATCAGTCTGTAACTCCAAAATTAGATTTACTTCATGAAGAGAGAATAGTTGCTGAAAATACATTATAGTGAAATCCCTAATTCATAAAGATAAGTGACAACAAACAGTATCCTCTTCCAATTTCAGATTTCCACCTACTTGTATCCGCGTACAAATTCACACATCCAAAATGTTTAAGGTAACAAAACAAGACATGTATCACATAAATTCATCATAACTGCATTCAAGTATAGCAATTCCCATCCAATTTAGCCCATTTATCCCTTTATGTACCTCAATTATCAACAAGAAACCATGATTGTGATTGAATTATAACCAAATGTCCAAATCTTATACTTTGCATCCAAAATTAACAAGCTAACTACCTCCTAAGAACCAGCAAATGAAGAATCTGTATAACAATTAACAAACAAGCGGTTATAAATTACAACATAAAAGCCAGGGCATACCCTATCAGGAAACGGCGCCGTATTCCCCTCTTCTTCCTCCCCGTTCACGTTATTAGCACTCAATCCACCGCTAGCATCCGCCATATCCACAACTCTCCTCCGTCTCTCCGGCGTCTCTCCTTTCTCCTCTCCTTCAGATACCACAATCACCGGCGTTTCCTCCTTCCGATCGCTCTTCTTCTTCCTATTCTTCTGCCGCCGCGGCTTGTTTTGTTGCTTCACCGGAACCACCACGGCAGCCGCTGCCGCCTCCTTAGCCGCCGCCGCTCGAGTTTTGACGTAATTACCTACCAAATGGTCCGATCGCTTGTCCGGTTTGCCGCCGGCGAGGTGGTTGTTAACTAGAGGAGCGCGGGGACGGCGTACGCCGCTGCGCAGTTCCGGCATCCTCCACCCATTCAAGCCACCATAATATAATAAGAATAACAAGGAGATGAAAAGTACGAATTACTGACTGAATCTCTTCTGATTGATGTTATCTATCTTCAAAACCTAAAGCAGCCGTTTTTATAGGGGAATGATGGTGGTGGTGGATGATTATAACTAACTTCAACTCATGTTTATGTATTTTCTTTTTTATTGTTTGTTTTAATAGAGTTTTTCGACTTGGTCCGATTGTTTTTTTAATAGATTTATGTCTAAATTTGAGTACCACTTCTAAATGTTAAGAGATGATTCAAATGTCTGAAAACTGAATCATTAAGAGGTGGAAGTTGGAGGCGGATAACTAGTCGCCGGAGACGGAGCTTAGTCGGTGGAGACGAAAAATGGCTTTTTTTTAGGGTTAAGAAGTTATAAGATGTTCTAAGAGGTTTTGATGGTTAACACGCTATTAAGATGTAGAAACCTCTTAGTAAGTAGAAAAAACCAAACGGCTCTACATTTGAATTCGTCTGACCGAATTATATGTAACTCTATTCAAAGTTTTTTTTTTCAAAAAAACAAACGGGACCTTAAGGATTTTAGCAGTGTCTGGTTATTTGACGTTTCGGGTTAACTTGAAAATCTTCTATAAACAAAAGTCAAAAACGCTATCAACTGGTGAAACCGTCCCCTGATGCAAACGCCAAGGCTCGAGCCGGTGACATATGTGGGCACCGGCTACCAAGCCAAAAGGCTCGTGGTTGGCAAGGTTAGTTCAAAAATGATTTTCTTATTAAATCATGGATTTAGTATGCGTGTGAGATTAAGTGATATATCTCAGTTATTGGTAATTTTTATTTGATATATAACATATTATGTAACTAGGTGTGTAACCCGTGTATTACATGGGTTGTCGCACAACCAATTTGATAATAATTGTTAAGGGTGGCAATTACTTCTTGTTTATCAACATATTATATAACTAGGTTTGTAATTTACTTTCTCTTGTTCTCCACATTCTTATATGGGAGTATTTTATCTTTGTTCTTAAACATGGCATTCAACTGTCGAATGTGAAAAATTGATTGAACCAATTAACTAAGTGAAGAGTCTAAATGATTGGAGGTTCTAAATGAAGTATTATTCGGGTTAGAAACCCATATATTGTAACATTTGTAAATTACCCAATTGATAAACACGACTCGTTTTGAACTTTCGCGATTTACCGATTTACAAGTTACTGCGAGCCGGAAGAATTATTGGGTATTTATACCCCAATTAATGAATCTAAATGATTTATAATCGATTTTTGAAACTGAATACTTAATTACAATCGATTGGAATCAATTGGGTGTCTCGAATTGAAAATAAAGCAATTTCCGATTTCTACGCGATTCGTCTTTTACCGAGAATCTCGTATTTGGTCACCGTATATCAACTTCAACATTTTTATGAGTCTAATAATCATTTATCATGTCACGAGTCATCACACACTTGATCGAGTCGCGAATCGTTGGTGAATTGCCCAAAATCGATACGTACGTCAAAACCGACCCAAATTGCGTTATTTGACCTAATGTGTGCATCTTTATGAGTTATATAACGCATCTATATTTATTTTGAGTGGATTTTATATGACAAACATGATGAGAGTGTTGAATGGGTGTTTGGGGCGAAAACGGGACTCAAAAACTTTAAAAAAACGAAGAACCGAGCATGCGATTTGAGGAATCGATCTTTAAGACACGGATTTCATTTTAGGTAGGTACGCCCTAAATTAATTACATTTAGGGCGGTACGCCCACGGTCCTTTTTGGCAGTATCCCTAAAAACAGGTATTTAAGCATCATTAACCTCTTTAGCCCCCATTTGTCTCCCCTAAATCACTCCCAAACGACTCTAAACGGCTGGAAACCCTATAGATCAATTTCTTTGAAGATTTGAGGTCCAAGATCAAGGCTTTCTTGCTTAGGATCAAGCTTAAAATCACCCCTTTCGGTATATGATCTTCAAACTATGTTGTAGCAACTTGAATCTTCTCTTCTACTGCCATCAAGATCTGAACTTTATATGATTTTTGACATGGATCTATGTTGTATTTGATAGATATAGGGTTTCTATAAGTAAAGATTTCACCTTTTTGCATGATTTTGCCATCTCACTTGAATCCATGATGAAATCTTTATAGATCTAGGTTTTTCATGCAAATTGATGTATGGATCTTCATGAAAGTTGTGATTTTGATTATGGATCTGAGATTAGAACATGATGAATCATTGATATGTTATAGATTTGGGTTTCTTTGATAAAGATTGAATTTCTATGTGTCAAAATGACTAGATCTATGAAAAGAATGTCATCTAGGGTTAGATCTAGGGATTTTCTCACCAAGATTTTATTTTTATGTTTCAAATGGACTTGATCTACTTCATGAATGTTATTTAGGACCAGATCCATATGTTATGATCATCAAGGTCGGGTTTTATGTGTTAAAATGATTAGATCTCAATATGTGTCATTTGGGGCTAGATTTGTGTGTCATAATCATCAAGATGTCATTCTTTTTACGTTCTAAGATGTTTAGATCTATAATATTCTTGACATGTAAGATCTATATGTGATATCACCAAATCATGGACTTTTATGTGTTAAAGTAGTTAGATCCACCCATGCATGCTAATTAGGGTTTGTTTTATGCCCAAAAGTTGACTATCATGCTAGATTTGACTAAGGCAACGCTAGATTCAAGTAGATATATAAGATCCATGATAGATTATGTTAGATCTGATCTGTTAAATTTGATTTAACTTGTTAAATTGCCATGAAAATTGACTTTGGTTGACTTGGTTTGACTTTTATATAAATATCCATATTAGGATCTTTGACCTTACCCCTAGTTTAGGATTGGACCCATATCATACGTATCACCTCACCAAATCACCAACGAGTCGTGAGTCGGTTGTGTCGTGTCGTGTTATTTTAAGTCGTAAATTGATTTAAATGTGGAGAATTAAATTAACTAAATAAATAACTTAGCTAATTAAACTAATTAAACTAATTACCGACAGCTGGGGAACTTAGGAGAAACCAAGACGAGAAAGGTACCACCTAGACATAGAATCCTAATTAACATCAACAACTTCACTCGGCTTTGACAACTCTGATGGAACCAGGATCTTAAGATACAACCTATAGAAAACCTACGAGCCCCCAAAACACTCTCTGGACGTAACTGATAAGATTCCTAAAGGTTGGAAAATGCACACTGATTAGTTAGTTCACCGTTCATCCTAACTGACAACTCTAACGCTCGATCAATTGGTTCACCTTTTAAGTATTTCCCAATTCAATTACCCTAACCACCCTCGAACCTAATCTAAGGCACCTTAAAGCAATTGGAGCTACCTTTAACCACTATGAATGACACAACTAGCAAATTGATCACTTAATCTAGGGGACTTCCTTTTGAGACAATCTTGACCTAGACAATTAACCAACCCAACTAATTGACAAGCCTATCCCCTTTTAAGTTCTAGACAAGGCAGAATATAACAATCAAGATAATAATTAACAACTAATATTCTAGTTCGGGACGTCTCCTAAACTATTCCTTAGATGATAACCCTAAAGCTAACACCTTTGGATGCACTACCCAACCCGAAAGACATTCGAAGGCAATACAAACACCAATTGACAATCAAAACCCTAACCGAAATACGCATACGCAACAATCACAGCAGGTTAAAGGAATTTAATAGAGCATCAATCCATACAAACAAATTGTCATAAACCATCAAAAAGTCATCATCAAGTCTAGGTGGCACTATTAGTTTAGCCAACAATCATGGTATGAACACAAACACGAACAAAAACGAAATTGGATGTACCGTTCATCGTAAAAGAAAATAAAATAGGTTCAGCAGCCTGCTTGCCTGCTAGCTTGCTTAATAATTATATTGAACAATTGACGTGCTTGCTTGGCTGCCTGGCTGCTTCCAATTTAATGACGTGCTTGCTTGGCTGCCTGGCTGCTTCCAATTTAATTTCTTCTTTCGTAGCTTCTGTCCTCTCTTTCGTCCGTATGAATTCTTTCTGGCTTCCTTCTCGGATTATTTTCAGCCGTAGGGTATCTCCTCCTCTCATCAAAAGAATTCCTCCCCTTTATATAATTGTTCTTTTGCTTTTCTTGTGCATTACGTCAGCCCATAAAACAAATCACAAAATTGCAGTCCACGTTATTTATATGCGGCCCAAAGTTAACTTCCAACATCCCAAATATGATTTATGTCCACTAACTCAAATTTACTCAACTTCTATTTTGTTTAGTTGTTCACGTGAACCAGCCAACATGTTATTTTTACTTTATTTTCACTTCAGCCCCCTTGACTTTCATTAATGCAATGTCGGTCCCTTAACTTTGATGTAGGACTCGTATGTCAACCTATAACAAAATATATTTAAACAATTTTAAGCACATGACATAATTAAATTCACCACTCAAATGATTATCTAAACTCACGCCAATATATACAAAAATGACTCAAAAACACATTAAGACTCAAATAATATAAAATAGATAAAAACTAAATAAAAATGACACAAAACCGACTCAAATACTATACAAAATACAAGGGAAAACCGGATGTGTTTACCACACATCAAACATCCCCACACTTACTCTTTTTTCGTCCTCGAAAAATACCGCAATGGAATCATAACCAGGGACTCAACTTCTAGCTCTTATAATTTATCAATTTTAATTTCACATTTCACTTTACTTATAGCCTACCTCGATTATCGGTATTTCGATCCGATTTAACCCAACCACCGACCGTTTAGCCCCAAATGCATCAAATATTATCATTTATTTTATCATTCAACCTAATGGATCCCACACTCAAGTCTTTCAATTCATCCTAATCCCATATTTATTTTTTTAGGCATCTTAATATTTATGTACATATATATCTTTTTAATAGTGGAATTTCATGAATGAGTGGATGAATATTTTTAATTGAGCTATATTTTTTCTTTTCTTTCTTTTTTTTTTTTTTGAAATAGAATTGGACTTCACCTAGAGGAGCATCCACTGAGTAGCGAGCCCGATGGGTAGCACATAGGGTATTTAGCCCATACCTAACCTAGAGGCGTATCCTCCAAGTCGCTATCCCGAAGGGAAACACAAAGGCCTCATTATTTTACTCTATTTTTTTTTTCTAGCTCAAACAAATGGAATGTATTTTCGGAGGCGCCACTATTTACCGAATTCACTTTCGTAAAAAGATAAAAGTGTGCCTAAATTACTAAAAAGATATATAGGGGTGTGCATAAGTCGGGTAAACCCGACTTACCCGGTGGAACCGACCCATTAGAACCGGAAACCGAACCCGGATTTATGTTCAAAGGCGGTTCGCGGTTCTCATATTATCATGCCCACGGTTCCGGGTCGGTCTCGGGTCTAACCCGACGGGTTTGTATAAAGAACCGTTTACCCGCTATATATGAATCATAACCTAGACATTTTAGGAACCTATTAATTATTTTGTAAGTTTCATCTAATCTCGATTTTTCAAGTAAGTATCTCAGTGAACCATTCGATTTTTTGATATAATCTCGATCCTGCATGTGTTTGTCTTCAAAATGTTACAAAATAATGATGCTAATTCGCCGATTACGGATTAGGTTGGATTTTTTGGTTAGCTTCTGTGTGTGCATGTGTATAAATATAATAATACTGTTGTTTTTTACTTTAATGATTAGTCCGAATGTTGCTGTCTTTGAGTCATTGAGCATTTGAGTGTATAATAATAAACTTAGTTGCTGTGTATAAGAAATTAATAATGTTGTTGTTTTTGAATTTAATCAGAAGTGTCAAGTCATTCCTAAACCGGTTCTATATTAGAACCGTTAGAACCGATTCCTAAACCCGCAAGAAACCCGACCCGTTAAGCAAAACTCGGTTACGGTTCCGGTTCTTATTTTCATACCAATCGGTTCTCGGTCCCGGGTCGGTTCTACCCGGGTTTCGCGGGTCTAACCCGTTTGCACACCCCTAAAGATATACACATATGAAAATATTAAAGATGCAATTTATTTTTTTTATAAACAGTTTCGGATCCTCAATCAACCTAAGGCGGGAACCCACTAAAGTTTCATGATTTACATATCAATGAAGCACATTTTATTGATTTATTATTTGTTTATGATGCACAAGGATTTTTAAGCCTAATTAGTCAGCTGAGCCTACCAATACATCGAAACTAGCTAAAAAAACAACCAACTATTATATTTTTCAATTAAACACATTCAATTAGAACATTAAACCCCCAGTTGTACTATCATCTTCCATTATGTTGCAGCAAAAATCAAAGACATTTTTTCCAAATTTTTCAATTTCTTTTTTTTTTTTTGGATTTTTGGAGTTTTTTCATTTTTTTGTTGTTTTTTTAAGACTCAAACTAACCTAAAAAAAAAAACACACGACTCAAGACTAAAGACGTAGTCTTCCCATCCCCACACTTAAATAACACATTATCCCCAATGTGAGCCGGAAAAACGACTAAAAAGCACACAAAACTAAAAATAAAAATAAATAATTTACAAACATAAGTAAGGAACGAACTCCCCTGATTTTAATTTGTGATGAAATATGAGTTATTCGTCCTTTGCCCTCCACTTTAATTCGTTGATCATGTACGTTTGAATATCATCGGGCCTGGAACTTGAACTCTTCCAACACAATTTCATCATCTTGAATCGCCCGAATTTCCTGCAAACACTGAAAACACAACCGAAAACGACAAAACCGAAATGCAAAATAAAACAAAATAAAATAAATAAGTTACATAAATTTACAACTCGGGCTTCCCCGAGTTTTCAGTTAACTCTATCAGGTGGTTTCTCCTTAATATTCTTACTAACCATGCCCCTAATCATCAAATCGTTTAAAATTCCTAGGGCCCTAACTAACAAACCTCCAAAAATCACACCTATAACCAAGTCAATCCACCAATGTTTGAACTTACCCGGAATCAACCTAATAACTACAATAAAGCTCAATCTCGGGTCATTCTTACAACCTAACTCCTCTAACATCCCCACACTTGGACTAAACATAGGATCATTATCACTACTAGCTAACCTACCAAGTGGGACGTCTTCTAACACCTCATCGTCTTTTTCAAACACCAGGCCCTCATAAAATTCTTCTTCGAGTGGGACGTGTTCACCCTTAATGGTCGCCTCCCCGTATAACATTTCTTCTAGCTTTTGCAAATCACCCTCCGAGTCAAACCGATCCTCATCTAACGCTTCTGGTGACATCGTCGTCCACTCCTCACCAAATAACTCTAGCATTTGTGCTTCAAACAAATCATTCGATTCGATTGTGGCCATGGCGAAAACACAAAAGAAATAAATACAAAAAAGAAAAAAAATAAATACAAAAATAAATAAATAAATAAATAAATAAATAAATAAATAAATAAATAATAATAAAGAAAAAAATAGAACTGAAAACTAACCTAAAACTCTAGACACCAAAAACAAACCTAAAACTCTAAACACGAAAAAGAAAAGACTCAAATTTCCTAATCACGACCTAAGTTAATCTTGCTATTGCTAAGTGTCCCCGGCAACGGCGCCAAAAACTTGATGTGTTCGGAATGTACCTAAAAATAACTATTAATACCTAGACCTAACCTAGACCTAGACACACCTAAATTTTACCGAAACTACCTAAACTAGACCGAACCCTAAGGCAAGTGTACCTGTCGGATTATAGTAAAGCTAAGGTAAGACCGGGAATATCGAACCCTAGAGACACTCTATAGACAAAATTAACCTAGACCTAAGAATGAAAATTTGAGTAAATTGATTTAAATGTGGAGAATTAAATTAACTAAATAAATAACTTAACTAATTAAACTAATTAAACTAATTACCGACAGCTGGGGAACTTAGGAGAAACCAAGACGAGAAAGGTACCACCTAGACATAGAATCCCAATTAACATCAACAACTTCACTCGGCTTTGACAACTCTGATGGAACCAGGATCTTAAGATACAACCTATAGAAAACCTACGAGCCCCCAAAACACTTTCTGGACGTAACTGATAAGATTCCTAAAGGTTGGAAAATGCACACTGATTAGTTAGTTCACCGTTCATCCTAACTGACAACTCTAACGCTCGATCAATTGGTTCACCTTTTAAGTATTTCCCAATTCAATTACCCTAACCACCCTCGAACCTAATCTAAGGCACCTTAAAGCAATTGGAGCTACCTTTAACCACTATGAATGACACAACTAGCAAATTGATCACTTAATCTAGGGGACTTCCTTTTGAGACAATCTTGACCTAGACAATTAACCAACCCAACTAATTGACAAGCCTATCCCCTTTTAAGTTCTAGACAAGGCAGAATATAACAATCAAGATAATAATTAACAACTAATATTCTAGTTCGGGACGTCTCCTAAACTATTCCTTAGATGATAACCCTAAAGCTAACACCTTTGGATGCACTACCCAACCCGAAAGACATTCGAAGGCAATACAAACCCAATTGACAATCAAAACCCTAACCGAAATACGCATACGCAACAATCACAGCAGGTTAAAGGAATTTAATAGAGCATCAATCCATACAAACAAATTGTCATAAACCGAGCAAAATAGCTAATATCAAAAAGTCATCATCAAGTCTAGGTGGCACTATTAGTTTAGCCAACAATCATGGTATGAACACAAACACGAACAAAAACGAAATCGGATGTACCGTTCATCGTAAAAGAAAATAAAATAGGTTCAACAGCCTGCTTGCCTGCTAGCTTGCTTAATAATTTTATTGACCAATTGACGTGCTTGCCTGGCTGCCTGGCTGCTTCCAATTTAATTTCTTCTTTCGTAGCTTCTGTCCTCTCTTTCGTCCGTATGAATTCTTTCTGGCTTCCTTCTCGAATTATTTTCAGCCGTAGGGTATCTCCTCCTCTCATCAAAAGAATTCCTCCCCTTTATATAATTGTTCTTTTTCTTTTCTTGTGCATTACGTCAGCCCATAAAACAAATCACAAAATTGCAGTCCACGTTATTTATATGCGGCCCAAAGTTAACTTCCAACATCCCAAATATGATTTATGTCCACCAACTCAAATTTACTCAACTTCTATTTTGTTTAGTTGTTCACGTGAACCAGCCAACATATTATTTTTACTTTATTTTCACTTCAGCCCCCTTGACTTTCATTAATGCAATGTCGGTCCTTTAACTTTGATGTAATATCATACCATCCCTTCGGACTCGTATGTCAACCTATAACAAAATATATTTAAACAATTTTAAGCACATGACATAATTAAATTCACCACTCAAATGATTATCTAAACTCACGCCAATATATACAAAAATGACTCAAAAACACATTAAGACTCAAATAATATAAAATAGATAAAAACTAAATAAAAATGACACAAAACCGACTCAAATACTATACAAAATACAAGGGAAAACCGGATGTGTTTACCACACATCAGGACCCATATCATACGTATCACCTCACCAAATCACCAACGAGTCGTGAGTCGGTTGTGTCGTGTCGTGTTATTTTAAGTCGCGATTATCACTTTACTTATTTATTTATTTATATATTTATTTTGGCTCAATCACGATTTCTCGTCAAGGTTATCATCGGGTCTACTTTTCCCTCATTTCGTGGTGTCGTACTTTCAAGTTGTCTCTCCGTATCAGGTGAGTATTCATAGCTCCTCTTTCATTTAAAAGTTTTGGGGCGCAACATATATTAGTATTCAAAACCCTAAACTCTTTATTATGCAAAATTCTATGCGCTTCTAAGTGCTCTATGTGTGATATTCTATTGTGTGATACTTGTTGGATTCTATGTGTGGATATTCGCTAGTCGCTAATCGCTAATCGCTAATCGCATGTGTACCATTAACTATCGAGCCGTGGCAACAATGATAGATCTATTGGCTGACGACCCACATGGCCTGCCTTGGCTTGGGCGCCGGGTGATTGCTCCCTTACCGTCTAGGCTTGGTGCACATCATTTATACGACTTGTTGATCATAATTGGATATGTAACACCCATATCCTTATCATGCAGAAAACACACGTTTGGAAAATCGGTTCCAGAAAATTTTGCCATTTAGTTAACGTGTTACCTAAAAAGGTTTAACCACAGTCATCCCAAAACTACATCTGGGTTAGAATACAACCACCTTATCAGAGTATGCAACTTAATTAAATAACATCTTCATTATGTTTTTTTTATTTTTTTACACATCCTCCTATTGGTGTTCGGTTCTCCAAAAGCTTCGCCTGATCGTGACCCACTAGCGACCTATTCCTTTCCTGTCACAAGTACCAGTAACACATTAGTATTGGTGACAAAATAACCAATACCCCAAACCTCCCTTCCTTAAAAGAAAGAACAACAAAAGATCGAGTCCCGGGTCCTTCGCGTATCGCGACAGAAACAAGCTTGGCCCTCGCGTATCGCGAGGGACCCAAGCGTATCGCCTGCCCCTTCATCACTTCCAAGTGATACGCTTGGAAGTGAATTTCCAGAGTTGTTGCCAGTTTTTGCAGCTTCTCATACTTAGAAAAATTTGGGCATTTTCAATTTGTGATGCAATATCCCATTTGTTTTCATTCTTATTTTTTTTCCATATTTGAACTAAAATAATAGTCAAACAATTGAATATTTATTTTCATCCATTTCTACGGATCCAACGTATGGGATTCAGCATTACGAATTCCCAACCCGTTGACCCGTTCCACCCTCATACATACTTAAAAGGGCCAACTTTTAACTCCACCTTTTATTCTCGTCTCAAAATAACATTTACCACCGTCCATCTTGGCTTACTAAGCAACAATAACATGGATAAGATAAAACATAACCAAGTTATAGATCACACTTTACCATCTACTTGCATGTCAACCCATAACATATATATTATTGGGTTTATCATCATGCCTCCTTCACATGAATAAAGGCAATACTTATTGCATTCATTCACCCAAAGGTGCCTCATAGAACATAAGAACACATACCTTAACATAAACACACTTAGGATTACTCCTCTTAACCCAAACGGGTCGTAAATCATACTTAATTGATACACTTTAATTCCTCCATCTTAACCCAACGGGTCATGAAACATACTTTATCTATCACACTTTGTTTTATCCATATTACCCGCCCCGGTCATAATACCTAC
Organism: Deinandra increscens subsp. villosa; assembly: GCA_039602395.1. Classification (NCBI taxonomy): domain Eukaryota; kingdom Viridiplantae; phylum Streptophyta; class Magnoliopsida; order Asterales; family Asteraceae; genus Deinandra; species Deinandra increscens. The sequence continues at coordinate 90,362,300 of JBCNJP010000023.1, read as the reverse complement.
TTTTCATAAACGCATTTTGGTTTATCCATCTTACCCCAAACGGGTTATAAAACATACTTTACATAAACACTTTTTGGTTTATTCATCTTACCCAAACGAGACATAAAACACACATTATATAAACACATGTGGTTTATGCATCTTACCCAAACGGGTCATAAAATATACTTTATATAAACACATTTTGATTTATCTAATGTCATAAAAGAATCAATCAAAAAGGACCCCCTAATTCCAATTAGGAATTCGTTGGGCCCCTTAGGTCATCAAATATACTTTATATAAACACATTTTGGTTTATCCGTCTTACCCAAACGGGTCATAAGACATATTTTATATAAACACGTCTAGGTTTATCCGTCTTACCCAAACGGGTCATAAAACATTCTTTATATAAACACATCTTTTTTTATTCATCTTACCCAAACGGGTCGTAAAACATTCTTTATATAAACACATCTTGGTTTATCCATCTTACCCAAATGGGTTGTAAAACATTCTTTATATAAAGACATCTTGGTTTATCCATCTATACCCAAACGGGTCATAAAACATTCTTTATATAAACACATCTCTTTTTTTATTCATCTTACCTAAGCGGGTCGTAAAACCTTCTTTATATAAAGACACCTTGGTTTAGCCATCTTACCCAAACGGGTCATAAAACATACTTTAAATAAACGCATTTTGGTTTATCCATCTTACCCAAACGGGTTCTTAAAACACTCTTTATATAAACACATCTTGGTTTATCTATCTTACCTAAACGGGTTCTTAAAACACATTTTGTCTAACAGACTTTGGTGTTATTCATCCTTGACCCAAACGGGTCATAGTCATTCTTTAGAAACACACACTTTGATTTATTCATCTTTAACCCAAACGAGTTTTAAAACGTACTTTATGTTAACACATACCTATTTATTCACCTTAACCAGACGGGTCATAAAACGTACTTAATATGCACACTTTGAATTATCCATCTTACCCCAAATGGGTCATAAAACATACTTTATTCATTCAACTTTTGTTACCGATCACATTATAAGCAATTATAATGCTCCAACTAAATTTATAATCTCACTTGTTGTCAAACTACTTTATAACATACTTTGTAACATAAGACTATAACAACTTATGTGTTACCTCAAATCTTCAAATTAGGAGTTCTTTAAAAGCACAAACTTCCTCCTTGAGCACCTATAATTACTTGAGCATTTAGGTTGATAATTCATAAAACAACAATCCAATATACCCAAGTAATCCACACATATCAAATTGATCAAGATCAACCACTTTCAAACTTCAAATTCTCATTTAGGCATTTATACAAACACTTGGCGTGCATAAAAACACCTATCCTATCACGTTCCATTTTTAACATAACATATACCCCAATGCTACCTACTTGGATCCATAATTCCAACATAATGTTAGATTAACAACTCTACTACAATTTAAAGTATGATTTGAGCTTAACTAAACAACCAAAACCCACCCACATACAACATTTCGATTTCTAGGCTTGGGGTTAGCCCATCTTACAACTTTTAAAAAGATTTGTCATGGATTTCATCATGCAATTCAAAACCATACAAGCATTCACTTGTTTTTTTCACATAAAACACAGATTCCATGCTTAAACTCAACTCACTACAATACTTCAATTTAAAGCAACTTAGAGAGATGACTTACTTAGCATACATCACGAATTGAAGAGAAAATCATGTGTAGAACATGATTCTTGCTTAAAATCTCCACTCCCTTCATGGTTTCCACCAATTTTCGTCCTTAAATCAAAAAATTCTCAAGCCCTAGTCTTCTCCCCCTTGTTCTCCTCATGTCTGCGTATTTTCTCCCTGTGAGAAATCTAGACATTTGTTTTTAATCAACAATTTACATACTGCCCCCTCTATTTAGCCATGTTTTTAAGTTTTAACCACCTACTTATCTTTTACACATAACCCCCTTATCTTCCACTACTTATCCATTAGTTACTTAATACCTTTAGTAACTAACTATATATTTTTTTATTGGGTCATCATATAAAATGTACTTCACCCAAATAACAACCGTATCTTAAATAAATTTATTTAAATTCATAACGAGTTTTGGGATGTTACTAGATATTATCGTCTGACTCATTGAATCGCAATATTTTAATCTATGTTGTACACTAAGCATATGTTTACTCACCAACTATTCCTAGTTGACCTTTATTTTTATACATGTTGCAGGTTATGCAACTTGATGATGTTTTGTCATGACTGATGACACCATAGGATCGCATGTGGACTTAGTGTGACCTAATTAAATAAGTTAATTTGTTTCATTGTTGTTGAATTATTTCATGCTTTGTATTGATTACTTATATCATATGACATGGGTTGATTAAGAATATCGCAACATTAA
>JBCNJP010000023.1:90340022-90359388 GCA_039602395.1 Deinandra increscens subsp. villosa | reverse complement strand
GATTTTATATATTTTTTGTATTAAAATAAAAGTCCGCTGATTTTTTTAGTGGGAAGAAAGACGTAAAAGTATCTTTTACTACACATTTAATTTTTAATATTTAAACAATATTTATTTCAATTTAAATATATTTTTTTAAGAAAAAAGTTTTATTCAACAATTTTTTCTCCCGAGTAGTATCTGACTAATTATTTCAATTTTAAATATATTTCATATATTTTTTGTATTAAAATAAAAGTCCGCTGATTTTTTTTAGTGAGAAGAAAGTGTGGTTCACTTTGTTTGAACAATATGCGTTCAAGTTGACTGAATATGTAAAAGCTCACCCGCATGAAGATCACTATGTTGTCATCATCCAACATGCAAAGTTCGATATTTTCAAAGGTATGGTAATATAATAAATTCATAAAAAATACCCAGTAATCTTAAAAAAAAAACTAATTCTTTTCTTATGCAGGTCGTTACTCCGTTTCAACGGGGTATGATTCCTCAAATTTGTTTATTAACTGTGACGAGTTGAAGGAGACGGCAACTTTCTTGCATAAGTAAAACATTTTGGTTTTATGTATATTTATAAATATTAATCCATCACGAATCAAGTTTCTAAGTTTCGCTTTTATTTTTTCTATTTCTTTCTAAAAATTTAATCAAATCTCTCCTTCAACATATATAAATAGTTGTTAACTCATTAAACATTTATAAATATCTTTTCGTTTTTTAATATACGACAATTATGTATTTTTATATCTTTAGTAATTAAATAATTGGTTATTAAAATATTTTGGAATGCAATAAATAAAATATTGGAAATACAAATCACTTCCATAATTAGGAGAATTGGCGGGAAAAATTGTTGAGGATGAATGTGGTGGTGCCACATGGCAAATTGTGATTCCAAAAACTTTTCTTTTATTATATATATAGATTACAAAATAACTTTAATACGTTTAAGGCTAAAATGTAATTTTCGTCTCTAAGATTTGGTATACCATGAGGTCTCGTTGTCAAGAAGTTTACAAAATTTAGAAGTTTTTTTTCCCGGTGACGTCCGTTAGACAATTTATTTTCTTTTTCAACCGTAAATTTAGATTAGAAATGAACCACTAGTCCACCCGATCATCTTTATTTCATGAGTATAGGACATTAGGACTCGAACACCACCCTCAGGAGGAAACTCATCATATGTGAGAAAATCCCTGGCCCAATCTGGATCCTCTAACTTTTGTCACGAATAAGACGTACTTGAACCCAAGACTTCCTCATTTTAATGTCATTGGATGTCTCGCCTTGATCACATGGAGCATGGATATATTGGTGTTAGACAATCTATTAAGTTCCCTCATTGTCTCTCCGTGATTTGCACGCGAGGGATAGAAGCGTCGTTTCTGATTCATTTATTCTAAAGCATTCACATCAACTTCTTTATATAACCCATCGTGACCAACATCGCGCACCTATCCTACCTCCGTAGAGGAGGAGATAAGGGTCCACCCCACAGTCAGCCAGACATGAGTGTCCTAACCGTGCCTCAGCTGGGGTCGTGTGGGGCATATGGACGTTCCCCGGGAAAACCATGCGACTGTCTAGCATGCCCACATGAGACCTACGTTGAAACCCGTAGGTTTCAACCCAAGCTTAGACAGTTGCAAGCCTCCACAATAGCAGAACTATCTGGAGTAACTTGCGTGCTGGGTAAAACCGGTCGGCATCATGACTCGAACCAAGGTTGCCCTTGGTCATCAATCATTTGCCAACAGTGAGGTTTGAACCTGGGTTTCCCCAAAGTCCAAACAACACCGGTAAATATACTAATCTATTATACATACATGGGTTTTTTTAAGTATAAAGAATATGATGTAGAGTTTTTTTTTTTTTTTCTTTCAATTTTATGAATGTTATGTTTTTTTTTTAGATAAAATATAAAAATATAGATAAGACTATAAATTGTGAATGCTTTAATACCTTCAAATCTAAACATTAATTCCTTCGAATGTAAACATCATTTCTTCTAGTCTTCAATCAAACATCATAGTCCAAATGAATTAATTCCTTCAAATGTAAACATCATTTCTTCTTGTCTTCAATCAAACATCATAGTCCAAATGATTTAATTCCTTCACAAACATCATAGTCCAAATGATTTAATTCCTTCGAATGTAAACATCATTTCTTCTAGTCTTCAATCAAACATCATAGTCCAAATGATTTAGATAGTTCACTCAACTTTCTATTACCACAAGTAAACCATAACTTACACAAAAAGTTGGTAGGTACTGCCTGCATTATAAATCATATATTCATATGCCTTGAAACAAACCATTTTCCCACAAAAAAGTTGGTCCAAAACACACATCTTTCATGGCCAAAATAATCATCACCCTTCTTCTCTCCTTAACCCTTTTCTCACAAACCTTTCCGGCCACCGGAGAAGAAGCTCCCACCTTTCTCAAATCAGTAAAACCAAACCCGATGACCCACCGGACCGAAAAGCTTAGCCACTTCCGGTTCTACTGGCACGACACCCTTACCGGTTCCAACCCGACTTCCATCACCATCATTCCGCCCGCAAGCAACATAACGTCGAACACCGCGTTCGGTCAAGTCAACATGATCGATGACCCGTTGACGGAAAAGCCCGAACCGGGGTCGAAGTTGTTGGGGCGAGCACAAGGGTTTTACGGTCTGGCGTCGCAGGAGGAGGTCGGGTTGTTGATGGCGATGAACTTTGTGTTTTCGACGGGGAAGTATAGCGGGAGCACGTTGACGGTTTTGGGGCGGAATCCGGTGTTTGAGAAGGTGAGGGAGATGCCGGTGGTCGGAGGGAGTGGGGTTTTCCGGTTTGCTAGAGGGTATGTTAAGATCAATACTTATAGTTCTGATAATAAAACAAGGAATGCTGTTGTGGAGTATAATGTTTATGTTTTACATTTTTGAATTCTGATCGGTCGGTCTGGTCCGGGATTCTGATTGATCGGTCTGGTCTTGTCCGGTTCGGTTCGGTTCCGATTTCGTGACAATGATGTTTGATGGTGTTTTTATGTTGTTTTGGAATGTAATTGCCGGTTTCATGAAATAATGTTTCGTATGTGTTATTATGTTGTTTTGAAATGTAATTGATGATTCAAAAATTAATTATAGTCTTCTTGTTAGTTAATTATTTTTTAAGTACCATGAGTTTTTAAGGTTAGTGCCTTAGTGGTAACCCGGTTACTTATTTTATGAGAGATCGTTAGTTTGAGGTTTTCGTTTATGAGAAATTTTAAAATTGACCTGAAGTATCAAATAACTATGAATAGTTGAAAAACTTATCACAAAAGACTCCGAAAAAAAAACATTGTCAATTTTTTTCTTTAAATTATAGCCGGTAGCAAATAATAATCATGGTCACCCTAAAATATTAAAATAATTTTTATTTATTATTGGTGATTATATGTAAACCATGTTTCACTTATTTGTTTCAATCAATCAACTTTCAATTTGGTGATTATATGTAAACCATGTTTCACTTATTTGTTTTAATTAATCAACTTTCAATTTTGTTAAATCATAATCATTCCATTACATCAATCAACAATATGTTTTACTTTACATCTCTATTTTAATTAGTTTAAATAAGCAAGTCCAACAAAACACCATTCACTAATTTTTTCTTTTCTGGTTAAATACTCTACTTATCAATTAAGGTGTCTAGAATACACATTCTAAACTCTATTTTTTTAACGGCAATTTGGTTCAACGGTGTATTAGAAATTGTTATTCTGGACCTACCCACTATCTCGAGTTCGAGTCTCCCCGGGAACGCCTCCCATTTGCACCGTCCGATTTACGAGAGGGTATTTTAAGCAGATCAATACATATAGTTCTGATAATAAAACAAGGAATGTTGTTGTTGAGTATAATGTTTATGTCTTACATTTTTGAATTATGACCGGTCGATTTGATCTGGTCCGGATTCAGATCGATCGGTCTGGTCTGGTTCGGTTTGGTTCAGTCCGTTTCGTGACATAATGTTTGATGGTGTTTTTATGTTGTTTTAGAATGTAATTGTCGGTTTCATGAAATAATGTTTCATAGTGTAATTATTATTATGTTGTATTGGAATGTAAGTGATTATTAAAAAATTAATCATAGTTTCTTAATTTCTTGTTAATTAATTGTTTTAGAAATATTGAATTTTAATAATCTTGTTTATTGTATTTTTTGTCGATATTAATCAGTATTTCATTTATTTCTTACGCTATCCGTAGTCGGGCGTCATGGGCACCAAATTTACTAACATAACGCCCCTATAACCCCCCCCCCTTCCACCCCCTTGGGCGCCATGTTAGGTGAATTCATCACTGGCGTTACCTACATAACGCCCTCCACTTTCTCATGTTTTTTTTTTTTTTTTTTTTGCATTTTTCCTATTGGTTCTCCTATCCTCATAACCCCCATCTTCATAACCCCCCATCTTCATAACCCCCAATTTCCACGTCATACGCCACATGGCACATAACCCCCAAGGGAGGGGGGTTACCACTATGGATAGCCTTAGGCTATCCGTAATGGGGCGTTATGGGGCAAAAAATTGTAATATGGCGCCCCATATAACGCCCCGCACCGCCCCCCGGGGCGCCATGTTAGCTTTGGAGGTCAAAGGCGCCATGTTCATGGCGCCGGTGCAACTCACATGTTTTTTTTTTGTTTTTTTTTCTTTTTTCCTATTGGTACACCTCATATCTCATAACCCCCATCCTCATAACCCCCCACTACACCCCTTACCTCATAACCCCCCATTTCCACGTCATCCGCCACATGGCGCATAACCCCCCACCCGGGGCTCCATCCACTACGGATAGCCTTATAATAAATCAAATTTTACTTTCAGATGATTGAGCATCACAGTGGCGTCTTATGTGACATGTAAGTAATGACTAGACTGAAACAGAAAGGTTTTTTTTTAAGGATTTTTGTATGCTTTGATGCTATGAAGAAATGTTTTGTTTAGGATTTTTTTTTAATTTATGATTGGTTGTTTTTTAAAAAAATTTCTTTACATACATCAAAAACATTTTAGATAAGAAGCCATTGTGATGCTCAGTCAGCGAAAAGTGAAATTTTACTTAACGGCGTTGATGGTCATTTAACAACGGTCTAATAGATGTCAATACCTTTAAAATCGGGTTCATTGTAAGGAATAAATGAAATACGGATTAATATCGGTCAATAAGCAATAAGTATGATTATTAAAATCCAATATTCCATTATTTTAAGTACTACGGGTATGCCTTAGTGGTAATCCAGTTACGTTTTCAAGGTGAAGTTGTCGGTTCGAGCTTTGACGCTTGCGTCGAGGGACAATTTTGTTGGGATTTCTCCTTATGAGATAGAGATTTTTGAGTTGATCTAAAGCGTCAAATAACTAGGGATGGTTGAACTCTCATATGGAGGCTTGAAAAAAAATGTTGTTCATAATTTTTTAATTATATTTTATGTTTTTAGTTTTTGAACGATAAAGATAATTTATAAAGAAAGATGATGGTCAGAAGAAACTAACCAAACATCAACAACGAGAAATTACATAGAAAACAAAAGTGATTTTGAAACCATTCGGTCCAAAACATATTTACTTTTCTATTTCTAGTAACTATTCAAGAAACGAAAAATGTAAAATGGTATCAAAAATAAGTTGTGTCTTCAAGTTATTAGAGTTATAGATAAGGTTTTGTCTTACCTGGAGATCTCGAGTTCTATTCGAGACGTAGAAGGTTCTTAAAAGATTTATGAAGTTAGTTTTAAAGTAGAATATATTTAGCTGTTAAAAAAAAGTCATCTAGCTTAATTTTTTTTTTCCGGATGACCCACAAAACTAATAAAATAATTCAGTTTTAAAGTAGAATATATTTAGCTGTTAAAAAAAAGTCATCTAGCTTAATTATTTTTTTTTCCGGATGACCCACAAAACTAATAAAATAATTCCTTTTAAACTGTCTTTCTTCATTTTGATGAAACGCATAATATTGATCCAATTATTTTTTACGTTATAGTTGATAGCAAACAATAATCATGGCCTTGTCTTTCTTTATTATCAAACAACCCTAAAATATAAAAATTAATCTGTGTTTATTATTGGTGATTAAATGTAAATCATCTTTTAATTATCTGTTTCAATCAATCAACATTCATTTTGTTAAATCATAATCATTCCATTACATCAATAAACAATCAGTTTTACTTTACATCTCGGTTAAAATAAGCAAGTCTAACATATCACCATTCACTATTTTTTTTTAATTTGACACCCCACTTAACAGTTAAAAGGTGTCTAGAACACACATTTTAAACTCTACTTTTGATCGAGATCTCAACGCCAATCAACTACCAAGAATTAAGTTGTCATTGCTACATAATAATATACCATTGAGTTTTAAACTCTACTTTTGATAGGCTATTGACTGTTAGATCTTCGATTGCTTGGATATTCCAGAAAGCGTGTTATCACTTTCGGATTGAATATTTCGAGGGTTCACTCGTAAATATCAATCGGATACGATCTGGAAACGACCCATGAATATTTCGAATTTTTGAATGAGAAATCGAACCAGAGAAAAAATGTAGAAGATGAAGTGATCGATCAGTTTTCAACAACAGGAGCGTATATACAGTTTTTCGATAACTGCATATACCCAATTTACACTACCAGTCCCTCAAGTTTTAATAAAGAGATTTTTCGGCCGAAAATAATTTTTGACACATTTTTACTAAAGGACTTTTAGTGTAAATAATTTTCGGGCGCGCTGACCTAGCCCGGCCCAGCCAGGGGCTCTGCCCCTTGGACCCCGCCAGGGGCTGCCGCCCCTTGGACCCCGCTATCGGGGGCTGCCGCCCCCGAACCCCCGCTAACTCCATCGATACGAGTGTGCACTACCCCGCACCACCGAACCCGATCAATATAAGCTAGAGGACAAATCGATCCATAGTTAACCCAATTACACTAAAATACTAACATTGACACCACCCGATCATCTTTATTTCCCATTGAGAAAACCTCTTTGCTTAACCTAAAACTCACATTATTTTTGTCAACAGTGAGACTTAAACCCAAGACCTCTCAATTTTAACGTCTCTAAGTACTAATCACCCACCATTGATGATCACTAGTAACTTATTAGTTAATGATAATAATTTACTACTAATGTACAACTGGTTTCAAGCAACTCGTTGGTAGACTATCTGTAATGGGCATGAAGGGCTTTTATAGCGCCCCAACAACGCTCCCGGTGGCATTATGGGGTAAAATGAGCTCCGGGCCAAGTTGGTGATGCCCCCTACCGCTTCTCTCCTTATTGGTCATTCATTTTAATATTGCGTTTGATTGGTCCATTCTTTTTGATTTTTTTTTTAAAAAATAATAATTTTGCAATTGTGATGTGAGTTTATCTACATCCACCCTCCTCGGACCTCTACTAATAGTACCATTATGTGTTATTGGTGAGACTTTACTGTGTATAGTTGTTGTTGTTGTTGTAATTTAATTTATTAAATATATTTTAGAAAAATAGTTATTATATATCTAAATTATGATACGATAGTTAAATAATAAATATATGTTATATATAAAAAAGTATGTTTAAAAATATATACAAATCTAATTGTAAAAATATAATTGTTGGGTTATATTTTTAGGTTGTTACTTTGGTTATTGGTTTACGAAATATGCTGACCATTTCGTAGAATAGTGTTCTGTGAAATGTCAAAGTATTCTACGAAATGTCAAAACTTACGAGCTGCGAAATGTGTGTAGAGATTTCGCAACCCATAAGTCTATATAGTGATGGCAACCTCATTTGTGAGGTTGACGATTCTGAGTTACAGTGAGAGATTCAAGATTCTAGAGAGAGTTTAGGCTAGAGAGAGAAGGAGAAAGAGAGATTCAGTATGTGTATGTACAAAAGGTATGTGTAGACATTGTTTGCATCATCAATCATTCGATCAATTGACGTTTTTTGAAGACTATGCTCCTCTATCTCCTATCTAGATTCGTGTTTGAATCTGTTCTTCATCAAATTCATCTTCATCTTCATGTTCTTCACCATTCTATACGTAAAATGTGACGCCCACTCCCAGACTTGGCTCCAGAATGGGCCATTAATCGGATTTACTCATGAACACATGGTACAACAGAGATAACTAAGCAGCGGAAATTAAAAACTTTTCATTTATATATAAGCCAAGTACAACAGTAAGGAAGATACAACATAATTTAACAACTAGATCTTATATATGTCAATTGCCAGTCTACTAACCGAATCCTTTCCCGATACCTTGCCCACCTAGTCTGTTCTCACCAAAGCCCTTTCCTTGCTACCTTAAACATCGTCATCACCTGACATACATATGTTTTTGGAAAGGTCAGCTTACGCTGGTGAGTTCTACGTTTTTCAAAAAGCGTTACCTTTGCCTCGAAAGTTTATTTCAACGCTTGGGCCTAACGGCCACTTTTAACAAACATTTATCAAGTATAAAACATAACAGAATTATACTGTAACTTTAAAACCATTATCTTTTAACATTTATCAGGTATAAGCATTATACCAAAATATAATCTTTAAACCTTTATCAGGTATAAAAGAGTTATACAAAATATGATAAGCAGTCATTTATTTACTTACTAAGCATTGTCTATTGGAACCACGTTAGTTTCTCGGGCAACCGTCGCCACCCGAATACCTTTTTAATAGAGCAGTCGTCGCTACCCCGGTGAACCGTCATTCCCCGCTTCTAGTTGTACAACCACCTTTTCCCTTTTCTCTAGACAATATCCGCTTAGATTAAAACATTTTCAACCTTTTCATCCCTTTCAAAATTCTATTTAAATAACCTTTGTATTTGGACTCATAACCTTTTCAACACCAGTCTATCACCCGTATATGGAAATAAGCGTTTTATAAATATAATGTTATGGGTCTTGTTAAACTTCAGTGAAACCTACACTGGACTGATTCTATAACATTTCCTATTGTATCACAGGTGTTTATATATAGGAAGTACCGCAGCGTATCTACCACACCTTAAATATAAACGGATATGATATAGAACATCCCAGTATAGATTACATCTTACAATCACAGCAAGGCTAATAAGATCATATTTATCCGACACTTATTCACATACATAAGCTTAGACCAAACATTCACATTTTCCATTTCTCAAAACTTTATATAAAAGTTTCATCCTTTACATTACCCATTTATTATAACCTTCCCGAAAACAGTTTATAACAGGTAATCATCATTTAGAACAGTTATAGGCCTTAAAACATTTTACGTATGTGTAGTGGCACAAAACATGTAAAAGGCATTTTAACGCATTTCCTTAACATTTCCCATATATATCATTCCTAAAGCAATTTAGCAGTTTAACAATTTAGGACATTTCACCCGTAAACACTATCATAACCTTTTCACGTGTATTTCAAATCAACAGTCATTTAACAATTTAATATTGTAAAGCATTTCATCAATAATCATTTTCATAACATTTTCATAACCTTTCACGTATATATCAATCAAAAACCTTTTAACAATTCTAACAGTTAAAACAGGCAATATCTCAGTTATAAAACATTTGAATATATTTTCATAACATTTGTATGTATATCAGCCCGAATACATTTAAAACATTTAAAACATTTAAAGAGTGGGCTCATAGAACTCACCTTATACTCTTAAGCAGTTAATTCAGGCAAAACCTCCGCTATGCCTTCCAATTAAACCTAATCGCGTATTGTATGGCGTTAACGCAAGGTTTAATATAATAAACACTTCCTATGTTTATTTTAACATCTTATTATCTTAATAATATTCAATTATTAAGTTCATTCATTTTTAAAGGTCAAAATGACCAAAATGCCCTTTAGGCAGTTATCCTTTTCTTTTAACGATAATATGAAGACGCGCATTCCTATAAGTAAACGCTCACTCCGGGATCGCCCAGTGAGGTATGCCAGTTCCCAGTTGGGATTTATGCGACACCCCCGCTTTGCCAGAAACCCCAGTGTACAGGCGCTTACCCTTCCGGTCCGCACGAACTTCTAAATATCCGATTAACTCGGTATATTCAATACTTTAATATTTATCCATTTTAACTTCATATATACTTATTATATATGTAAACATGGTACTATACCAAAAATCAAGTCCCCATACCCTCCGGATTATTTTATATTAAATAATCTTATTTAGAAACCCTAATTTCCTGTTTTTTCTCATTTCTTGACCAAAACTCATTTTTATTCGAAACCGTCTTAGGGTATTATCCATTATAACATTTTATAATATGCTTTAAAATATCAAAGCTTAATTCAAAACCGTTTACTCAATTTGGGCAGAACAACGTTACGAAAACCCTAATTTTGACCCTTTAACAAAACCTTTACCAAACCTTTTCCAATTGTGAAATAAACTTAGGGCTTTCTTAAAACACATTATTTTAGGATTACCTACAAAAATTCAGACCCTAATTCCCACCCGATCACCTAATTTTGGCAAAACAAGCTCAAGAACCCTAATTTTTATGCATTTTTAGAAATCATACTTAGAGGCAATGTTATCAAAAACTGAAATAGGTTATTGTTAATCATACCTAATGATGCTTGACTGCATGAATTTTAGCCTCTAACTCCAAACGAGCATGATCGAATTGAGCAGAAGAAGCTCACGATCTTAAAGAGGGTTTTTAGAGTGTATGAATTCGAGAAATTGGTGAGGAATTCGGTCCGATTGATCCGCTATTTATAGCTAGCGGAGGGTCGCCTATGGTCCTTACACGTGTCCAGGGATGAGTATCTGGCCATAATCGACACGTTAGAGCTGTCGATTTTGTCAAAACTGTGAAGAAGAAGTCGCATCCGTGGCTTAATCTGCGTCGACACCCGGGTCGCGTATCGCGACAGAAGGACAAGGGTCCTTCGCGACCCGCGATGTACTTTGGTACCTTGGCAGTTTTTGGCCCCTCAACTTTATATTTACATTTTAAGCCCCAAACTTCTACCAAACTGTTATTTTATGCTTTAAAACATTATGGGGCATATTTATAAAAGTTTCTAAGGCTCGGGACACGCTCGATGATATACGTATATATACGTATATATATATATATAAAAACAAGATGTTGCGATCGGCGCGTTGCGCCGAATCTTGTTTGATTCTATGCTTTGAAATCCCGAATGTGTTGTGACGGGGCCGGACACTCGTTGATGGTACTTTTTTGAATCCTCGGGTTTATCACCGTGGTTGTTGAGGCGTCATGCATCCGCAGAAATAGACACATCTCTAGAAATAGACACATCTCTGCTAATACCTGTTGAAGCAGAAAGAACAACAATTTAAGATCAAAAACTAATATGAAGATTAATAGCTACAAATAAGAAACATACCAAGAGACTCAAGCATTTTGTCACACTTATCAAGTATGAAGTGTCTCATGTTCTTTAATCCAAGATCTTTGTCTGCAGCAAGTGCAAGAACCCTTTCAGGTGCCCTAACAACAATATAATGGCATTTTCAAATCCTTACCAATGTATGTGGCGGTATCACTCCATTCTACCAGCACTGTCACTCGCAGCAATATTCCTCAGGATCAAGAATTAAAAAATATATATTAACATCTAAACAACTACATCCAAAAAAAGGACCTATAGCCCCTTTAAAGCTAGGGAAACTAAATAAATACTGTGACCATCTTATTTAAATCTCATGGTTTCTGGAAATGCTTTAGTAAGTATAGAAAGAAAATAATGAGAATATAACATTTGATGAGTATGAATAGCTTCACCTTCCATGTAGAAAAAAATATTTCAGTTCCAATATTTCAGCTCCAATATGATGAGAAAAGACACCAACAGCAACACCAACTCAAAGTATTTCCAATTGTTTTATCACTCTATAACTCGTAGATTAGTTAAGCAAATTTTTCAGCAACAGAGTATAACGAAATTCAAATGTGTTGACCTCTGCTATAAAGGTTCACTCATGGGCGGGCACAACGAACCAATCCAATGTGAAACCTGACTATATAGGCTAAAACTGCGCAAACAAACCCACCAAAGTAGCAAGTAAAATGATCAATAAATAATGTTGTTAAAATCAATACTTGCTAGAAACATCTTTTAGGGAATAAAATAAAGTCAATTTCGACCCATCTACTTATGAATCGATGTTACATTTGGAATAGAATATACCTACAAAATTACCCATTCAATAACTTTTATCACCTTCTACAACATGCTTTATACCACCTTCATTTGCTGCATCAAAAAGAAAAAAAACCACAAATACTCTACAGGCATTTGGGAAGAAATAATTAGAAACTCTAACTAAAACTCAAAGCTCACTTTCATCAGCTACAAAACAACCATTTAATAGAGTTTTGGTTTCTGACCTATGAAAACTTGTACTTGTGGCTAGCAATCAATCATATAAAAGCGCTTCAAACACTAACACATAGTTTAAGCAAAAGCATCCGCTCATTTAAAAAGTATAACTACACTTGCAAGAAGAACACGTAAATGTACGAACACATGATATAAGAAGTCATTACTCACCTTCTTTATCCCATACAATGACACCCGCTTGCATAGAGAAATAATAGGCTCCCTTTAAATCAATAACCATCGTCGGAATTACAATCACCGGCACCGAAAAAGTAACTACAAAAGAAAAAAGATCTGAAAATAAACACAACAATTATAAAAAATAAAAGGAAAAGATGGTTACGTGACCGTGGTTTATGGCGATGGATTGTCGTTTAAGATGTTACTACTGATGTGCTTCAGCATCTCTTTTTAGTGTGCACTTTTTAAAGCAATAGCCTTAAGATCACCCTCAAAGTGACAAAAGTTATGCATGTACTTAATTCAAATAAAAATTCTAAGAAGTGTACAGAGGCACCAATAAAGCTGCTACTTTAGGATTATATACATTCAATAAAGCTGCTACTTTAAGATTATATACATATTGTTTAGACTGAACAAACATATTTGATATTGTTATACAAAAAAAGGAATTTCAATCATACATAAGCAAGAAACGAAGTGAATCGGTTTATAAACACAAAACATTAATGAAATCTATCATTTTAATTATAGACAGATTTATGACTACAACTAAATTAAAGACCAGCTTGAAAGAGAAAAATAGAAAAGAAAAAAAACTTACAAATTAAAGACCAACTAAATTAAAGACCAACACGACTATGTATACAACTAAAAACCTGAACAAAAGTATCATGAAAAATCACATTGAACTTTGCCTAATCAAAATACATTACTAAACTAAAACCAACAAATATTTCTTTTAATCTGTTACTTAACTTCAAATATATATATATATATATATATATATATATATATATATATATATATATTAAAGGGAAGTGAAATTAACACAGTCTGAAGCAACTTAAATTCTCTCATCATTCTAAACTGTTGCATTTTATAAAGCAAATAAAGATTATTCACACTGTAATTCAATAGTTTGTCCAAAAAATAAATAGCTTCAAATGTCCATAGAGATTGATTGTAAATTCACACATGCCTGTTTTCTTTTAAGAAATTCTTAATATAACAGAAGATGGTTGTAAAGTTTGCTTTAAGATTGAAACCTTTCATGCTTCGTCTAAATGAGTTTATAATTCAAATTACAAAATGACTGGTTAGGCTAGATTTAAAAAAAAAATCATAGAACATAATATTATATGAAGTGAAATTACAAAAATCTATATAAAAGATGATTGAAATACCTTAGTTTGGGACTCTATCTTATACTGCAGTAACATCCTATAAATGATTTTTCCACATTTACACAACTGGAACTCAACTCATCATCCGTGAAGAAAACCTGCAAATAAGAAACAGAGAAAATAAAAGCCCCAATTCACCTACAAAATAAGTTACCCAAAACACCATATAAATGTATCACTCTAGAAACAGGGGAACTGTGAGTATGAAATAAGTTATCATCCAAGACATAAAAAGACAATATCTAACCTACTTCAGACCAAAACCAAAATTAGAGTTGCATACACTAATTGAATCTTGAATAATACCCATCAATAAGAACTGAACAGTGAATGTTTCAAGGATGGTCGCCAAATCACTGATTTGTAAATGTATATGTAAAATGACGATAGGAACGGAAAACCTAACATATGCACAATTGAATTTGGGAAGAATATTAGATAGAATAATAACATACCGGTGTGTTAAAACTTGAAAAACCTAGCGATGATGAAAGATGGAGAAGTAGAAGAGGGAAAGCTACGATTAAACGAAATGGATTCTGAGTGGGGAAGACGGTATGGTAAAGGGATGCGATCACAACGAATGACACCCCAAAAAATGCGAAGAGCAGCAGAAGATGTGTAAAAACCTACCGGAGGAAGATAACCAAATTCATGGAACCGATTGAAGCCAGTGACCAAATGCAACGAAGGACAATCACCTCATCTCATTTGAGAATGGAAGTGCACTCCAAAGGACGGTACAAAGAGATGGAGGAAACAGTTGATGGTGATGCATGTGAGACGGCGGTAGGTGAAGAAGTGTGAAGAAAGTCAAGGAAATCCGTGATTAAAGGAGAGGTGTAAGACGGAGAGAGAGGAACGCATTAGAGGTTGTACCCTATGCTTTCTTTCACACACATGCATAAAGCTTGTACACTATGCATCAACAATATAATATTGGATTCTATTAACCAAAGCATTAAGCACTTGTACAACATGCATCACAAATATAATATGACATTATATTTCATTTTGATGCATAAAAAACTTGTAACCTATGCATTAGGAGTATAATATTGAAGTCTATTTGATTTACAACTTGTATTTTGTTTAGGGTTTTTAATATATATATATATATATATATATATATATATATATATATATATATATATATCTATATATATCTTTCACTAATTTGCACTTTAGCCCCTCTAACTTTTATTCTTTCATTATTTTATGTACCGAAACATCATGGGACATAATTCTTATATTTTTAGGTCTCAGGATACGTTTGATAAGGTTTATATACATTCTTATATATTAGGGCTGTTCAAAAAACTCGTAGCTCGTGGCTCGCTCGGAAAAAACTCGAAATTAGCTCGCTCGAAAATCAGCTCGATTATAAACGAGCCGAGCCCGAGCCAAGGTCAGCTCGGCTCGTGGCTCGCTCGTTAGTTAGCTCGTTGGCTCGCTCGCTTGGCTCGTTTAAATTTAAGCTCAAATTTTTATTATATATACATATATATAACCGAAAATTATGAGTTTATTATTTATAATATAATTTTTAAGTTAATTACTAAGTTTTCTATAGTATTTTACTTAATAAAATATTAAATTAAAATAAGATATAAAACTGATATGATACTTTTCAGTAATAAATATTTGTTTTTATTGAAAAATAAATAAATAAACATCGAATTTTAAAATTTTCATTACGAGTATGTCAAAAATTATGTTTTAGTCATGTTATATATCAATATGTGTAAATAATATAAATTTTAAAAAATAAACTAGCTGGCTCGACGAGCCGGCTCGGCTCGGCTCGACTTTTAACGAGCCGAGCTTGAGCTCAATATTTTAGCTCGTTAAAATAAACGAGCTGGCTCGGCTCGGCTCGGTTTCTAAACGAGCCGAGCCCGAGCTTACCCTGGCTCGGCTCGACTCGGCTCGTTTACAGCCCTATTATATATATATATATATATATATATATATATATATATATATATATATATATATATATTATATTTTCCATTAATTTACATTTTAACCCTTCTACTTCTTATACTTATCATTTCATGTTCCGATTCACTTTAGGATACATTTATAATATTCTCTAAGCCTCGGGATGTGCATAATAAATATAAGTACGTATAAATATGTATAATACTCGTATACGTTATGTATTTATTCATTTTTAGCCATTATTTCAACGTAAGGATACGTTCTTATTTATTTTTCACATGCTTAACTATTCTAACACGTATTCCCACATATATATTCATCAAATGAATATTTCACATGTATTTAAGCCATTAGAATATATATATATATATATATATATATATATATATATATATAATATATATATGAAAAGATTGAATGCCACATGGCATCACCACAACAATCCTTTTTTTTCATTTTCCCGCTCAAATGGTTTGCCTTATTTATATTTTTCTAATTGGTTTGAATAATTGACAAAGTCATTAACTAATTTTTTAACAAAGTAATTGACAATAAATGCATATTTCATATCCTAATTTAAAAACTGAAATTAAATGAAATTGATTCATAATAAATGAGGATATAAATACTTTTTTTCATAAAATTTATAACTTTTTTATATTGTCGAATGTTTATTTTTTTCTTTAATTCTAATTATCGAATTACATTTTTATAACATGTTAAATTTTGTATTCGTTTTTTAAAACCGTCCGTGCGTCGCACGGGTATCAATCGCGTAAAGGTATTTTCCTCCGGTTGTCAGTTATACCTATCATATCAACTCCTAAACACGTATTTCATTTTGATATCATGTATATCAATTATCATGGTTATAAAACACGTATTTATTTCATTTCATCTGTTAACACATACTTGATTCATATAACCCTACATTTTATCAATTCATTAACCGTTAACCTGGTAAACATGTATTTTTCATACGTTTCATCACGTTTGGCTATCTAACACATATATCATATGCATCTATCATATTAAACACGTATAGCATTTTGCAAATCATTACCTTTTGCTCATTTATCAATCCATAAGCCATATCAATATACATTTTAGCTACTTAACACATATATCACACGTATATAATTCAAGTTATGGATCTGTTAACACATACTTGATTCATATAACCCTACATTTTATCAATTCATTAACCGTTAACCTGGTAAACATGTATTTTTCATACGTTTCATTACGTTTGGCTATCTAACACATATATCATATGCATCTATCATATTAAACACGTATAGCATTTTGCAAATCATTACCTTTTGCTCATTTATCAATCCATAAGCCATATCAATATACATTTTAGCTACTTAACACATATATCACACGTATATAATTCAAGTTATGGAATTTTTGGGTGTTACATAAAACTCATAAATTGAGCTTTTCTTTAGCTCGAACATCGTGTAATTTGTGATCTGGGTTGAGTTTAGATCCATTCTCAGAACCTACAATAATTAAGGGAGTCGAGCTTGGATAAAATGTAATTTCCGTCTCTACGATTTGTTTACCATGAGGATTCGTTCACAAGAAGTTTACAATATTTATAAGTTTTTGTTCCCGATGACTTCCGTTAGATAATCTATTTTATTTTTTTAGAGTAAATTACGGATTTCGTCCCTGTGGTTTGCCAAAATTTCATCTATCGTCCTAAGTTTTCAAAAATTACGGATTTCGTCCCCAACGTTTGCCAAAACGTTACGGATATAGTCCCTACCACTAACTTCAGTTAAAAAATTATGTTAAGTTAATGTTAAATGACCATTATACCCCTGCTCTTTTATTTAATATAAAACAAAAAAAAAAGTAAAAAAAAAAGTAAAAAACGATTAAGTTACCTCCCGCCTCACCCGACCCCCTTCTTCTTCTCTGTTGAACACCGGCGACCATCACCGGGGACCGCCCAAATCGTCCTCCGCCACTATTTACACCGTCGTCATCCTCCGCCACCAACAAATAGTGAACCAGGGGGCTGTATACCAAATCGGAAAGCCGCCACCACCATATCGGAAAGCCGCTACCACCAAATCGGAAAGCCATCACCACCAAATCGGAAAGTCGCCACCAACAAATGTTGAACCAGGGGGCTGTATACCAAATCGGAAAGCTGCCACCGGTCTTCAACCTCGGAAATTTCTTGCAATTCCGAACCAGAATCTCGTTTGTCCGAGGAGAAACCAGAGCAGGACCCTACTCGTTTTAATCTCCAAATTCGGACTGATCTTTGGTGAAAATTAGAAGCTCCTGGGTGTTCGATTGAGCCTAGATGAAGTGGAAGCACGGTGGTGTTTCGAACCACACTCAACCTCCACTGATTTCGATAAAATCGCATCATCATCCATCGGGAAAAAACCCGATGAATCATCCTTAATCTGGGCAGATTAGCGGGGTGAATCTGAGCAGGAGACGGCGTCGCAAGCGGCTCAAACCCCGGTGGCGGAGAGAGTGACGGGACATCCGTCTCTGAAATCACCGAAACACTCGAAGGATCGGTAGGATCTGGAGGCTTCAGGTGCTCCGATGGAGCAATTTGCTTTGGATTCATCGAATAGAACAAGGACCGACCAGATTTGATCGATTAAAGATGGAATACGGTGGCGGTGGGTGGTGAAGGTGGAGATGGAGTGAAAAATATGAATGGTGGTGGTGGGTGGTGACAGAAAATGAGGAAGAAGAAGGGAGGGGGGGGGCAAAAGTAGTCCTTTTACTTTTTTTTTATTTAAAAGAAGGGTAAAAACGTCATTTTAAAACAAATTTAACAAAGTTTTTTAACGGACGTTAGCTGTAAGGACGAAATCCGTAACGTTTTGGTAAACGTTGGGGACTAAATCCGTAATTTTCTGAAAACTTAGGACGATAGGTGAAATTTCGGCAAACCACAGGGACGAAATCCGTAATTTACTCATTTTTTAAGAGCAAATTCGGACCACTAACGAACCACTCGGTCCACCCGAAAATCATATTCATTACTCGAGTACGGGTGCCGAACATCACAATTAGGAGGAAACTCACGATATGTGAGAAAAATCTCTGACCCAGCCTGCAACCGCGATTTTTTGACCCTAGGTGAACTGTAGTAGAAGATTTTCTGCCATGGTAATGCCTTTGGGTGTCTCACATTCACCATTTGGATTCAGAGTCATTGGTGTTACACGATCTATTACTTTCCCCTCTTCCTTTCTATATGATTTGCACGTAGGAGATAGAAGCGTGATTTTAATGTCTTTGGGTGTCTAAAGCATTCATGTGAACTTATTTATATTATAGTTTACCTTTAAATTTTATAGAAAATATAAAAAAAAATGTATATTTTTTCTTCTATATCAGCACATTTATATTTAAACCTTTTACTTAAATTATAAGGGATTGTTTACGAATCCATTACATATATATGGGTTTTTAAGGATAAAGAATCTGATGTATGGTGTTTTTTTTTAATCTTTAAGTTCTATAAATAATTATATTTTCAGTAAATTATAAAAACAAAGATAAAAAACAATTTCAGTTTCCTTCGAATCTAAACATCAATTCCTTTCTAATGTAAACATCATCTCTTCTGGTTTAAATCAAACATCATTTT
>JBCNJP010000023.1:90198239-90339522 GCA_039602395.1 Deinandra increscens subsp. villosa | reverse complement strand
ATTGCCAAGTACTACAAAGTAAGAGATAATTTACATAAGGAAATACTAACTATCATTACGTTTTATTGCTATAACTATATCTATGCCAGCTTGCCATAACATTCCTTCCTTCCGATAGCTTGCCCGTCTAATCCCTTATCACCAGGGCCTTCTCATAACTAGTCGAAGCCTCACCCTGACCTGACATACATACATTTTTGGAAAAGGTCAGCTTACGCTGGTGAGTTCTATATTTTAAAAGCTTTACCTCGGTGTGAGGTTTAAAACCCTTGGACCTGCAAGATCCCTTTTTCACAGACAATTAACAAGTATAATATATATCACAATTATATAATACACAATATTCCTTAACAGGAAATACCCCCTATAAACCATTTATCCCATTATCCCTTTCTACAACCCCAACATCTATTACTAGTGTAAACCCTGCTAATATATAGGCAGAGATATCATCATTGCTGACTGCCGAGTTTACCCTTCTAGGGTATTCCCTATAACGGTCAGTCGCCCCTGCTTTCCCCTATTTGCTAACTGCCGAGTTTACCCTTCTAGGGCATTCCCTGTAACGGACAGTTGCCCCGTTTCCTCCTATTTGCTAGCTGCCGAGTTTACCCTTCTAGAGCATTCCCTGTAACGGACAGTAGCCTTTCCCCTTTCTATTTGTAGTGCCCTTAACCCCATTGAGTAACACTACGTCCTAACTCCTCATGTACTACTACCCGCCCCAAGTTAAATAACCAAGTGACTCAAGATTATTAGTAAACAGTGATAAGGTCTTCATATACTGCAACAAGTGGACATCTCCCAATTTATCGTTAGTGTATGTATACAGGGCGTATCCTCCACACTTCTAATATACTGGGTAACTAATATTATTATGTATATATATAGGAAGTACCAGCGGCGTATCCACCACATAATAATAAAGCAAATGCATCACCTGTTCTCATATAATCATACATATTCACTATAACGTTTACTAATAATTCCTTTATCACTTGACTATTTAATTTCGAAGCAAATATAACACATATCATATCACAGTCATTATAATTATGTTATAACACGTACAATGATTTAATATCATTTTCATAACATATCATATATATATATTTCTATATATATATTATCCCAAAAGCCTTTTAACAATTTATCAATTCAAGATATTTCACGTATATGCATTTCCATAACAGTTCACATATATATATCAATTCAATAACAATTTAACGGTTCAATATACCCATTTAACAATTAGCACCTTAGCAGTTTGATATATATATATATGCATTCAAAGGTAATTCAATAGTTTAACACTTCAATAGTTCAGATAGGCAACATTTCAGTTATAAATCATTAAAATGCATTTTATAACATTTGTATGTATATCAGCCCGAAAACATTTAAAACATTTAAAATATTTAGGAGTGGGCTCATAGAACTCACCTTATGTCTTTAACTTGTTATACGAACGGAACTTCCGCAACGATTCCCGATTTAACCTAATTTGCGTATCGTATGGCGTTAACGCAAGGTTTTATACAATAAACACTTCCTATGTTTATTTTAACATCTTATTATCTTAATAATATTCAATTATGTAAGTTTATCCCTTTTATAAGGTCAAAATCGACCAAAATGCCCTTTAGGCAGTTATCACTTTTCTTTAATTGATACATATGAAGACGCACATTCGCTATAAGTAGACACTCACTCCGGGATCGCCCAGTGTTGGGATGCCATTGCCCAGATGGGATGGCGACACCGCCTGGCTATTTGCCAGAAAGGCCCCAGTGTACAGGTGCCTTTAAGCCCTTCCGGTCCGCGCGAACTTCATATTATATACCGAACTATTATAAAACATGTTTAATAAAGTTTCTAAGGCTCGGGACACTCTCGATGATGTACGTATACATACGTATATATTTTTATATATATTTATATATATTTTTCATTATTTACACATTTGGCCCCTCAAACTTTACAATACTTATTATTTTATGTACCGAATCACTTTAGGATATTATTATAATACATTATAAGCCTCGGGGTACTTATAAAAGTTATAGATACGTATAATATCCGTAAGTATTCATAACTTTAAATAAATTACACTTTTAGCCCTTTAACTTTTATCTTATGCATATTAAACCCTAATCTTTTGATGTAACTATCATTTTACGTCTTACAACCTTCCTAAACATGTTTCTAACATTCTCGAAGGTTCGGGTCCTATATAGTAATGTATATATATATATATATATATTTGTGTATTTCCATAATTTACACTTTCTACCCTTCTATTTTCTTGTTAATTATTTAAACATGCATTTTTCCACACGTATAACTATACAAACACGTATTTCCACATATATATTCATCAAATGAATATTTCACATGCATTCATACTATTAGACATATATCTACATATGATTTCAATATCATGTAATCGTGTAAACCTATTTTCTTCCGGTTATCATTTATTTTCATCATATAAACGTTTAGCTACGTTTTTCATGCTAACATCATATATATCAATTATCTTTGATATAAAACACATATAATTTCATTTTCTTTCCTCATGTTATCAATTAACACATAAATCATTCATGCAATACTGTCTATTTATCGAGTTTATTACCCGGTAATGGGTAAACATGCATTTTTCAAACGTTTTAACACGTTTAGCTTTCTAACACATATATCATGTGTATTAATCATATTAATCACGTATTTCTCAAATTTTGGGATGTTACAACTCTACCCCCCTTAAATAAGGTTTCGTCCCGAAACCTGCTCCGTTTACGAATATCTCATCAGCGAGATATCCTTAACTTACCCTCTTTCTTTTCTAGGTTGATTTAAGAATCTAACCTAGGCATTCATAACACTTTACTATAGGAACTATCTTGCTCCAAATCCTTCCTTCTAATTGCGATGTAGAACCGCAATACGTATTTCTATATACGATAACCCGTCATTTAGATACGCTTCTATCGAAAGATGTTATTTCTAAATCGTTTGCTTCAATAACCGCAACGATTCTTCAGATGACATTTCAGCTAACTCTTGGAAGAACGCGTCTCCGTGAGTCTTTCTAATGCTCCATTCTCGCCCTTTGCATACGTCGAACGTTTAACTACACTTTGCATGGCTTGATCTTTATCCTTGAATTCCAACAGTCTTTCATTTGCTTGCTAATAAGTGATCTATATCCATAAATTCTACTGATTTGCTTTCCACAGTGGCCCGTACTATCTACTTACACGAGACTAACTCTAGTCCACTTCTTGTTGTATCTCAGGTGTATATATATAAGATGTACCAGCGGCGTATCTACCACACCTTTGATACAACCAGAGGTGTACTAGTCCTAGCCTAGTGTAGGCTGACATTACTATTCTAACCACAACAAAGTCAGTATAATTTATGACTATTTGTCACTTATTTTCAATGAACTAGTTGGACATCTTGATTAATGCTTTCATTTCTCGAGTGTAAATACTACTGTTGCAAGCTTCAAAGTCCTCGGACGATTTCTAACGTGTAACGTTCGTTATCTAAGGCCGTCTCACTTCTAGAAAATTTCTCAGAAAATTTTCTAACACATAACGTTTAACGTTCATTCCTCTAAGGCAGTCATAATCTAAAGGATTCGTAATCCTAACTAACGGCCTATCAAGCAATTCGTAAAACCATTCGATAGAACTCATAATAACGTTAAAGTCATAACACGTATTCAAGCAACCTATTTATCGAGAAATGTACCTGAGGTCACATCAGGTCCTTCGATAGCAGTTAGGTTGTAAACTTTGCTCTTGGATCCTGATGCTGGGACTGATCTCAATGGCATCGGGTTCCTTATTATCTTAGGGCAATTTGCTTTAACATGCCCCGGGCTCCCACACTCATAGCATTTCTTATCTTCCGGACAACTGTTAGCGTAGTGTCCTTCTTTTCCACACCTATAGCAACTCATTGGTTTTACCCAACACTCTCCGTGATGATATTTGTCACACTTACGACACTTAGGCTTGTCGTCTCTTGGAATCTTTCTTTAGCTTCTTGTGAAATTCTCGGTTATTCTTCTTTGAACTTTCTCCAGTCTCTGAAATTTTTCTCTTAGGTTCTCCCAGTCTCCCTTCGTCGCCATATTCTTCTTCATAAACCATAGCACTAATATCAATTGCTTCTTGGTACGTCCTTGGAACATGAGGCCTAACTATCTTCCTTACAGCAGCAGGAAGGGCCTGAACGTATCTCTTCACTTTCTCTTCCTCGGGTGTCACCAATCTTGGCACTAACCTTGCCATCTCGTCAAACTTGCTCGTGAACTCTTGATGGGTCATAGTACCTGCTTCTAACTTCAGAAAGTTAACCTCGATCCTCTCCAGCTCGTGTCTCGGGCAAAACTTGTTCATCACTAGCGTCTTTAAGTCATTCCACCTCATAGCAGCAACAGCTTGCTCGTCTCGGGATTGTAGAATCGAGTCCCACCAAAATAGTGCTTCCCCTTTGAAGGAATGGGTTGCATACTTCACCGCTTGATCAGGACGACACTCACTAATACCTATAACAGCTTCCATCTCTCGAATCCAACGAACAGTCGAACCTGCATCTCTCTTCCCTTCAAATGACGGAGGCCTACATCCACTAAACGATTTGAAGGAACATCCGTGATTGGCATTTCCCGCACCTTCGGCAGCATCACCATTGGCTCCTCCGGCTCCAGCTCCGTTTGCACCTCCACCAGCAGCTCCATAAAGTTGAGCGATCAAATTAGGCAACGCCGCCTGAAACATTTGATTTACTTCTGCCGCCATAGCTGCTCGTTGTTCGTTAGTAAAGACGTTAGCTCTCGCGTTATTCTCTCGTTCGGGATTCGCACGCGCACGCCTTCCTGTACCGGTTGCTCTACCGGCACCCCTACCTCTACCACGTCCGCCTCTTATCATCATCCTACATTCCAGGTGAGTGACATTTCAGAATTTACGTGACGTAAAGTCCTTGAACTTTTGAATACATGATAACCAGATAAGTACCGGTACCAAAGCAATTATATAGTTATGATGTGTTCAAAAACCCAGTTACTTCTATCACAATCCTTCTAAATGTCCATTCTTCTCTTTATCCTTCTACCGGTAACTCTAAGTTAAAACCGGTTCTTCAAGTCATCTCGCTCCCTAATTATACCGTCTCATAATTTCTCTGCACTTGGACATACAATAGTTAGGACCTAGGGTATGTTTATGTGGCTAATACCAAATTGCAGTAGCTAATTGCAATCCGGTCTTTTCCACACTTCACATACTCTAGATGCTACTTACTATGTCCCTAATGCATTCTCGTTTCTACGGGCACAAGCTATCCTGGCTGGCATCTATATTTTCCTTATCTCATCCTACTTTGTCTTTCCAGAGTCCTAGTTTAAGTCTAGATACTGCATTAGTACCTAAATCTCTTAAACCAAGGCTCTGATACCAACTTGTGACGCCCACTCCCAGACTTGGCTCCAGAAGGGGTCACTAATCGGATTTACTCATGAACACAAGGTATCAACAGAGATAACTAAGCAGCGGAAATTTTAAACTTTTATTCAATTGCCAAGTACTACAAAGTAAGAGATAATTTACATAAGGAAATACTAACTATCATTACGTTTTATTGCTATAACTATATCTATGCCAGCTTGCCATAACATTCCTTCCTTCCGATAGCTTGCCCGTCTAATCCCTTATCACCAGGGCCTTCTCATAACTAGTCGAAGCCTCACCCTGACCTGACATACATACATTTTTGGAAAAGGTCAGCTTACGCTGGTGAGTTCTATATTTTAAAAGCTTTACCTCGGTGTGAGGTTTAAAACCCTTGGACCTGCAAGATCCCTTTTTCACAGACAATTAACAAGTATAATATATATCACAATTATATAATACACAATATTCCTTAACAGGAAATACCCCCTATAAACCATTTATCCCATTATCCCTTTCTACAACCCCAACATCTATTACTAGTGTAAACCCTGCTAATAATAGGCAGAGATATCATCATTGCTGACTGCCGAGTTTACCCTTCTAGGGTATTCCCTATAACGGTCAGTCGCCCCTCTTTCCCCTATTTGCTAACTGCCGAGTTTACCCTTCTAGGGCATTCCCTGTAACGGACAGTTGCCCCGTTTCCTCCTATTTGCTAGCTGCCGAGTTTACCCTTCTAGAGCATTCCCTGTAACGGACAGTAGCCTTCCCCCTTTCTATTTGTAGTGCCCTTAACCCCATTGAGTAACACTACGTCCTAACTCCTCATGTACTACTACCCGCCCCTAGTTAAATAACCAAGTGACTTAAGATTATTAGTAAACAGTGATAAGGTCTTCATATACTGCAACAAGTGGACATCTCCCAATTTATCGTTAGTGTATGTATACAGGGCGTATCCTCCACACTTCTGATATACTGGGTAACTAATATTATTATGTATATATATAGGAAGTACCAGCGGCGTATCCACCACATAATAATAAAGCAAATGCATCACCTGTTCTCATATAATCATACATATTCACTATAACGTTTACTAATAATTCCTTTATCACTTGACTATTTAATTTCGAAGCAAATATAACACATATCATATCACAGTCATTATAATTATGTTATAACACGTACAATGATTTAATATCATTTTCATAACATATCATATATATATATTTCTATATATATATTATCCCAAAAGCCTTTTAACAATTTATCAATTCAAGATATTTCACGTATATGCATTTCCATAACAGTCCACATATATATATATATATATCAATTCAATAACAATTTAACAGTTCAATATACCCATTAACAATTAGCACCTAGCAGTTTGATATATATATATATATGCATTCAAAGGTAATTCAATAGTTTAACACTTCAATAGTTCAGATAGGCAACATTTCAGTTATAAATCATTTAAATGCATTTTATAACATTTGTATGTATATCAGCCCGAAAACATTTAAAACATTTAAAATATTTAGGAGTGGGCTCATAGAACTCACCTTATGTCTTTAACTTGTTATACGAACGGAACTTCCGCAACGATTCCCGATTTAACCTAATTTGCGTATCGTATGGCGTTAACGCAAGGTTTTATACAATAAACACTTCCTATGTTTATTTTAACATCTTATTATCTTAATAATATTCAATTATTAAGTTTATCCTTTTAAAGGTCAAAATGACCAAAATGCCCTTTAGGCAGTTATCCTTTTCTTTAATTGATAATATGAAGACGCACATTCCTATAAGTAGACACTCACTCCGGGATCGCCCAGTGTTGGGATGCCAACCCTTTCGGTCCGCGCGAACTTCTAATAACCGAACTATTATAAAACATGTTTAATAAAGTTTCTAAGGCTCGGGACACTCTCGATGATGTACGTATACATACGTATATATTTTTATATATATTTTATATATATTTTTCATTATTTACACCTTTGGCCCTTCTAACTTTATAATACTTATTATTTTATGTACCGAATCACTTTAGGATATTATTATAATACATTATAAGCCTCGGGGTATTTATAAAAGTTATAGATACGTATAATATCCGTAAGTATTCATAACTTTAAATAAATTACACTTTTAGCCCTTTAACTTTTATCTTATGCATATTAAACCCTAATCTTTTGATGTAACTATCATTTTACGTCTTACAACCTTCCTAAACATGTTTCTAACATTCTCGAAGGTTCGGGTCATATATAGTAATGTATGTATATATATATATATTTGTGTATTTCCATAATTTACACTTTCTACCCTTCTATTTTCTTGTTAATTATTAAACATGCATTTTTCCACACTTATAACTATCCAAACACGTATTTCCACATATATATTCATCAAATGAATATTTCACATGCATTCATACTATTAGACATATATCTATATATGATTTCAATATCATGTAATCGTGTAACCCTATTTTCTTCCGGTTATCATTTATTTTCATCATATAAACGTTTAACTACGTTTTTCATGCTAACATCATATATATCAATTATCTTTGATATAAAACACATATAATTTCATTTTATTTCCTCATGTTATCAATTAACACATAAATCATTCATGCAATACTGTTATTTATCAGTTTATTACCCGGTAATGGGTAAACATGCATTTTTCAAACGTTTTAACACGTTTAGCTTTCTAACACATATATCATGTGTATTAATCATATTAATCACGTATTTCTCAAATTTTGGGATGTTACAAAAATATCACTCATTCTTAAAAACTAATAAGATTTTGTAGAATTAGGTTAAAAAATTAAAGAAAATTCCATATATCCCCTTAAAAACTAATCAATTACATATTTACCCAATAAAAAATTAGGAGAAATTCCATATATCCCTTAAAAACTAATGAATTTCATATTTACCGAACCTATAATTTCTATTGCACATTTCTCCATATTTTAATCTAAATTGCATATTTAACCATTTTTATTAATTTTATTAATAGATTGACAAATTTACCCTTATTTTCTCAGACATTATATATTGCATATATATCATTTCATTTCAGACCTTATATATTACATAAAAACCCTAAACACTAACCATTATCCATAACCCCTAAACCCTAAAACCCTAAAACCTAACCTTAACTCCTAAATGCTAAACCCTAAACAAAAACCTTTATCCCATAACCCCTAAATGCCAAAACCCTAACCTCTAAACCCTGAACTCTAAAAGCTAACCCCTTAAACAATAACCTTAAACACAAAGTCATAAAGGTTGAATCCTAACTCTTAAACGCTAAACCTGATGTCCTAACCCTTAAACCCTAACCCGTGAATGCGAACTAGTAACTTAAAGACCTCTAATCCCTAACCCATAAACCATAACCCCTAAAACCTAAACACTAATCATTAATATTATCATAAAATATATTATTGTTCGAGTTGCTTTTTAGATGTCGTAGGTTTCAAAATATGATGGGTTTATCGACAAAATACAAAGAAGTTAAGTAAAGAGAAAAAAGATCACTAAAATTTGATGGATCTAACAATAATACATGAAAGCAAATGAAAATACATTTAATTGGGTTCAGGTGAAAAAATAGTTGGATTGTCAATCAATAAAAACGGTCAACGTGAATTGAGGTCTTCAATCAATTAGCCAGGATTAGGGAATTAAAAGGGGGTCACAATCACAATTCATGCTTGAGAGGTTGTTTACGGAAGGGTGCACTTGGGAGGATGAGATGTTATTTTCAACTACCTTTTTTTTGGAGGGGTGTATTTGTCATTAAAGTAAAATTTATTAAAGTGGGTAAATATGCAATTAATTATTTGGGTTAGAGAAAATGCAATTAGAATTCGAATTATGGAAAAATATGCAATTTTCCTAAACATTTAATTATATTTTAAAACATTTTTTTCTTTTAGCTATAAGATTCAATCAACATGGGATTATAATGGAATAAATTACTTGAATACTTTTGGCTACAATAATTTGACAGAAAAACCGTGATATTCAAGCACTCATAACACATATTAGAGTTTTTAAATTGTAAATAATGATTAAAGGTTTTTTTAATAGTTGGATCATATCTTGCTATAAATCGTTTTTAGTTTATAGAATAAAAAAAGTATTTGAATGAAATAAGGATTCAAAGTAGGGGAAATATGTAATTTTCCTAAAAAAACTAATTATGTTTTATAAATTTGTTCTAAAACTTAGTTTACTTAAACACTTTTGGCTATAATGATATGACAAAAAATACCACGAAATTTAACCAATCATAAGTCATATTAGAGTTTTTGTTATATATATATATATATATATATATATATATATATATATATATATATATATATATGATTGAAGGTTTCTATTAATAGTTGAATTCTACCTTGCTATAAATTGCTTTTAGTTTGTAAATATATAAAATATGATTGAACAATTTAATTAATAATAAAAAAATTTTAATTTAAAGATCTTACATAAAAATCGAATACAAATATATTAATTTAGTTATCTAAAGAGTATAGTTGATTGAAATAATTAATTAAGTTAATCATATAATAAAATGAGATAGAATATTAAGATGGGAAAAAAAGTTGAGGCATAGAAAATTGTTATATGACAACTCAAGTTACTCATTTATTAAGTAGTATAGATATATCTAAAAAATATAATAGATATTATGTTGATTTTGTTAAATTCTTAAAATTATTAAATTTATAATATTATTATTAGAGGTAGAGTTGAGTCTATATTGCATTTGCACTTAGTGTCTTGAAGATAATAATAGTTAGAAGATAATAATAGTTAGAAAGAGTGTGGGGAAAAACAATTATATAACAGTCTTTAGAGGTGAAAATACCGGTTTTGGGACCGGAACCGCCTACCCAAACCGGGTTGGAACCCTTTTACGCAGAACTAGTTTGGAACTAAAAAGAACCGTCAGTTCCGAATCGGTTTTAGGTTTTGGAGTTAGGAATCGGTTAGAGCTGGTTTCAGCAGGAACCGATCCTAGAACCGGTTTGATTTCTAGCCGTTTGTAACGGCTATATAGTTGTTAAAGCCATGTTTTTTACCTTTTTTTTGTATTTTGGCTCCCCCAATGCCCCTCTAACTTAGTATAAACAGTAGTGTCGTGTTTTGGGTTGATTACGACATTTAAAAACTAAAAAACGCAAAATTACTCTTGTTTACGATCTCGAACGAACGGTATGACAAACCAAGATGAATCATCCGTTGTGAGAATATTGCAAACAACTAGAGTCCTGAAAGTTTGGTCCAATTTCGACTTATACGATTATTATTATTTTTAAATCTTTCAAAAGAATGGACCAATCAAATGCAATATTAAAATGAATGACCAATGAGGAGAGAAAGGGTAGGGGGCATCACCATCGCGCCCGGAGCTCATTTTGCCCCATAGGCCATAGCGGCATAGTGCCATTGGGGCCGGTGTTGGGGCGCTATAAAGCCCCTTCAGCCCACTACGCATAGTCTCCTAAAAAGTTGCTCGAAACCGGTTGTACACTAGTAGTAAGTGATTATCATTAATAAGTTAATAGTGATCATCAATGGCAACTGATATCAATAACAACTTGGGTGATTAGTAACAACTTAATTACCAATGATCCATAACCAAATTGGTTGAGATAAGGTACTCAAAGACGTTAAAAATGAGAGGTTTTGGGTTCAATTCTCACATCTAACAAAAATAATGGGAGTTCTAGGTCGGGCCAGAGAGTTTTCTCACATATACTGAGTTTCATCCTGATGGGGAATAAAGATGATTGGATGATGCCAATAGCCCATCAGTGATTCAAATTTACCGTTCGGAAAAAAGTAACAGTATAATTGTCACTAGTAAATTACCTGCTAAGCAATGGTAATTTAATCCTCAATGGTATATTATTATGTAGCAATGACAACTTAATTGTTTGGTAGTTGATTGGCGTCGAGATCTCGATCAAAAGTAGAGTTTAAGATGTGTGTTCTAGAGTCTAGACACCTTTTAACTATTAAGTGGGGTGTCACATTCATAAAAAATAGTGAATGGTGTTTCGTAGACTTGCTTATTTAAACTAGAGATGTAAAGTAAAACTGATTCTTGATTGATGTATTGGAATGATTATGATGTAACAAAATGAAAGTTGATTGACAAACAAATAGTTGTAAAATGATTCTCATAATTAACAAAAAAAAAAAAATTGAACGGCAAATTCGGATCATTGACGGAGACATTACACCACCCACCCGATCATTGACGGCAAATTTTTTTGAACCTCTAGCCCAACTTGTAAGCCCTATTTTTTATTCATTTTGTTACAAGTGAGACTTAAACCCAAGACCTCTCACTAAGAGGTCATACACCTTTGCCAGTAAACTAAGCTAGTGGGTTGTTTGTTAATAAAGAAAGACAAGACCATGATTATTATTTGCTACCAACTATAACGTAAAAAATAGGAGGAATTGCATATATATCCTTACTTTGGAACAAATTGCCTGTTTTCTTAATAAAAAAATTTTAAATGCATAATGTACAATGCACTTTAAACATGATATGTGGATATAAGCAATTTCTCAAATTTAAAGAGAGAGATATGCAACTGCCCCAAAAAATAATTGGATCAATATTATGCGTTTCATCGAAATGAATAAAGTCATTGTAAAAGAAATTATTTTTTTCCAGTTTGGTGGATCATCAGGAAGAAAAAGAATGAAGGTATCTATTATTTTTATACAATTTTATATTTTTTGTTTTTTTGGATAATTACTAGAAATGGAAAAGTAAATGTCTTGAACCGAGTGATTTCAAAATCTACTTCTTTTCCTATAATTTCTCGTTGATATTTGGTTAATTTCTTCTAATCATCATCTTTCTTTATAAATTATTTTTGTCGTTCAAAAAAGAAAACTTAAAAAAAAAATTAAAAATTGAACAACATTTTTTCAAGTCTCCAAACGAGAGTTCAACCATCCCCAATTATTTGACGCTTTAGATCAACTCTAAAATCTTTCATAAGCGGAAACCTCAACAACTTGGATAAAACCGTCCCTCAACACAAGCGTCAATGCTCGAATTAACAACTTCTCCTAGAATAAGTAACCGGATTACCACTAACCTAAAAAACTCGTGGTACTTAAAAAATAATTAATTAACTCAAAACTATAATGAAATTTTGTATCATCAATTACATTCGAAAACAACATAATAAAACTATGAAACATTATTTCACGAAACCGGCAGTTACATTTCAAAACAACATAAAAACACCATCAAACATTATGTCTCGAAACCGGACCGAACCGAACTAGACCAAACATTATGTCATGAAACTTGACCGAACCGAACCAAACTAGACCGTACCAACCGATAAGAATTCAAAAATGTAAAAGATAAACATTATACTGAACAACAACATTCCTTGTGAACTATTTTATACGAATAAGAAAACAAACGGAAAAACTACAATATATCACAAGATGATTCATTAATGAACAAAAGAATTTTCTTAAGTATTTCATTGCAAAAATTAACAACTTGTACCATCTCAATTTGATGTGGTTGTGCTATATAAAGTTAATAATAACCTGAATGCATTTCATAAATAGTGACTTATATGAATTATTAGGCACGATTGATAAATATCAAATAACATGAATTTTATTTGAAGTAGAGTCATGTTTTGGTCGCAACGCACCGGTATAACACTAGTAAATAAAGGAGAAGGGCAATCAATTGATGAAACTAAGCACATCAAATAGTCAGGGAAGAGATATTTGAAACTATGAGACAGTGCAAGATATGTCTATGTATTATTGTACATGAATCCATGATGGCATGATTTAAAGAAAACGTATTACAAAAACCATGATTTAAATTGTACATGAATCCATGATGGCATGATTTAAAGAAAACGTATTACAAAAACCATGATTTAAACCATTTATACTTCAAATACCAAAAGAATCATGAGATTAAAATTTTTTGTAAGCAAAAAATCTTCAATTAGAAAATCGAAATACTTATTAATTGATAATGTAATTGCAATAATGGAAGTGTTAATCTTTGAGCACATCATACATAACCTATTGATCAATCATTAAATTAGGCTACAAATCAGGTCAGAGGTGTCAACAGTTTAAACAATCGCTGAGGCAGCCGATAATTTCATTTACAACTCAAACGCAGATACAAAGATAGCCGGTTAAAATCGATGAAAAAAAGTTGAATCGTATACGAAATTAGAGGTTACAATCGGCCCTAACATGTTCAGATACATAATAAAAACATGAAATTCATGACCAAGTTACCCATGGAGCTAGTTGATGTTCCGAGGAACCAGTCAAGAAGAATCCCACGTTCAATTTAAGTTCAATTTAAGCTGCCATATTTGTTTGTGATGCAAAATTTTCTTTTAATAAATTTCCTTTTAATTAGTAGGTCATGGGTAGTTTATTAACTGTTTTAGCACGTTCGTTTTCTTTCCTATGTAAGTTATTGTTTACCTAAGAAATGGCAGAGAAGTTTGAGATCAATTGTTTGTTTCTTTGGAATCTGAACTCGCTCAAGTGGTGAAACTGTAGCTTGAATCCGAGTGGTGTGACTGTATCTCGATCGATCGTTGCCTATCCTTTTCAATTTTATTTCCGATCCTACCGTTTTCCCAATCGGATATACAACAAAAGGTAGAGGCGTCTGACTGACGAAATCCTGAGACAGGCATTTCTACAAACACTTGATATGCGATCTCAATTGAATGAAAACAAAAGTTGAGAAATTTATCACCTGAATCGCTGAAGTAACAGTAGTAGTAGGGTTCTGATTTTGATAACTGACTTTCAACAATAAACCCACAACATTTATATAATACCACTAAATATGAAGAGAAAAAATTAGGCCTTAAACCACCTTAATCGCAACAGTATCGTCAACTTCAAGTTTCGAAACATAAATAAATGATCGATGTGCAGAGTGTTGAAGGCTTCCATCGATCGATTCATATTCAGAAATTTAATGAAGCAAGTGCCGTATGAGTCGCCGCGTTCATTGACACCTGATGAGATCTCAATTTGCGCTAATTATTACAATGAATAATTTCAATCGTGATGAGATCTCAATTTGCTCCGCTACCTCTTCCACATTTAAACAATATACAAGCATATATATGCACCACTATTTATATCCAACTACTCATCTTCACAATCAATCAATCAATTAATCATAATTATCTATTATTATTAAGAATGGCGGCGAAAGTAGTGTTAGTCGTCATCCTCGTGGCTCTGTGCCTTACACCAATGTCGTTTTGCTCGGCCACAGTAATCGGTGGTGGTAATCCATTCATCCTAAAAGGTCGTGTCTACTGTGACACTTGTCGTGCAGGATTCGAAACTTCCGCAACCAAATACTTGGCTGGTGCGTACCCATCATTTCATTATATCTTAATGTATTAATATAGAGTAAACTTCTTTTTTCTTTCTTCATGAGGTTTGGTCCATTTAACCATTTCAGTTCAAACTTTTAAAAAATTCAATTTTGATTATTGACATTTCAATTCCAATCATTTTCTTAACACAGTTAATTTTTTCCTGTTAAACTTATGTGTAAAGACCAAAATATCCATTTGATAAGACCACAATACTCATGTTATATAGGAGTATTTTGGTCTTATGACACAAACTTAATAGAAAATAATTAATGATGTTATGAAAAAGAACTGAAACTGAATTGAAAATGAAATGTCAAGGATTAAAATTAGAATTTTTAAAAGTTTACTCTTTAATATATTTTCCCCAAATTATCAATCCATCTTGTGGTTGCGGCGAGCGGCCCCTGGTTGATATTTTATAAAAAAAAATTATATATTTGTGATTATTTTGTATACGAGATGAAGACCCGCCCGCGCTTTGCGGCGGACCACCCAAATACCTGTCAGTTTAAGTAAGAAACTTTTTAACGTGGTTAACGTATAAATCTACAAAAACTGCACGGCCAAAGTCGAAAACTCTAAAAGAATACTAAAAGACGAAAGTATAAAATTTAAGGGGTATAAAGTTTAAAAAGTTGGTGGTCAAAGTATTAAACTATAAAAAATATACTAAAAAACGAAAGTAGAAAAACTGAGGGACATAAAACATAGAAGTTTAGAAAGTTCGTGGTCAAAGAATAAAATTATTAAAAAGTTGTGACCAAAGTCGAAAACTCTAAAAATATACTAAAACAAGAGTACAAAAGTGAAGAGGTATAAAATGTAAAGTCTAAAAGTTTCATGGTCAAAGTATAAACTATAAAAATATACTAAAATACGAAAGTAGAAAAAGATATAAAACGTAACAGTATAAAAGTTCCGTGATCAAAATATATAAACTAAAAAAACTTAGTGGCTAAAGTCTAAAAACTAAAACTTACAAGGACCAAAGATGAAAACTAAAAAAAACTTAAGTGCCTACATGGCATCATGCCATTGGATACAACAATGATGTGCATACACTTTATTGGGTGAAACCAAATAGTAAACCTTGACTAAGAAAACTTTACAAATTGTATATATATATAATATATAATAGGTGCCAAGGTTAAAGTAGAGTGCAGAGACAGGAACACAATGACCATGAGATACACCTTGGATGCGGTGACCGACGCGACCGGAACTTACGAGATGGAAGTTCAAACGGACCATGGTGATCAGAAATGTGAGTGCACCCTTGTGAGCAGCCAAGACCCTGAATGTGCCGAGCCTAACGTTGGTCGTGACCGTGCCACTGTCATCCTTACCCGCAACAATGGCATGAATTACAACACTCGTTATGCTAATGCAATGGGTTTCTTAAAGAAGACGCCTCTCGCTGGCTGCGACGCCCTCATCAGATCTTACTTCGCCGAGGATATTTAGTATGTGTTAAATCTTGTAGTTATTGATTAAATTGGCAAAATGTCTCTTTTGTTGAAGAATAAATATTTATTACTTTAATCAGTGCCTTGTGTATTGTATCTCACTAAACTATATATGTAATCGTATGTAGCGATATTTGCATACCTTAGTTTTATGACCAAAATGTGTGAGCTAGCCTAGCCACATTTTAGTAAAAGGAAAAAACACAATAATAGTAATTTTGATCAACATTTGTCTAGGCCTTATGCAAGGTTGTCAGTTTGAGCTCATCCAGGTTTTCGTCCCACCGTGTGTTACGTCAGAGAGTTTCACTCTTGTGGTGGCACAACGACTGTTAAGTGGCAGCCGGCGGTATGGTTTTCTGGGGGAACACCAAAGCCCCAGCTAAGACGTCAGCAGGGGCACGATTAAGACACTCTCGTCTGACCTCAGTGGGGTACGGGGTTCCTCTATCGGAGGGGTGCGGTAACCTGTTATACATGAAATCGTCGTTCCAAAAAAAAATTGTCTAATAATAGCCATTTGACTTTTGATGTCCATAATATAGTTATGATAATAAAACAAGGAAATTTAGGGGTACTTTAGTACTTTTATTAACCTATAACTGAAAATCTGAACAGTGTTAAGTATCTGGACTTGATTGGGACAAATTGAAAATCATAAGGAAGACATTGATGCAATTGAAACAATCGGACTAAAATCGTTATTTGGACCAAACTCTAGGGAGTAGGGACCAAAACCGAAATTTACTCTTACAAAAATTTTGAACAACATTTTTTTCTTGTCTCTAGATAACAGTTCAACCGTCCAAGTTATTTGACGCTTTAGATCAACTCGAAAATTCCCCATAAGGAGAAAACGTGACAACCTGAGTAAAAGCATCTCCCGACACAAACGTCAAAACTCGAACCGACAACTTCTCCTAGAATAAGTAACCGAATTACCACTAACCTAGAAAACTCATGGTACTTAAAAAATAATTAACTAACAAAAAACTATAATTAATTTTTCAATCATCAATTACATTCCAAAATAACATAATAACACTATGAAACATTATTTCACGAATTGGGACCGGATCGGCCCGAACCAGACCAGAGCGATCAATCAGAATCCCGGACCAGACCGACCGATCAGAATTCAAAATTGTAAAACATAAACATTATACTCAACAACAGCATTCCTTGTTTTATTATCAGAACTATAAGTCTTGACCTCAACATACCCTCTAGCAAACCGGAAAACCCCACTCCCTCCGATCACCGGCATCTCCGTCACCTTCTCAAACACCGAGTTCCGCCTCAAAACCGTCAACGTACTCCCGTTATACTTCCCTGTCGAAAACACAAAGTTCATCGCCATCAACAATCCGACCTCCTCCTGCGAAAAATGAAGAATGCTTATGATAATCTTAAAGCCAAATACACTGGATGGGTTTACTTAAAAAACAAAACTGGCAACATATACAACGCTCAAACAAACACTTTTACCTTAACGAACGAGGAATGGAAGAATTTAGGAAGGTATGTTCATATATATAATTTTTTTAACATATACAACATTCATTTTTTTTACTTAGGGGCATCTGAAGGCTGTATTATTGAAAACAGTTCCATTGCCTTTTCCAGAATTTTGTGCTCAATTGTTTAATGGTAATGCTGCCACTGGGAATGGTAAGTGGACATCAACCCAAAGATCATGGGTTGGATCATCTTCTTGTCATCGTGTCCAACAACTTCTGATTTATAATGACACGGAAGAGGATGATACCGGCACTTATCATCATACCTCTGAGACTATTCCTGATCATATTCATAAGTCTACTTTCGAGCCTACTCCAGAGCGTACCCTTATGCTAGCCCCGAGCCTAATCCAAAGAAAAGAGCAAAAACCTCAAAATCATCGTCTATCAATGCTAATGATTTAGCACTCGATATACGACAAGCTCTATAATATTTGGTTAAATGCAAAGAAACGCCAACAATAACAATTGCTAAATGTTCTGAGAAGTTAAAGCTGGTTGGGTTAGATCCGATAATCCTTTATTCTTAGCTACATTTCATATTTTTGGAGGGACCTCAAACATAAGAGAGGCATGGATGGCATTACCAGATATTCCTAAAGTATTAAGAGGATGGCTCGTGATGACGGCAACAAGTTTAGGACTAATAAAGTAGTGAATAATTGTTTTTTTGGCCACGTTGAATACACTATGTGCTTTTGGGTTAGCTTTAAGCTTTATTGAATTTGTTTTTGTTGGTCACAAGTGGGGCGACCCGTGCTTCGCAGCGGAGTCCTTACGCGTCGAATATGTCAATTTAACCATGAAAGTAAACGTCAATACATTGCCAAGAAAGCAATTAATTCTCATAATGAGTCATGAAAACACAAATATAAACAACTTATTTAGCTAGGAATTATGATGAGCATGATGTCTATTAATAATCAAATGCATAATGGAGCTTTTTAGTATTTGTAGCCTAGATTCAAGAACCAAATATTTGACTTTTGAAAGTCCAAATGTACTAGTTCCTATCCAAAAAATACAACCCAAAACACCACGGACAACTTAGGTTCTTCTTACTTTCACACACAAATCATATGGAGACTTATATACCTGCATTACCTCAGGCACCTACCAGGCTACCAACTATCAAAAAGTATAAGCAAGAACTACCTGATACAAAGAAACACAACGAATATCACATTTTGCAACCCATTCAAAAATCAAATCCGAAAGAACTATGGAACACACAACATAAATTCTTACCAAATATGAAGCAACAACTCTTATAAATAACAGTTAGAACAACCACCTACAAAAATAAGAATATGTAGGAGTAGGAGGTAAGCATAAATTAATAAAAGAGAATACCGCTTACGGACCTAATAAGACCCCATCCGACAAATTCTATAAAAGACCCATGATGTAGAATTGTAGAAGCAACAAATACAAAATCATTTTTTACCTGTTTAGTAACAGCCAAATCACTATACTATCATTGTTGAGTACACCTCATCAAAGCCTTATAAAACTGTAATAATACATACATTTGATTTGCAAAAGATTTATAAAAAATACAAGAAAGTATTTGTAACTTATCTTATTCCTTAATCTTATGCACACTAAGAAACCCTGAACGAACCGCCAATATGATTCGCTTTCTGCATTTGTTAGTTCACGGGAAGTTGCTTTCTGTGATGCAAATAGATAAAAAGTGATTAGTTTGATTACCCCTGATTTGGGCCTTTGTAGTTCTATCCCTGATAACACAATTGGCAAACTCACAAAGCTTCGATATTTTTCATACCCACAACGATGGAAGAGATGATAGATCTGAGGTTTACAATCTAAAACCTTCGTTTCCTCCATCAATCTTCAATAAAACCCTAAAATCTGTGATCAACTTACCTCCATCGAGATATATTGTACCTGACGTTCTGGCTTCCATGGCTCCTCCGTCGGTCCGCTGGTGACGGCGGATGAAGTGTTACGACAAGCTCGATCTAAGTTCGATGGGCTCCCTCTCCTCTTCCTCCTCAAGATCCGACCCATCGCCTAGAAGACAACGATCCAATGTTCCTGGTTATTCACCTACAAAATCAATTAGCTAAAGGAAGTGGTTAAAACCCTAGAAATTGATGGATTTGTGGTAGTAGAAGAAAAAGAAGAGATAGAAAAAAGGAAACTGGAAAGTGACAGTTCAACTGCTCTGCCTCTACCAAAATACGTTATAGTAGATCAGATCAGAGAGGAAGAAGTGAGTGGCGGAGAAGAAATTTAGGGATTCAAATCTGTTGCAAATAGATGAAGAAATGCAGAGACATGCTTCTCTTTTATTAAATTGTAAACTGGTTGGTTTTGACTTTATAAAAAGGGCCCACACACTAAATCAACATATCCGTTTGTTTATTTTGGTTTGCAGCTTTGAGTTGTACAACATGTATCAAAACTGGTACCATGTGTGCAACAATGACTTGTACTTCATGCTTTAGAAATGGTACTATGGGTTGTGTTTTGTATATATAGGGTAATGTTGTAAACATTATCTTCTTTTGGGTTAGCTAGTTGAATTGTTTTTTGTTGGCCACGTTGAAAACATTGTACGTTTTTTTTGTTTGAATACATTGCATGGTTGTTTTTTTTGCTTATGTTAAATGATTTTTTTAATGTTTTATTAACAAAGGATCATAATGGATCATGATAAGAAAATACTTCTCGTAATTATCCTTTACTTGTATGTTCGCTTTTTTTGGAAGAGAGGTTTGAAACGAAAGCGAGACAATGATTCACGTATGACGGGACATCAGTACACGCTAGAGTTGTTGGAAGGAAATCCCAAACAATGCATTGAAATGCTACGTATGTCTCGTGAATCCTTTGTCCATATATGTGCACATTTTAGAATAACATATTCGTTAAAGGATAGTAAACATGTATCGGTTGAGGAAAACATGGCTATGTTTTTCATGATGATCGGTCATAATCAACGTTACGTGGTTATCAAGCGGAGATTTCAACACTCAAAGCAAACAATTCATATTTTTTTTATGAAGTGTTGGATAAAATGATGCTTTTCGCAAAAGATATGATAGTACCAACTTCTTTCAACCGAATCCAAACATTCGGGGACATAACAAGAGGCTACGAAAGGTTTTTAAAGGAGCTGTTGGTGCACTAGATGGAACTTTGATACATGCCATTGTCCCTACTGCGCAACAAAATTTATATAGAGGAAGGGGAAAGGGGGATTGTTATCAAAACGTATTAGAAATTTGTGACTTCAACATAATTTTTACGTTCATTGTGGCTGGTTGGGAAGGGGTAGCACATGATTCTAAAATACTATTAGAGGCATTATCAGATCCAGATGCAACATTCCCGTTTTCATCACCAGGTACGTTTACGATTTGATAAATATTTATACCTTAGTTTAATATTCTAGTTAATTTTCTATATATTTACAGAAAACTATTATCTTTGTGATGTCGCGTATGCACACACACGAGGATTTATGGCTCCATATCGTAATGTGAGGTATTGGCTTGGAGATTTTCATCGGAGACGTGCGTTGACCAATAAAGAAAAATTTAACCATGCACATGCAAAACTTCGAAACGTCATTGAGCATGTTTTTGGTGTCTTGAAAGCACGATTCCCTATATTGAAGAGGATGACACCATTTCCATTGGCTACACAAAGGAACATTACAATTGCATGTTTTGCGCTACATAATTTTATAAGGAAAGAGGGTTTGAGCGATGGCTTCTTTATACAATATGATCAACTCAATGTGTCTTTACAAAATAGTCATGTGCACGTTAATGGTAATGAAGACGAGGTTGAAGCACATGGTACTGCATCGGATCGGGAATATATTACTTAGTTACGAGATGAAATTTTGAGCTTTTTATGCAAAATATTGAATGAATGAATGAAGTGTTATTGTGGTTTTATGAATATTATTTCAATGTTGTATAATTTTTAGTTAAATGAGAATGTTGAAAAACTATTTTAAGTTAAAAATTTTGTTTATGTAAATTTCAGTTTATTCTAACCGTCTGTAAAATGTAAAAAACAAACAGTTTTCTTCTTACATATTGTAGAGGTTTTGGTCCACCTCTTCTTCTATAGATGTCTGCAGATGTGGTCCGCAAACTGCAAATATTTTACCTCTAAAAAAACAAACAGCACCATAGTCTTACCAAACCAGATTAGCCTCCGTTCTATATTTAATATGGGTTTGAACTTAAGTTTTCAGCTATCTCGTGCAGTATTGTATATTTTTAAGCTTGAGCCCGAACTGGTACATATATATTTTAAGCTCGAGCCTCCACTAACCATGGTTTGGCTTTTGTTATCATCAAATCTATACTATATAATAAACACAAGTTTTTAATGTCTAGGTGACACAATTTAAGGTGTGCCACCTAGGATTAGCTTATGTGTCATTTTTATAGATTTTTGAATTAAAAAATTAAATGGTATTTACTAAAAGGAAAGATCTTATAATTAAAAATAAAAAAATAAAATTCTTTCCATATAAAAATTATCTATATTTGTTTTATAATACCATAACTTTGATTCATCAATCTCCTTCATTTCTCAGTAAAAATTTGAAAAAAAAACTTTCATCTTTTACTTCGTTTAATTCTTTTTATATCACAGCCTCGGGTATTTACCCGGGACACTAACTAGTATATAATTTATAAATTTATAAATGACTTATATGATACAGTAATATTAATTTCCACCCCAGTAAGAGTATATAGTCAACTTGGATGTTGTTTGTATGAAAAAAAAAATAATAAAAGTGGAGATAGACACGTGTATAGCTCTCGAACCCAGCAATCAACCTAGCCGAGCCGACGGTAATAAATGAAGCGTGATTAGATCTCAATTTGCGCTTACATTGAATAATAATTTCAATCGTGATGAGATCTCAATTTGCTCCGCTAACTCTTCCACATTTAAACAATATACAAGCATATATATGCACCACTATTTATATCCAACTACTCATCTTCACAATCAATCATTCATACAATATCCATCGATCCATTCCATTATTAAGAATGGTGACCAAAGTAGTGTTGTTAGTCGTCGTCCTCGTGGCTCTGTGCCTTACACCAATGTCGTTTTGCTCGGCCACAGTAGTCGGTGGTGGTAATCCGTTCATCCTCAAAGGTCGTGTCTACTGTGACACTTGCCGTGCAGGATTT
The DNA here is from genome assembly GCA_039602395.1 of Deinandra increscens subsp. villosa. Taxonomy (NCBI): domain Eukaryota; kingdom Viridiplantae; phylum Streptophyta; class Magnoliopsida; order Asterales; family Asteraceae; genus Deinandra; species Deinandra increscens. The sequence goes on along the minus strand of JBCNJP010000023.1, from coordinate 90,316,377 downwards.
GAAACTTCCGCAACTAAATACTTGGCTGGTATGTATCCATCATTATCTTAGAGCATGTTTGGGATTTCATTTGAAAAATGCTTATTGACTTATTGGCTTTATGAAAAAACCAACAAGTTAAAAATAATGTTTTGGTAAACCAAAAGGATATTTGATTTTGACTTTTTAAGAAGGTGAAAAAAAATCATTTTCTATAAGCCAAGAAAACATGACTTTTTGAAAGGAAAATTCATCTAACTTTATAACCACATAACCCTTTTTTTTAATGGTTATATAAATATATTTGTGATTATTTTGTATATAGGTGCCAAGGTTAAAGTAGAGTGCAGAGACAGGAACACACTGAACATGAGATACACCTTGGATGCGGTGACCGACGAGACCGGGACTTACGAGATGGAAGTTCAAACCGACCATGGTGATCAGAAATGTGAGTGCACCCTTGTGAACAGCCCAGACCCTGAATGTGCTGAGCCTAACATTGGTCGTGACCGTGCCACTGTCATCCTTACCCGCAACAATGGCATGAATTACAATGCTCGTTATGCTAACGCAATGGGTTTCTTGAAGAAGACGCCTCTCGCGGGGTGCGACGCCCTCATTAAATCTTACTTCGCCGAGGATATTTAGTCAGTCGATCTATATGGGTTTGATCTTGTAGTTATTTTATAAATTGGCAAAATGTCTCTTTTGCTCAAGAATAAATATGTAATCGTATTTAGTGATATTTGCTTATTTACCCGTGTTTCATGACCAAAATGTGTGAGCTAGACAGGTGTTAGTAAAAGGGAAAAACATAATAATAGTCGTTTCGATCAACTTTTGTCTAATAAATATCCATTTGACTTTTGATGTTTATAATATAGTTCTCATAACAAAACAAGAAAATTTAGGGGTACTTTAGTGTTTTTATTAGAATATAATAGAAAATTTAAATGGTGTTAAATATCTAGACTTGATTGGGACAAATTGAGAATCATAAGGCAGACAATGATTCAATTGAAATAACCGGACTAAAATCGTTATTTGGACCAAACCCTAGGGACTAAAACCAAAATTTACTCTTACAAAACTTTTGAACAACATTTTTTTCTTGTCTCGAGTTAACAGTTCAACCAACCAAGTTATTTGACGCTTTAGATCAACTCGAAAATTCCTCATAAGGAGAAACCCTGACAACTTAAGTAAAACTGTCTCCCAACACAAGCGTCAAAACTCAAACCAAAAACTTCTTCTAGAATAAGTAACCGTATTACCACTAACCTAGAAAACTCCTTGTACTTAAAAAATAATTAACTAACAAAAAACTATAATTAATTTTTGAATCATCAATTATAGTCTAAAACAACACAAGATGAAACATTATTTCACGATACCCCCAATTACATTCCAAAACAACATAAAAACACCATCAAATATCATGTCACGAAACCGGACCTAACCGAACCGAACCGAACTGGACCGAACCAAACCAGACCGATCAATCAGAATCCCGGACTAGACCGACCGACCAGAATTCAAAAATGTAAAACATAAACATTATACTCCACAACAGCATTCCTTGTTTTATTATCAGAACTATAAGTATTGATCTTAACATACCCTCTAGCGAACCGGAAAACCCCACTCCCTCCGACCACCGGCATCTCCCTCACCTTCTCAAACACCAGATTCCGCCCCAAAACCGTCAACGTGCTCCCGCTATACTTCCCCGTCGAAAACACAAAGTTCATCGCCATCAACAACCCGACCTCCTCCTGCGACGCCAGCCCGTAAAACCCTTGTGCTCGCCCCAACAACTTCGACCCCGGTTCGGGCTTTTCCGTCAACGGGTCATCGATCATGTTGACTTGACCAAACGCGGTGTTCGACGTTATGTTGCTTGCGGGCGGGATGATGGTGATGGAAGTCGGGTTGGAACCGGTAAGGGTGTCGTGCCAGTAGAACCGGAAGTGGCTAAGCTTTTCGGTCCGGTGGGTCATCGGGTTTGGTTTTACTGATTTGAGAAAGGTGGGAGCTTCTTCTCCGGTGGCCGGAAAGGTTTGTGAGAAAAGGGTTAAGGAGAGAAGAAGGGTGATGATTATTTTGGCCATGAAAGATGTGTGTTTTGGACCAACTTTTTGTGGGAAAATGGTTTGTTTCAAGGCATATGAATATATGATTTATAATGCAGGCAGTACCTACCAACTTTTTGTGTAAGTTATGGTTTACTTGTGGTAATAGAAAGTTGAGTGAACTATCTAAATCATTTGGACTATGATGTTTGATTGAAGACTAGAAGAAATGATGTTTACATTTGAAGGAATTAAATCATTTGGACTATGATGTTTGATTGAAGACTAGAAGAAATGATGTTTACATTTGAAGGAATTAATTCATTTGGACTATGATGTTTGATTGAAGACTAGAAGAAATGATGTTTACATTCGAAGGAATTAATGTTTAGATTTGAAGGTATTAAAGCATTCACAATTTATAGTCTTATCTATATTTTTATATATTATCTAAAAAAACATAACATTCATAAAATAAAAATAAAAATTAAAAAAAAAAAACTCTACATCATATTCTTTATACTTAAAAAAACCCATGTAAATAGATAAGTATATTTACAAATCCCTGAAAATTTAAGTTTAAAGTTTTATATTATGTTGATTAAAAAAAATAGACAACCCTTATATTTTTTTTAAAGTTTAAAGATAATGTGTAATATAAAGAAATTGATGTGAATGCTTTAGAATTAATGAATCGGAAAAGACGCTTCTATCCCTCGTGTACAAATCACGTAGAGACAATGAGGGAGCTTAATAGATTGATTAACACCAATATATCCCTGCTCCACGTGATCAAGACGAGACATCCAATGACATTAAAATGAGAAAGTCTTGGACTCAAGTTCGTCTTATCCGTGACAAAAGTTAGAGGATCCAGATTGGGCCAGGGGTTTTCTCACATATGATGAGTTTCCTCCTGAGGGTGGTGTTCGAGTCCTAATGTCCTATACTCATGAAATAAAGATGATCGGGTGGACTAGTGGTTCATTTCTAATCTAAATTTACGGTTGAAAAAGAAAATAAATTGTCTAACGGACGTCACCGGGAACCAAAACTTCTAAATTTTGTAAACTTCTTGACAACGAGACCTCATGGTATACCAAATCTTAGAGACGGAAATTACATTTTAGCCTTAAACGTATTAAAGTTATTTTGTAATAACTTTTAGGAAAATTGGATTTAAATAATCCTTAACTATCCACTGTTGGACAAGAATAATCCCAACTGGAGAAATTCTTCCTGGCAGTCCCAACTATTTAACATATTTTTTACAATAAACTTTCCGTTAAGTTTTTTAACCCCCGTTAAATGTTGCTTACGTGGACTGCCTACTTGGCGCGTTTTTTAATGACGTGGCATTACTTTTTCCTTTTTCCTTTTATCCCAGATTTGTTTATATATGTCACGTCATTTAAAAACGCGCCAAGTAGGCAATCCACGTAAGCAATATTTAACGAGGGTTAAAAAACTTAACGGAAAGTTTATTGTAAAAAATATGTTAAATAGTTGGGACTGCCAGGAAGAATTTCTCCAGTTGGGATTATTCTCGTCCAACAGTGAATAGTTGGGATTATTTAAATCCAATTTTCTTAACTTTTATAAATAAAATTTTTATCGAAGCAGACATTTTAATGCGCAAGTTTTTCGCTTATATAACCAATGATATCACAAAGGGCGAAGTTTATGTCTAACAAAAATTACAACTTTCGAAAATGAAAATTACAAGTTACAATTTTAAAAAATAAAAAATGTCATTCATCTCGTTTAGTGTTTAAAGAATGTAATAAACGTCTTTAAACACAAACTAGTTTAACCTAGTGGTAAATGTGTATGACATCTTTATCAAGAGATCTTAGGTTCAAGTCTCACTTGTAACAAAAGAAAATAAAATGGGGGTTACAGGTTAGACCAGGGGGTTTTCTCACCAGTGGTGAGTTTCCTCCTGATGGGGATTGGAGATGATCGGGTGGTAGTGTAATGTCTCCGTCAGTGATCTAAATTTACCGTTAAAATAATAATAATAATAAATGTCTTTAATGCCATAATTAAAGTAGTTTCTTTTAAAGTTCATGCTGAAAAAATATATATTAGAAACGTCGTGTTGTAGCAGTCGCAACCGAATCGGTTCAGTAGAAACTAGCTAACCCTGCGCATACATCAATAGGGACTCTAAAGCTAGTAGCACCACAAGTGCAGTTCATAGGAATCATCTGTAGCGAAGCACATAACATCACGGTAGAAATTAGCGACCTTAATAGTAACCTCAGAGCACCTTTTAAAAACATAAAGGGGGTTCCTAAAGGCCACAAGACGATGAGAGCGTGTTAAGTGCTCCATCAAACCACCACAATGTGCCCATTTCTCATGTCATGCATCTAGGCCTGTAAACGAACCGAACGTTTAGTGAACAGTTCGTGAACCGTTCGGCGGGAAGTTCATTTATGTTCGTTTATTTACTAAATAAACGAACACGAACAAACTTTTTTGTTCATTTAATTAAATGAACAAACATGAACAACTGTCTCGTTCGTTCATTTATGCTCGTGAACGTTCGTTTATGTTCGTTTATTTATGTTAATGTATGTGTGTTCGTTTGTGTGCGATTACGTTTATTATATAAGAAATTTTATTAATAAAATACTTAAATTAAGATTGTTGGATTAGTCTTTATCGATTTTGGAATGATTTATGAACATTTTAACCATTCGTTTATATGTTTTTCTTGATTATTGACATTGTTAAAAACAAGGTGTGGTTCTTTATGTTCACTTAAATTTGTGCTCGTTTATGTTCGTGAACCGTTCGTTTAGTCTTAAACGAACGAACATAAACGAACACGAACATGACCATTTCCTTAATGAACGAACATGAACAAGAAAATTTTTGTTTGACTAATGTTCGTATTCGTGTTCATGTTCGCTTAAAGTTAAATGAACGAACACGAACATGCCCTTGTTCATGCGAGTTAGCAGGTGACCGGATTATCTTATTTTTTTTTTTACTTTTTCACTTTGTTTACATGTTAAATAAAATGAGACGTTGAAAATTAATCAAAATAAAAACACATGAAGTGATAGGGTTCTTTTCCTTCATAGCTGATCCAGCCACATGTCAAATGTTTTATCCTTATTTATAGGAGTGCAAACGAGTCGAACGGAACCCAAGCTTTATTTAACTATTTTATCATAATTTTGATGTATAATAATTATTTTTCTAAAATATATTTAATAAATTAGATAATAACAACAGCTATACATAGTAAAATCACACCAATAGCATATAACGATACTATTAGTAGGCTCTAGCGAGGGTGAGATGTAGGCATACCCCTACCGAAAAGGGTAGAGAGGTTGTTTCTAGGAAGACCCCTAACTCCGAACCACAAGCGAACGCGATATCGAAAGCCGGAAAGAAAGAGGGGAAGCAAATGAAAACCGCAACTCAAGACAAAAGGCAAAAACAATAAAAATTAAATACATAAATAAACAATATTGAAAAATAAAAAAAATATCGTTAAGGCCTGCGAGCTGGCTCGAGCTCGATATGTAAATCTGGAGTTTATTTATTAGAAAAATCATATTTCAAGGCTTGAGCTCAGCTTGAACTCGATAAAGCCGAGCTCGTTTCGAGATTTTTATCAATTCAATCTCAATTAACTCGTGAGTGCCTCAGCTCATTTACACGCCTAGTTATTTAGCTCACCTGCTTGATTTTTTTTTCCTACTTCTTTCGTATCTCTTCACATTAAATAGCTTGGATACACTAGTTTAGACGAATGAAGATTTGGTGTCGTGATTAAGAGTGTTTGATTTGGTCATTTAGGTTCTCCATCATAGTAGTAAGAGATATTATCGATCCAAATCGATCCAAGTTTAAAATTAAAAAAAGAGTGTATAAAGAATGTAAAAAAAAAAAAAGTATTTGATCTGCATCTAAAGCTCATTGGTTACTCCTAACCAAACATCATTGGTTCTTTTTTTTTTTTTTTTTTTGAACGGCACATCATTGGTTCTAACCTTACCTACCTTGTGCTATGCATTTCTTTTTTTTTTTTTTTTTTTTGATTTTTAGTTGTATTTTTTTTTCGTTTTACTTCTGACTTAGATGGGATTGCGAGTACCAGGAGAATGCTATTTATTTATTTTAATATTTTTTATTGCTTAAACTTATTGCTTTTATTAGCTAGCAAGTCGTTTTGAATTTTATAAACAGTAACTTCGTTGTAACACACAAAAATTATGAATCCTACCAAATAAATAATATAATAAAGCCTACAAAAATATATTTATTTTTAGACAATGATTGATTACAAAACGTGCTACCACCTACCCATAACTCGGACCACATTTTGACTCATCACGTCACAACCAAAACTAAAAAAACAAAACAAAAAACAAAACAAGAAAAAAAAAACATCAATTGAAATCAATAATGCAACACATAAACATTATACTCAACAACCGCATCCCCTGTCTTCCCATCAAACGTATGGGTACTCGCCTGCACATACCCTCTCGCAAACCGGAAAACCCCACTCCCTCCGACCACCGGCATCTCCCTCACCTTCTCGAACACCGGATTCCGCCCTAAAATCGTCAACGTGCTCCCGTTATACTTCCCCGTCAAAAGCACAAAGTTCATCGCCATCAACAACCCCACCTCCTCCTGTGACGCAATACCGTAAAACCCTTGTGCTCTTCCCAGCAACTTTGAACCTGGTTTTAGAATATATTATTAGTATCACTTATTATTAGGGTTGATTAGTACGAGTCTACGGTCCAGTTAGGTTTTAGGCCGGGTTCTATAAAGAGTTCATAAATAATTGAATATTATCGAATATTAGGTTACAATATATAGAGTTCATTAACTGGACACGTGGACCTCTACTAATAAACCATAAAACCGTCTGTAGTGGGCGTCATTTTTTTTCTCCATAGCGCCTGACACACCGCCCTCGGGACGCTATGGTCTCTCCACGGCATGAAATTTATGGAGCTTCCCTCCCTGGTTTTCTTGATTTTGGATTGGTTGAAATTATTAAATGATTTTTTTATATAAAAAAGGTAATGATGAGATGGGCATTATGACTACACTACTTTTAGTTATAATTTATCTTGATGACTAGGAGACATGTTGTAAAATGCTCAACTCAGAGGCTCCATGACTACGAATAACCTAATAATAACTATAAATAATACTAATAAGGGAGATGGTCATTTGAGAACCAATTGGGTTTGAGAACTTTTGAGAACCATTCTGAGCCACAAGTTATATATAAGGAAATCCTCCCCATGAATTTGAATGCTCCCCCCCTGAAAATTAGTGACTCAGAATGGTTCTTAAAAGTTCTCAAAGAAAAAAGTTCTCATTTGAACCTAACCCATACTAATAATATATTTTAATACCTAGTTCCGGTCCCTCGGTCAACGTGCCATCGATCATATTGACCGAGCCAGGATATTTTCTCACGAGCCGAGTTCGAGCTTTACAACCATAGCTCGAAACGAGCCAAGCTCGAACTCGAGCTCTGTTATTATTAAACGAGTCGAACGCAAGTCTAGTCGAGCTCGGGCTTGGCTCGTTTACACCTCTAACTATGAATAGTCTAATAATAACTATAAATAATGTTAATAATATATTCTAATACCTGGTTCCGGTCCCTCGGTCAACGCGTCATCAATCATGTTGACCGCACCGAACATCGTAGGTGACGGAACCGTTTTGTTGGTTGACGGCGGTTTAACGATGTTGATGACGCTTGGGGTGGGGCCGCTGGCAACGTCGTGCCAGTAGAATCGGAAGTGGCTGAGTTTTTCGGTAAGGTGGCTCATGGGGTTTGGTTTGACGGATTTGAGGAATGTAGGGGGTGTTTCTCCGGCGGCCGGAGAAGTTTGGGAGGTGACGGCGAGGAGGAGGAGGAGGAAGATTCCGGCCATCGTGGGAGGGTGAAGGATGTGACAAAAGAGGTGGTGGATGGGGTTCAATTTATAAAGATTACATCAAGTGAAGAAGTGATGGAGAATACTTTAGTGCCCACTTTTGGATATAAAATGTGGTAAATAATGTTTTTTTATTATGCCCTTTTTAAGTTATTTAAAAATGTTTTTGAAATGGATATAGAAAGCTTTTTAAGAGTTAAAGAAAAGACGTTATGCGAGAAAAGTTAAATAAGTAAATAATTTGATATAATATATCAAATTTATTTAATAATGAGGAAATAGGTACAATTTTTTATGGGCTCCTAAAATTGTGACAAGTGATGATTTTATTTTTCTACTGATTATATGTAGAAATTTTGAAAGAAATTAAATAAAATATCTCAAAAAGCTAAAAACAAATTATTGTTTAAAACATTAACCATTTATGAGGTATAATCAACCAATATATTTTTTTAAATTTTAATTTTTAAAGGAATAGTTCTTTAAATATAAACTTTTCTTTTGTCTAATGGGATTTAACGTGAGAAACATGTGGCTTTTCAAAGGTACTAACAAAAGTATTCTAATAGATAAGTTTTTATTAAGACTACTTAAAAAGAAAAAATTTACTTCTGCACTTTTTTTATTTACTTTTTAAAAAGTATTAGTTGCAACAACTGGTTTAAAAGTAATTTGAATTGGTTGACAAGTCTTTCTAATTTTCTTAGCATATACAAAAAATTTGTGCCTTTCATATGATTGATTTTGGTATCTTCTACTTATAAAAGATGCTCCCAATTCATTTTTTTCCGACTAACTTCTTTTAGGTAAAAATATATTTGTTTATTTACAATAACAGTTACTATTTAGGTTTATTGTTTAATGTTACAATCATCATAAACTAGAAACAATTGTTGAATAATTAGGGTTCGAATGACATCAGTTTCTCAACTTTTACATTTGTCCTGTTATCAGTATGAAATTGTTCTTCAAAACTCTAATCATTCTTACCGGACGTCGCCTTTCAATCTCTCTGTTCTTAGATTCAAAGTAGCTCACATCGACACACCGTTGTTCGTATGTTACGGGCCAACCATCGACCGATTTACGATCAAATCGTTAGAGCCAATTGATGACTGTAAACTTTAAATCTAAAACTTATAAACTCAGACCCTAAACATTTTTCTTTAAAATTAAAAGTAACTTATGACAATACTTGGAGATGGTTCACAACGAGAGGTAATGTCTATTAGTTATAGATATGCATTTGGTTGTTCAGGCATAAGTTCAGATCTGATGGTTCGTTAGAGCGCTACAAGGCGTGATTAGTGGCAAACGGTAAATTCCAGACCTTTGGGATCGATTGCATGGAGACTTTTAGCCCGGTTGTAAAACCGGCGACCATTCGCATTGTCTTATCTTTGGCGGTGTCTAGATCTTGGCCGATTCATCAGTTGGACGTGAAGAACGTCTTTCTTCATGGCGATCTAGCAGCAGCCTTAGGTTTTCTTGACCAGTCTGCTCCCGATTATGTTTGTCGCCTCAAACGATCACTTTATGGCCTCAAACAGGCTCCTCGGGCCTGGTACCAACGGTTTGCCAGTTTCCTCTTGATCCAGTTTTTCTCAGACAGTTGATTACTACTCTATCCTGGGAATTTGCCATGACAGATTTAGGTGACTTGCATCATTTTCTCAGTATTACAGTCACACATGACTCGTCTGGTTTATTTTTGTAGCAGTCTCAGTATGCTAGAGACATTATACAACGGGCTTCTATGAGTTCGTGTAAGCCCTGTGTCACGCCGGTTGACACGAATTCTAAGTTAAGTGCAGATGATGGGCCATTACTAGCCGATGGAACTATATACCGGAGTCTCACGGGTGCGTTACACTACCTCACATTTACTCGTCCAGACATTTCATATGTTGTTCAGCAAGTTTGTTTATTTATGCATGACCCTCGGGAGCCACACTTTCAGTTTATGAAGCGTACATTACGCTACCTATAGGGTAATCTGGATTTTGGTATTCGATTGATAGTAGCCCGAGACACGTCTCTTACCGCTTACTCGAACATTGATTGGGGCGGGTGTCCGGACTCTAGACTATCCACATATGGATATTGTGTTTTTATGGGGGATAATCTTTTGTCTTGGTCCTCCAAGCGGCAGATGACAGTTTCAAAATCTAGTGCAGAGGCAGAATACAGGGCTATAGCCAATGCGGTAACTGAAGTTAGTTGGATTCGCAACCTTTTGTTTGAGTTACGTGTTCCTCTTTGCTTCGCCACCATTGTTTATTGTGATAATGTGTCTGTTGTCTACCTCTCTGGTAATCCGGTACAGTATCAACGTACCAAGCACGTTGAGATTGATATTTATTTTGTTCAAGATAAGGTTCGAGTTGGTCATATTCGCGTTCTGCACGTTCCCTCAGAGTACCAGTATGCTGATATCTTCATTAAGGGGCTTCCACGTCCCCTGTTTCAGACATTTAGGGACAGTTTGAACGTTCGTCTTCCTACCGCTCGAACTGCGGGGGCGTATTAGTTATAGATATATTAGTCATGTTAACTATTATAGAATGACACTTAGGGGCTGTTTGGTTCGGCTTATTGGTGTCTTAATGGCAAATCTGCTGACCGAATCAGACGTTATAGCCATACGGACGTGTTTGTTTCGCTGGGATGTGGCTTACCGAAGCAGACATTTACGTCTGTCCGATCCAGGCAAGAAATTGAAGCTGTATCGTACAGACGAGGCGAGGGAAGGAGCTGTAGCGAGCTGGGGAAGAAAAAACGAGGGGAGGAGGGTCTGGAGCGAGCAAAACGACGAGCTGGAGTGAGCTCGCCCACAGTTTTCGGAGTTGCATTCGTGTCCGCAGGTCGTGCGAACGGGAATGCATTTTCATCAAAATTGCACCCCCCCCTGCGCGCGGGTAGACACCGGAGTAAAACATAACATAAGAACTTAACATGTCATGTAGGTTTTCATATATAAGCTAACTATATTTTTGTTCCCAAATCAATGCGGGACAAACTAAAATGAAAGAAAAAAAATAGATTTTTTATTCTCACACCAATATGGGACAAGGTAATGAAGGAAACAATTTGATGTTTTGTTCCCACACCAATATGGGACATGCTAAATGAAAGAAAAAATAGTTTTTTTTTGTTCTCATAGTGATTTGTTAGTGTTTTTTTTTTGTTTGATTATACGGTCATTCAGATATCAAAACAAACAGCACATTATTATTCAGCAGCTTATTGATTCAGCACTTCTTTACCATACAGACAGCTTATTCATTTAGCACCAAATGAAACAGACGAACCAAACAGCCCCTTAATGTATTTTATAGATCTATATATAAGGGCTTATTATACTCATTATCGATTTGATCAATAATCAGATATCATTATTCAATAATGTCCTCTTTAATATTCGATAGATAGAGATTCAAGTTTAAAACTTGAAAATATGAATAACTTATTATTGGTTCTAACCTTACCTACCTCTTGTGCTACGTTTTTTTTTTTTGGAACGGAAAAAAAATTGATACGCATTTCTTTTATTTTACATCATTATTGGTTCTAACCTTACCTACCTACCCTTGTGCTATGCATTTCTTCTTTTTTTTAGAATGTGATTTTTAGTGACTTAGATGGGATCAAGTGTGACGATGAGAATGTTATTTGTTTATTTTAATATTGATTACAAAACGTGTTACCACCCACCCCACGTCCCCACCGACGATAACTTGGACCACATTTTGACTCATAACCAAAACAAAGTGACCAAAACTATTAAAATAAGAAAAAAAAAACAGAAAAACAAAAACAACGTTTATCAATCAATCAATAATGCAACACATAAACATTATACTCAACAACCGCATCCCCTGTCTTCCCATCAAACGTATGGGTACTCGCGTGCACATACCCTCTCGCAAACCGGAAAAGCCCGCTCCCTCCGACCACCGGCATCTCCCTCACCTTCTCGAACACCGGATTCCGCCCCAAAATCGTCAACGTGCTCCCGTTATACTTGCCCGTTGAAAACACAAAGTTCATCGCCATCACCAACCCTAACTCCTCCTGTGACGCAATACCGTAAAACCCCTGTGCTCTCCCCAGCAACTTTGACCCTGATATTAGAATATATTATTAGTATTACTTATCATTTGGGTTGATTAGTATGAGCCTAGAGACCCAGTCCACAACTGAATATTATTGAACATTATGTTATAAGATATACAGTTCATAAAAAATCCTAAAACCAAACACTATATGTAATCATGGAGCTCCTTCCTTTAAAACGTGTCATCCTAGTCAAAGCCCATCTTATTGTTACTTTTTTCTTTAAGATAAAACATTTATTCCTATCCACCAATTATAATCAAGAAAAATAGAGGGGGGATAAGGAAAATGTCCGGGAGGGGTTTTGGACCCATAGCGCCTGGGGGCGGTGTGTCAGGCGCTATGGACATTATATTATCAGTTTCACGCCCATTACAGGCAGCCTAATTAGACATGTGAGCTCCTACTAATAAACTTTGAAAATAACTAATACTAATAATATATTCTAATACCTGGTTCCGGACCCTCGGTCAAGGCGTCGTCGATCATGTTGACCGCGCCGAACATCGTGGGTGGTGCCGCTTTGTTGGTTGACGGCGGTTTAATGATGTTGACGACGCTTGGGGTGGGGCCGCTGACGATGTCGTGCCAGAAGAATCGGAAGTGGCTGAGTTTTTCGGTAAGGTGGCTCATGGGGTTTGGTTTGACGGATTTGAGGAAGGTGGAGGGGTTTTCTCCGGCGGCCGGAGAAGTTTGGGAGGTGACGGCGAGGAGGAGGAGGAGGAGGATTCCGGCCATCGTGGGAGAGTGAAGGATGTGACAAAAGAGGTGGTGGGTGGGATGTTGAATTTATAAAGGTTACAATCAAGTGATGGAGAATATTTTGGTGACCACTTTTGGATATTGTAAATAATGTTTTTTTTATTATGCCTTTTTCAAGTTATTTAAAAATGTTTTTGAAATGGATGTGAAAAGCTTTTTAAAATTTAAAGAGAAAACGTTATATAAAACACTAGTTAGAAAACCGTGAATTACTATTGAATAAAGAAAGTGAATGCGAGAAAGTTTAAATAAGTAATTAGCTGATATTTTTGTGTTTGGGTGGGTAGAAGAAACACATATGTGTAGACCTTACTAGAGCGTCACATCTTGTTGGACTCAGGGATAATGGGTTTGTTGCGGGTCAAGCTGCGTTGAAAGCAATATCTAAGAAAGTTGCTAAACACGAGAAAACTTGTTTAGAGAACCAACAAGTGCTTATTCCTTTTGCTTTTGATATCTAGCAAGTCGTGAATAGTAAGGGTGGGCGGTATACATGTCGTGGCCCTCGGCATGGGCTCGGCACCAACCATGCCGAAATCGACATGTATACCGTGAGCTTCGGCGTGGGCTAGTCATCGGCATAAAGCCCCCTCCAACGGCATGATTTCGCCGAGTGATGCCGAGAGTTTTTCACCGGTTTTTTTTTCGACCGTTGGCTCTTTTTTTTTTTTTTTTTAAACAACCAAATATCACTATAAAACCCCACATAAACTCTAAATTTTTTCTACACCTCTACTCCTCTCTCAAACACAAAACCTAAAAAACAAGAATCACTCTCATTCACCATGGATTCATCAAGGAAGAACAAGTCACCCGCTACCGGAGGAAAAAAATTCCGATCGAAATCCGGAAAGATCGAGCTCAACCCTCCAACGTTCCTCAACCACACTCGCAACCACCACCAAACCAACCACCCGTTTTCTACTCACAACCACCACCTCCGCCACCATCACATCCCGGTTTCTATCAACAACAATCGTTTGTTGATTTAGTGGGTGGTGTGTATGGACCGCAACCACCTTTTTATACGCCGCATTCGTCGCAAATTCAACAACACCAATCGATGTATCATAACACCCAATATCGTGAACCTCGACGTGTTGATGTTGACTCCGAATCGGAGGAAGCTGATGAAGAAATTGAAATTGAGGAGCAAGAAGCGGAGGAAGAAGAACAAGAAGTCGCTATGCAAGACGATGCCGAAGAGGAAGAAGACGAGGAACCTACACAACCGGTGAAAGGTGGCAAGAAGAAGAGGACCTATTGGTCGCCCGCGGAGGAAACGATTTTGGTGCAATCCTACATCTACATCACCGAAGACGGGAGAGTTGGTGATCAACAATCACGTGAATCTTTTTGGCAACGGGTCCTCAATCACTTCAACGGTTTGAGTGGACGTCATACCGGTCGAACCGTTCACATGATTAACACCAAATGGAACAACTTGAACAAGGCGATGTCGAGGTTCAACGGGTTGTACACCCAAAATGTAAGTATTTTTTATAAAAATTATTTTTTTAAAAAAAAATAATTTTGAAAAATATATTTTAATTTATTTTTTTTAATCGTAGACACGTGCGTGGGCTAGTGGTGCGAGTGATGCTGACGTTCGTGAGAAGACGATGAAGGATTACCAACAAATGTATGAGAAGAAAGGTTTCACGCACGTCGAAGCTTGGAAGGTGGTGAAGGATCACCCAAAGTGGCTTGCACCACAACAAAAGGTTGGTGGTGTTGCCGAGTCGTCGAAGAGGACCAAGGTATCGGTATCGGTATCGGGCGAGTACACAACGTCAAACGATGCCGACTCGACACAATTGCCGAGTCGTCTGCCCGACTTGAATGAGAACTCGATGCCGAGTCACCCGCCACGAAGAAAAGGCTCAAGCAAGAAGTCGGGTGGTGACTCGTCGACAAAAGGATCGGCGAATGCTTTGGAGGTGATGGAGAGGTTTGAGTTGAAATGGGAGGATGAAAAGGTCGACAAGCGGACTTTTCGACATGAAACCGCTCAAAAGAAGAGGGAAATGTACGAGAAGGTTGGGAGAATGATGGATCGACAACGGGAGACGATGGACGAAGAACAACGGGCTCGTGACCTCGAGTTGTATTTGAGGCCTCACGAAAAGGTGCCCGAATCACTCCTCCCGGTACTTTTGGAGGAAAAACGTCGAGTTGCGGCTAGATACGGATGGCCGTGTGATTTTTAGATGGTGGACTTTGTACTTTTTTTTTAGGACTTGGTAATTCTTTTTAGGACTTGGTAAAAAAAAATTAGGAGTTGGTAATTTTATATTTTTAGGACTTGGTAAATTTTTTTATTTTTAGGACTTTGTAATTTTTTTTAATCTAATGAATTTTTTTTTTATTAAATGTGTTAGTTTAATTATATTTGTTTTAGATTAAAAAGAAAATGAAAAAAAAATATTTAATCCATGCCTAAACCATGACTAAATGAGCATATCCCCTACAAATTATCATTCTATATCAATTCTACATCAATTTTCTCTCTCCTGTTGGCATCATCCTATTGGGCCAATTTGATGCCTAATACATCAATGAAATGAGCATACCTCCCACCCTAATACTTCGACCCCTAAGACCCGAAACTTTGTTTTCATTATGATCAAAATTGCCATCCAAAAATGGTTGCAACGTAGCTTCTTACCCAGTTACCTATGAAAACTTAGTAAAAAATAAGTAAATAATATATACATTTTATCTAATAACGAGTAAAAAAATACAATTTTTTATGGGCTCCGTAGATATTCTTTAAAGAAATTAAATAAAATAGTTCAAAAAGTAAAAAAATAAAAAATCGGTTTAAAACATTAACCATTTATAAGGTATAATTAACCAATATCTTTTTTGAATATTATTTTTTTAATAGAATATTTCTTTTAATATAAACTTTTCTTTTGTCTAATGGGATTAAACGTGAGAAACAAATGTGTTTTCAAAAATACTACTTTAGTAATTTTACAACAAAAGTATTTTAATAAATAAGTTTTTATTAAGACTAATTAAAAAGAAAAGAAATATCACTTCTGCACTTTTTTTTATTTACTTTTTAAAAGGTGTTAGTTGCAACAACTAGTTTTAAAGTGATCTAAATTGGTTGACAGCTCTTTCTGATTTTCTTAGCTTATACTAAAAATTTGTGTCTTTCATATGGATTCATTTTGGTATTTTCTACTTATAAAAGATGCTCCCAACTCATTTTTGTCCAACTAACTTTTTTTAGGTAAAAATATATTTGTTTATTTACAATAACAGTGAGTGACAATACTATTTGGATTTATCGTCTAAGGTTACAATCATCATACACTAGAAACAATTATAGAAGAATAATTAGGGTCCTAATGACATTAGTTTCTCCTTTTTACTACTTTTATCTCCTTATCCGATACGAAATTGCTCTTCAAACTTCAAAAAGTACGAATTTACTCTTCAAAAACTCTCATCATCCTTATGATTCGTCACCTTTCAATCTCTCTGTTCCTAGATTCCGGAGGGTTACTCACATTGACACCCTGTTATTCCTGATGATGATGTTTCACGGTATAAGAGAGCTTAAGGTCCCCCACACAAGAAGTACACACATGTCGTTACATGTTTTAAATCCATAATCTTTTAACTAAAAAACACACCAACAAGAATGTCCTTAGACTTAAATTAGATAAATAGTATTATACAACTCATGTGTACTAATAAAACCAAATATTAGAAAGAAAAAGAAAACACAACATGCCATCATGATGCATTATGGTGGGCTCCTCTATGCACTCAGGCGTCGAGTATACGCTTGGAAAAAAGACAACACAATTCACAAGCCCACCACCACGACTTGTATCATCATCATGTTTTCACATCGGAAGCACCCACATTTAATAACCCCTTAAAAATTAATAAATCATTTAACAAATCAAAAAGAAAAAATAGATTTTAATAATCCTACCTATTCACCATTGACGGATAATAATCCCAAGTAATTTTTTGGCCAAAAACAGTCTTACCTTTACACCCCGTTATTTTCAATAATCTTTATCGTTAAAAAACTAACACCGTTAGTGTGAAGGACTAATAATGTCATTATCTAAACTTGTTTTACTTAAATAAACTTACAGGGTAAATAATGTCATTTACCCAAACTTGTTTTGATAAAAAAAAAAAAACCAAACCACAACCCCCCACGTTTTCCCCTCGGCAACCCCGATCAATCACCGGCAATAAAACATGCTCCGGCAACTCCGATCAAATACCGGTGAGAAAACGAGTGTTCCCTGCTTCGGCAACCCGTGGGATCTGCGATTTAGGGTTTTGGAATCATCGTCATCGTCTGCGAAGGATTAATATTAATTGAGAGAGAGGAGTTTGGCATCCGGTAGCCGCTTGAGTCTCTGTGAGCTCAAACCGGTGGGCAGTTGAAGTTGATTTTTAGACAGGGAATGGCGATGGAGAACGGAGAGGGAACGGATTTCAGATCGGTTTTCTAGATTTTAGATCCAAACGCACTTCATATCAGTTTTAGATGGGGAACGGAGAGGGAGAGCAGAGAGGTCTGTTGAAGATGGTGATGGTGGCGGCGGGTCTCGGTTGAGTCTCTGTGAGCTCCAGCGACGGTAAGGAAGTCGTCATGATGTTTACCGACGACTAGGAAGAAGACGAGCGTGGGATTTGGGATTTTTTTTTTAATAAAACAAGTTTGGGTAGATGAAATTATTTACCCTGTAAGTTTATTCAAATAAAATAAGTTTAGATAATGACATTATTAGTCCTTCACACTAACGGTGTTAGTTTTTTAACGGAAAAGATTATTAAAAATAACATGGTGTAAAGATAAGACTATTTTTGGCCAAAAAAATTACTTGGGATTATTATCCGCCAATGATGAATAGGTAGAATTATTAAAATCCATTTTTCCAATCAAAAATAAATCACATTTAGCCTTACGACGTAAAGTCGTGCAAGAAATATGTCCCTCCTTAAATGGTTACGGTTTTAAATATTGCTTACATTTAATAAAGAAAACAATAGAATAGGTTCAAAATTACAATTAGATGTGTAAATGAGCCAAGCCGCTCGTGAGCTACTCGAGACCGACTCGATAAAAAGTTCGAAACGAGCCGAACTTAAGCTTTGAAATAGGGCTCGTTTAATAAACGAGCTCGATTCCGAGCTCTACATATCGAGCTCGAGCCGGTTTGCGAGCCTTAACAAGCATTTTACTTATATAATTTTTATTTAATTTTTAAATATATTTAAAAAATAATAATTATTATATATAAAATTATGATAAAATAACTAAATAACATGTATTATTTTCTATATAAAAAGTATAATTCTAAATATATAAAATTTAATTATAAGAATATATAAATAAAGAGAAATTAAAAATAAACGAGCCGAGCTTCAAGCTTAAATAACTCTTCACGAGCTGAGCTCCAGCTTCGGAACTAAAGCTCAAATTGAGCCGAGCTCGAGCTCTGTTAAATTTAAACAAGACAACCTCCTGAATTGTAAATAGAAAATATCTAAGTTAGGGGTTGTTTGCAAAAACCATCCAACTCTTGACTCGGTTAGGCGAATTTTTTTTTCAGATTCAGTCAGCCACATTTTAAGTGGGTCAAACTTCCGGACTCGGTCAGCACCATATTTGTGAAAAACAAACACGCTGATCACTGACCAAGTCAGTGACTAGCACTAGCATTGACTAGATCAGGTCTGAGAAAATCAAACAGCCCCTAAGTTGTTTCGTAATGATATAATGAGAAATTTTAAGTCGACGGTATGAGTGTCGATCATTTTGCTAGTCATCATAAATTCGTAATCAAATTAACAAGATGGTGACCCGCTCGCGCTTCGCGGCGGGCCACCCATTTCCGAAAACGTCGTTGCCAAAGTCGAAAACTCTAAAAGTGATTTAAAAGTTGACCATCTGTGCTTACGCCTGAAAAAAAAGACTACATGTACATGACACGTGGCCTAATACCCATTTTTCAAAACGCTGTGACCAAATTTAAAAACTCTAAAAGTGGTCTAAAAGTTGACCACATGCGCTTAAGTTGAAAAAAATATCACATGTACATAACACGTGGCCTAACACGTGACCACGTGTCGCAAAAACATTGGCCTAGATATGACACATGGCCACGTGTCGCCATACATAGCCTAACACATGACCATGTGTCGCAAAAGCATTGGCCTACATATGACACGTGTCCACGTGTCACCACATGTCCTAACACGTGTCAGGTCACGTGTCATAAAATTAGTGGCCTAGATATAAATAGTCACTTATGTGTCAGAACCACCCAATTATTATCCATAGTAAAAAAAATAGAAAAAAAACTCATGTAATAGTGAGACACGTGGCAAGCATCAATTCGTGAGTACTTATGAATAGTGGAAGTAGTGTCTAAGCCTCCCATTTATTAATATAATATATATAAATAGAGTGGTATTTCCATCTCAAAAATAAAGATCCTATGTTAAAGTTATGCTATTTAAGGACTGGAATTTCTTTTCTTGATATGGGACTCATGACTCATGAGTATCCATCTCTAAGATTTCATCCACTAAATCAATAGGAAATGACAAACCCACTTCCTAACCAACCACAACATCAATGGACCTACCTTTATCATCATCAATAGACCATATTGTTACATCTACCCAATATGACTATGATGAAATGAATCAAAATTTTAATAAAAACATGAACAAAATAAGATAAGAACCTAAATTATATTAAAACATAAATAGCTAAAACCTTAGGTTCCGTTTGGTTGTGGAAAACGTTTTCCAGTTTTTTATTTTCAATTTTCTAGAAAATGAAATGAGTTTTCCATCTCTAGAAAACACATAGAAATTTTTGAAGACGCGTTCTAAACCAAAAGCTGGGTTTTCCATTTTCCAAAATAGAAATCTGAAAAATGAAAACGGAAAATGGAAAACAAAAAAAAAAGTGTTTTCCAATTTTAGTTTCAAAGTTAGAAAACACAGTCAACTGTTTTCCTGGAAAAAAATTCTGGAAAACTACAATTTGAACGCGTTTTCTGTTTTCCATCTTTTCTTAGAAAATAGAAATAGAAAATAGAGTGTGTTTTCCACAACCAAACGCACCCTTAGGTTTTCCCCAAGATTAAACAAATATGTTGTATCTAGAAAAAATAAAAAATAATATAACTCATACGCAAATATGATTTCATCTAACTATTGCATATAAGTATAATATTGCTTTCTAACATTATTATAAAGATAAGTCCTATCTAAAGAAAATAAAAATAATTACTTTTATTATTTTTCTCATACAAACAGCATCCAATTTGACTAAATATTGTTACTGGGGTGGAATTTAATATATTATTACTGTATTACCAGTATAAGTATATCACATAAGTAATTTATAAATTATATATTTGATATCCAAAGCCACTCCATGGTTAGCCCGGGCCCGAGCTTAAAATTTATCGTCCATCTCGGGCTCAAGGTCAAAAATATACAATAAGCACGAGATAGCTGAAAACTCAGGTTCAAACCCGGATCAAATATAGAACCCAAGAAAAGAAGCTTCAAAATAAACTTATAAAACTTACAGTTGATACCACAAAGATGTTTTTGTAACTCTCAAGCACTCTTTCATGTCTTCCATTGATAACTTGATAATCTAACATACAAGAAACACAAATAAGCCCGAGCAATGTAAGCGAATAATAACTATAACATATACAAAAACATACATCAGACTAACACTTACTAAACAATATCATATTAACATAATCATATTCATCATATTTCATATTTATTTCTTTTTTTTTTATTATTCATCATGGGTGCACATATGGAGCCCCACTTGAACTCAGCTTGAAATTTAAAACAAACCAGTACAGCTTGGCTTGAAAGATGAGTTCAGGCAAGCTTTTTTGGACTTCTACGAGCCAACTTGCTTGAAGGTCTCCCAAGAACGCGCTCACATTATCTCTAACACACGATAAGGATCCTTTCTTTTCGACACAAAGTTTAATTATGAAAAGTCCATACTATTTTGTCTAAATGCCTTTTACTAGTTAAGTAAGTTTACGATTACTTAAAATATATATGAACAATCCAAAAAAGTAAAAGTTAAAAACATTCAATCGCATGTATTTTAATCCAAGAGTTAATAGAGAAGCAACTTCGATAGAACTCATCTTAATTCTTTTGGTGACAACAATCATCTTCTTACACTTTAAACTATTTACTCTTTATTTTCCAGAACTCCTATGACCGTAGCAATTCACCTCACGGTCAAATTTGGTACATTGTAGTATAGTAATGCTAGTCAACTGTGATGATTACAAATCGAAACAAAAATAACAAAATTGCCCGCTTCTATATTTCCTATAACAAAAACTCACTTCTGGGTAAGAACAAAAACTAAACAAACCGTGCACAAACCCAGTATGTATTAGAGCATCTCAAATGGAAAGACTAGCAATACACAAAAACATGCTCACTTACCAAAAGAGAAAATATTCCATCTTTTAAAAAGACTTATTTTTCCTCTAATCATATCATCATTGACAAAAATCCTTACATTTGCACTTAATCCTCACCTTTTGCGTCATTTTTTATAGCTAAACAATTTTCTAATAATAAAAAATATTATTTATTTTCATATATCTAATTAATGAAGTAGATAATTAATAGTTTACAAATTTTATAATAAACTATCTAGCTTTTTATAAACTTCACAAAATTTTGAATATCTTGAAAAGCATACAAATTATTAGAAATGTATACAAATATGTGACACTACTTTATTTTTTTTTATAAATTATTATAAAAACGATTTCTTATAAAATTTGTAAACTGTAAGTGGGAAAGACAAACCATGGAAGGCTGATTCAAACCTAAGACCTAAGGAATGAGTTGCTTAAAGATATGCACAATTGAAAGCCCTAAGAACTTTGATTATCAGAAACTTTGCTTTGCTAGAGAGAAAACCTAAGACCTAAGAAACTAGTTGCTTAAAGATATACACAATTGAAAGTCCTAAGAACTTTGATTATCAGAAACTATGCTTTGCTAAAGAGAATCGGACGCTTACCACTATGTCGTCCCTTCGATGATTGTTCTATATGTTTTTACCATATCATGGTATGAACAAGGTGTTTATTTGCATTATTTGCATAATATCAGCATACATGGTATGAAAGGCAAGTTGGATGAGGTTTACATATACAGTTATACACTAATGAGATGTTTACTAGATGGTCATGGTGTATAGATATAGATAGCTGTAAGCATATCAATCAAGAAAACAAATGGCATTAAAGAAGATGATATTAACCAATTAACAACAAGTTGAAACAAAACTTACAGTGTATCAAAGCCCTTAAACCCTCTGCAATTTCTGCCATTGATATGTGAATGCATTCTTTAAAGCTGTTCCTCCAGCAGATCACTTCCTCTAGCAATGGTGAATCCAATTCGAGATCTGATTTGAGACCAAGAACCTTCCAATTTATACAATTCAAAACCACCAATACTCTTTTCCCCAATACAAATCTTAGCAATCAAATCCGAAACACACTTCTTCACTTTTTCATCACTACCACCGTTTTTTACTACAACTTGAGCATCTCTAAACGCCGGCCAACACTTATCTTCTGCGAATTTACGGCAAGTTACTTTCGAAGCTTCCAAACACTCCGCCATTTCTCGTTCTTCGCATTTTTCTCTCTCAATCAAATCCTGTTTAGTTACTCCACCACCAATTACGGTTTTCCACCACGGCGGGGCACACTTCTTGGATGCGCTAACGGAACAACCGATTCGAGCACCGGCCTCGCATTGTTGTATGATACTTGACTCACACGATTTGTATGCAGATGCCCACGATTGAGGGTCGTTGAAACCGAGGACGAGGGAATCATCTTCTACGGATGAAATAGGCCGCCGAAGGAGAGGAATTGGGCGGTCGAAGGTAATTAAGGTTTCCGTCGGTGAGTAATCGTCGGGATTAATAGACATTCTTCGTTTATGCGATGGCTAGATCCATTATAAACCTCGAATTCATATCAAATTCCTCCCGAAAAGAATACAACCAGCATATATGAACAATATTTGTCGATGTGATGGAGAGAAAATGGACAAAAACTTGGGAAAAAAAAGTTGCAGAAATCGTATCAACAGAAAAGTTCTTGCAACAACGGACTCATGAATCGTCAATGCTCATCATCCGGACTGTGAAGAAGGATCATTGTTAGCGAACACTTTAGGGCATTCAGAGCGATTTCTTTATAAAAACCCACTCTTTATTTTTTTATTACTCTTTTCTCTTTGTTTCATTACCATATTAACTACTATCTTTTTCTTTTTGCCTTTTTCTTTCAAGATTGAATTTTAATAAAGTTTAATATAACGGATTCCAGTCAAGACAAATTTGTCTAAAAACTGGTCTTATGGCTCGGGTTAGGACGGTTCAACATATAACCAACAAAATTATGAAACTTTTCAAAAATTATCACATATATAAATCACCAAGAGCTTTCACCATGACCCTAGGATTAATTACATCGAACAATTAGGTAATGACCTATTTCATGTACAGAACAAACGACTCTTTGCCAAATGTTGTCATCACATAAATGTAAATCATGAACATAGTGTCTTGGAAATTCAAAGTCCGGTAATACTAAAAAGTACATAATGACTTTGAAATGCAAAACAGGAACTATAAGCAATAATTTGTGAACCCAACAACAAGAAATATCACAAAACAATCAATTGTGAAATGATTTGAACCCAACAGCAACTTGATTGTGGGATGATTTTAACTATAAGAAACAATATGCGAACCCAAAAGCAACAAATCCGACAACAAAATGCTACAATAGTGGTAAGCATGTTAAACAAAACAATGCTCATAACGATCATCAAGAAGCAATTAAGATCCAATTAAACACTAAACCAACAATTCAGCATCAAAAGTTGCAGATATACACGATAAATACTAATTCCAGTTTGGCCATGTGGTATACTGCAAGCATATGTGCTACTATACACCATAAAATTTAACAAAACATAAAATATACAACAAGAACCTATTAAAACAGTAACAACACATAATTGTATATGAACATCAGTTTAAAATTTTAAACTAATTGTGATCCAATTCAATTCCCAAACTTGAGATTTCTTATATAAAACCACCAAAAGATATAACATAACATCAATATTTATCCATAATGTAGAAGGATAATTTCCATAACATGATGGATGTAAAGTAGAAACTGAACTCATAGAGTGGTTAAATCAGAAATCAAAATCATATTTAGGCATATAAGCTTCATATTTTTGTCCATATGACATTAAACAAACAAAATGCTACCATATGAAATTCTTATTTTCTTAGAGCCCTAAATCCAGTTTCAGTTAACAGCCTCGTCGGTTTCACATCAATGCCAAAATTAGAGCCCTAAATCCCTAATAGATGGAATTAGCCAAGCGATCTCGATATAACAAAGGTAACTAGAAGTTTTAGAACAAAGCTACCTTGAGCGAATGAAGATGTTCAATTGGCAGCTTACTACCGCCGCCGCGCCGGAGATATATATCGGTTCGTCGGAAATTCTTCTTCTCGCCTTCTCTTTTCTTCTTCCAATTAGGGTTTAACGAAAGAATCGTAATGGAGCTTTGGAGGAAGGAGGACTCTAGAATGACTTATCCGGCTGAGTAATGATGTCACTAATTATGTAATGATACCCAGAAACTAAAAATTTATACTATTTTAAGCTATTTAAATTTTTCTTTTTAACGGCAATTTTATTAATCATCAAGGAAACCTTACTAGCGAGAAGTTAGAAAAAGGCATCGCACCAAACAACGCCCCAACAAGAACCGATTACACATGCTACAACTAGACCAATCAATGGTCTTTTTACATCTACTACTAATCCATATTTGACACCAATATTTGATATCCAAAATCACTTTACTCATGCGGTTATCTGGGAGTCTCATCATGACAAACGATATTATTACCCATAACACGCTGTGATCACAGTCCGTGCGAGTAACTAAGATCCTCAGTGTTGCACGTCCATACCAGAGGAAACTCACCGCCAAAGGCCATTGTGGTAAAACCTCTGACTCGCCTCATAGTATTTTTACATTTTTATGTCAGATAAGATTTAAACATTTGACCTCCACATTAAAAGGGTACTCCACCAAATGGTGAGGGATGAAGCTATTTAAATTAAGTTTAGAATAAATTAGAAGAATTGTCTATGTGGCTTGCGTAAATTTTACTTTTTGTTTTTAGGTTTCAAAAGTTACGATTATTGTTTGAAGAATTGTATTTTTGTAACATGTTTAGTACCGGACACTAACCACCAATAGATTTCTTTCTATTAAATTCATGTAAAATGACCATTATACCATACCCTTTTATTTAAAAACAAATTATAAAAATCCTCTACCATCACACTATCAGTGTCATCGCCACCACCACCACACCACCTTCATCGTCGTCGTCATTCTGTCACGTCTGAATTCTTTTTTAAAATAAAAGAGTAGTGGTATAATTATCAATTTACACTTACTTAACGAAAATCTAATGACAGTAAACGTCAAAGACTAAATGTGTTACAAAAGTACAAACCTTTGAACCCCATGATTTTGTAAACCTAAATAAAATAGGTGAAATTTAAACAAAGCATAAGGAGAATTCCTATAATTTAGTCTTAATTTTATTTCTTGCACCTCTTCATTAAGTTATTATAACGATTAGAATTAAGACATTTTTGCTTTCTTTAAATAAATTAAATTTTATATAAACAATATTTTTTTAATAATAAATTTTTATTTTTTCTCAAATTTCATCATTGTTACGGTTTGAACTTTAGTTTCCACTAAAGAGGCTTTACTCCTTATCACAAAACTACAACCTAAGTGGTTGTAGTGTAAATATTAATTTGCCGTTCAGGGTTGGGTTTTAAAAAAACCAATATTTTGCAAAAAAATCAAGAAAAAAATCTATTTTTTAAAAACTTTTTTATATGTTTCTTTCATGATTTTAAAAAATACTAGAAAAAGAAAAAACTTTTAAAACATTTTCGATTTTTATAAAAAAATAAAATAGAATTCGGATTTAACTTGAAATTAATAATGCACTATGCAACAATAATATAAAATTGGTTTATGAATGCCAATTCTTTGTTTTTACATTATTCGCATAAACCACGTACATATTTAAGTTAAGTTTCTTCTTTTTAAATAGTTTTAATTATAATTCATTATACAATACTGTTAGTACTATTGCATGATGTACTAATAAAAAATCAACTAAACTTTGTATATTTTTTTAAATTCCCATAAATAAAGCTAATAAATTTTAGACTTTTTTGTGAAATTCTTTTTAAAAATTATTAATATATGAAGTAGTTATAGAGAAAGAAAGGTTGGTTTTTTTTTTATAATTGTTGGTTTTTCTGTAGATATTTTCCCTTACCGTTTAAAATATATATATATAAACAATATTTAATGTCTTCATTTAAAACCTTTTAGTTTTATTTCATATATGGTTTATAATCAAAATTTAATCCAATTTTAAAAAAATCATCTCAACTTTTTAAACAATTTAACGCTTTTTTATCTTTTCTATAAAAAATATCATTATTTTTAAATACATTTATAAAAATTAAAACACTGGTAAAAGAAAGTTGTAAAAAAGTCATTTTTGAACATTTTAAGAATTTCTTTTTAATTTCAATCGCTTTTTATATTAACATAATCGTTTCTTAAAAATGTCATTACCTTTACAAAAAGCTTTTTAATATTATTTCTAATTTTGTTTTTATTTTTTGCAAAAGATTTATTTTTATTTTATATTAAATGTTTGTTTTTACAAAACTATATTTCCATGTTTTATACGGAATGTGTTTTACATTTTCATATAAAGTATTTATTACTTCTTTGTAAAAAGTAATTTTAAAAATATTGATTTTTATAGGCATGAAATATGACAAGTTTTGTTTTAATTATTAGGAAAACTTTGTATAATAATAACTAAGTTTTAAAAATGTTCCACTTTAGTCATTCATATCTTCGTTCTTATTCATATCTTCTTTCTTGTTCAATTACGTATTTAAACTTTTGATGGATAATCTAATAGACTAATACCATGTTTTTTACCTTCTATGCGACATTATTTTTGTTTTTAACCTTTTCAATCAATGATGACGTGATAAAACTTAATAATGTGGCTTAAAAGTTAATTTCATCTTTCTTTTTTAATAAATGATGCCATGTGGAATTTTAATAACTTTTTTTGAACGGCGATTTTAGATGACTGACGGGGGTATTACACCACTCACCTGATCATCTCTATTCCTGGTATAACAGAGACTCGCACGTCTCTTATGGGAAAGTTCGTACATCAGCCTTGCATTCAACCAAGACACGAGTTTGGGAAAACTGACTCACTGCCAGAAAACCCCTGTGAGGATTATTTGATTCTAAAAACTTGGATTCAAAAACCAGTGTTTTAAATCGTACTTTTAAACCAGACCGTTCTTGTATAAAAAATGGTTCAACCAATTGACCCGGGTTTACTATTCAAACCTATAAATTTACAATATACATTTTATAAACTTTCAACCATAACAATGTCAAAAAAAAACTTCGATAAAGTATAAAACAAGTTACAATTATCCAAATAATATTAATATTTTAATCAAGTTATATTTATCAAAGAAAAAAAGAAAAAAAACTACAAATAAGTATTGTATGCATCAAGTTCAAATCATTAATCTAATTCAAATTCTAATGCGGTAATGCCTAATGGTGTGTCAATGCAAATTCGTAATGAATAAGGTAGAATGTATCTTGGTAATGAAAATACCATGTAAAATTGTAAACAATACCATGTAAACAAAACCATAACATACATGATCAATCACTAATAACTTCGATTATGTTTCACTTTAATTAACAAAAAAAAAATAGACGATCGTTTATCTTCGAAGGATGGTTCGATATTTAATCTCTGATGGCAAAGTGACGAAATGACGATTTGTTTCCGCCCGATTAGTTAACTCAGAATAAGAAAATAATGAAAAATCTCACGGCCCTACCTTTTTCATTGTTTTAAAAAGGTTTTTTTTTTAAACTTAATTTAAAAAAAAAAAAAAGGGGGGGTTCATCCGGTTCTGGGTCCGGAAAACCCGTCGGTTTATTTTTTCGCCCGGAACTACTAAAAACCGCCCTCAACCGAACGGGACACCCACCGATTACCGGTTCAACCAGATGAACCGGCTGGTTGAATCCGATTTTAAAAACATTGCTAAAAACGTTATTTACATAATTGTATCAGGCGTCTTCATTATTTCTTCCGATTTGTAAGTATACTTGATAAAAAATAAATTTAAAAAAAATTATTAAAAAAAAAAAAAAAACTTGGACATCATTTCCCCGCTGACTTTGTCAAATCGGGTCCGACCTCAACAATATCAGACCACAAACAAGTAAACAAATGACTTGCATTGAGCATCTTGAGACCCCAAACTCCAAAGAATCAACTATACAAGCGTACACATACGCGCTCGTAACGACCACCACGTCAAAACCATTGCCAAAATCATATGCCCGGGTTCAGGAACCCGATGTGGCGGTGACACACTTCCTGCGGGACCCACAGGTCCAAATGCTGGTGGACTGAACCCACCAGCACTCGAGTTTGAACTGTTAAAAAACAGTTTTTACACGTTAAGATCAAAGTAAGACAGTTGTAGTGATCAAATGACAGTTTAAAAGTTTGGGTTTGCTCACCTTCCGGTAAATATGCAGGATCCATAACCTGCAAGAAAAGACAATTCGAGTGAGTCGATTTGGGTTGATCTTAAACGGGTCAAGCAAAGAAATTTAATCAAAAGAAGAACGGGTCAAATGGGTTGAAAGGAGCTCGAACTGTCTGTTCTATTAAAAAATTTGGCGCGTTTTAAGGATAAATCAGATAAAACTAGGGCTTTAGGCCCCACTTTAACAGGGCGCCAATTTAAAAAATATTTATATATAAATGTATATATACATGTTTTATTTCATTTAGAATGTGTATTATGCAACACTCATAAGAGTTATATACATTACAATAGGGGCCCCAAATTATTTAGTTCACTTTGGGCCTCCAAACCGGTTGAGCCGCCAAAACTTGCGATATTTTTGTATGAGTATAGTATAAAGAGTCGAGGGCACGTACTCGGATTAACATTAGTCAGTATGGCTGTCCTGCCAAAATCGCAGGTTCCACCTACTTGACGCTTTCTTTGATAATAATCGTTATACGCATAAGAAGCATGGTTTAGTACCGTATTAGGCAGGTAACACGGCTGCCCCGACTGAATCGCGGTGCAGTTCGCCTGCCCTGGCCCACAGGCCCAATTCAAACCACCTTGCAAACTAGCGGGGTCCGCCCCTTTTCGCGCAACACAAAACCCACCCGAAAAGTTGCCCGAAGACCCTCCAAGATCAAGATCATAAACCGAACTCCCATTCCTGAAAAACACACCATAGCCCGGCTTCATTTCATCGTCAAACATCTCGTAAATATACGAGTTTAATAACATCGCGGGTTGGCTCGGCGGGCCCGACCCGCCCAAAACCCGCCGAACCAAGTTGTTATTGAAAGTCTCCGCGTTTTCCACCGTGGCATCAGTTTCGTTGGCCCCGCCAGACCACGGCCAGCCCGTTTCAGTCACGATGATAGGGATCGGTGAAAAGTTACAAGCAGCTATCGAGTAATAAGTTGCATCCACCATGGCATCGAGCATGCTTTCATAGTGGAAAAGTGTGTTCGGGTCAACGATCTGTCTGACCACAGGAAGTGGCTGGAAAAACGCATACTGAATCGGGAAAATCCCGTTGCTTTGTACATAACTATCGTAAGGAAACGCGTTTAGCATGTAAAAGGAGCTACTGTTCTTCAGAAAATCAAGAATCTGATAAACAGTTGAGTTCCAAGAAGTGTTAAAAGTGGCCGTGGATGGCGGGAATGGTTTAGAAATCATACCCATTGATAACGGGGTCGAAACTTTGATCTCATCATTTAGATTTGAAGCCACTAAAGCTTTATGAAGATTGGCCATGGCTTGAACTAGAAAAGTGGCGGCATTCGGGTTTGAGGAAAGGAATTCACTGCCAACAGCAATGGCGGTGATATTGGTGGCGGGTTTGAAAGCCGCCACGTGAGTGTTGATCCACGAGGCGGCATTTGATGGTGATTCTCCAATGGCTAAGACTTCATTGTTGGTAACAGTAATCATAACTTCAATCCCAGAGTCTGATAATGCAGTAAGCAAGAGAGGATTGGTGTCGAAAATCCGAACATGGGTTATGTGATGGGTTCTAAGGATTCCCACCACGAGCTCCGGTGAAGGTAGGTTTGAAAGATTAGTGGGAATGTTTATTCCTACAAAGGCATCTGCAAGTTCAAGAATGTAAACATAAATTTGAGGAAATTTGCATCAAGTTTTGGAACCCGGTTTCCACATGACTTGAGAACGCGATGATCAGATAAACAGTTTCAAAACGCAATGCTAAATGCCCCTTTATTCAAGATCAAATTACAAGAAAGTTAATAAATTTGTGATCACTAAAAGTCAACTTGTCACTACTTTAGGTGATTGAGAGATGTGAATTTACCTATTGCATTGGAGAATCTGGCAAATATAAGCAAGAGAGATCCTAGCCACAATTCAAGCCACATTGTTCCAAACTTCCAATGCATATTTGGAAATCAACTTTCTTTACACAAAAACTTCATTTTTACCTGTCAAGTATTGTGAATAATCAAGCAAAAAAAATTAAATAATCACACAGAAAGACAGCTTTAGAGCCAAAACCACTCCAAAAAAACAAACTTTAGCTGCGTGAAGCAGTAATAAGCGATTGAGACCCTCTTGCAGAGGTCTCAGTTTGAATCAGCTTTCACAAACTGCGTTTTACTCGATCCCATTAGTTAGAGTATTACAAAGTCCATGGATTTTCTGATAACAAGTTATCACAGTTATAAAAAGGCAAACTTTAAGGTTCCAGAGTGGTTACAAATAAATAAAGAACAGCACAATATATAAAGAAACTAAATTTGACTAAACACATATCTAAAAGTAAAGAACTATTTGCTTCACAGTCCCACATAGGTTTCTTGATTTTCTTAACAAAAAATCAAGAAACATAAATCAAAACAGGTTTTTTCTTACAAGTTACAACCATCACATTTTCAGAACTACCACATAAGTTTCTTGATTTTCTCAACAAAATTCAAGAAACTCAGATCAAAAACAGCTTTTGTTCATACAAGCATACTAAAAGTAAAGAACTAGTTGGTTCAAAGTCCATTTAGCAAGTTTAGGTCAAGCTTTGTGACAAAACAACAGAACCCCCACATAGGTTTCTTGAGTTTCTTAACAAAATTCTATAAAAATCAAGAAACCCAAATTTAAAACAGGTTTTTTCTTACAACCATAACATATTCAGAACTCCCACATAAGTTTCTTGATTTTCTCAACAAAATTCAAGAAACCCAGATCAAAAACAGCTTTTGTTCATACAACCATCACATTTTCAGAACTCCCAACATAGGTTTCTTGATTTCCGTAACAATATTCAAGAAACCCAAATCAAAACAGGCTTTTTTTTTCAAACAACCAATTTTCTTCACAAAATCAACAAACCCACATGAAGAAAATTGGAAGAACATAGGAAATACAGAAAGAATCAAATACTAACTGTTTAATCAAAGATGGCGCCGCAAAAGAGAGTTGTACTGTACATGTGCTTTCATAGCCAAATCTTCTCTGGGTTAATAAGAGTACTTAAAACGAATGGCTGTTAAAATCCAAGAGAGAATCTAAAGCATCATTGTAACTGATTCATAAAGCATTTAAAGAAAGAGCTGGAAACTTTGAAAAGAGAAGAAAAGGATGTCCTTTTAGAACCATCCTGGCTATATCCATACAATTTCAAAACCCATTTCAGTTATTGCATAATTATTGTGCACCACGATCATACCCTACAGGCCACCAACCCAAAATACAAAACAATTTAAGTATACAAAATTCCAAAGTGGATTTAAAGTGATGAGTGTGTAAAGAAGATTCTGATATGAAAAGAGCTAAACTTCAATAGTTAGAGGGCCAATTTTGTCAATGTTCATTGTGTAAGGTTCTTTTTTGTAAGTCATAAACAACGAACACAACTAATAGCTTAGTTAGGAGCGGTGTTGAGTCTAATGACAAAGTCATAGAAGTTACAGCGGTGAAAGTTACCATTGAAATTAAAGTATTAAGATTTATCTATGACCGATTGATGTAATTTACTTTGTGTAGATTAGATAGTTGATAAAGAAAAATGATGTACATATTAATATCTTGAATTAATAAGTAAAGTATCAAATCAAGCCTAATTTCTCTTTTCACTAATTTTTCGTCTTAGGCTATGCGGTATACATATGGAAGTTCAGACGTGATTTGAACCCTCATCGTGAAACACCGCCTCATGCTTGCGTGGGTGGTCACGCAAGAACTTTCGCCGTGAGTTTGAAGTTGGAACAAACATCATCCAATCACAATCACAAATGTGCCATGTATGAATTATTATTTTATTTATTTAATTAGAATGTTTATTTAGGTTCAAATCTGATTTTTCACAAATAACTTTTGTATGCTAACTTTAAATAAAAAAAACAAAATTCGTACTCTTCTTTATTTCTTTTAACACCCGGTATAACTTTGAACGAAAATAAACTTATTATTAAAATAAAAATATTTTTTGGTCTCGTGCATGCTTTTTGACACGTTTTTTTTTGTCTTGAAAGAGGTTTAATATATTTTGCCTCATGTATGTTTTTTATGTTTTAAGGAAATGGTTTTTTAATTATAAAATATTATGTTTTAAATTTTATATATAAAATGTTGAAATAGTAATAAAAACTATCAACTCAATGCACCCATACTTCTTCTTTGTGGGTTGGATAGTGAGTCCAATCAATGTCTACGTAGCAGAACTCGTTACATCAACTCACTACATCCATAGCTCATGCCCTTATAAAATTATACCCTTGATCAAAATAAGTTAATAGTCAAGATGATATGATGTTCAATGTTATAATTAATTGAATGTGTGTTATAATTGAAGGGATAAAAAACAAAAATCGAAATTTTACTTTTCTTATCTAGTTTTAGCCAAAAGAAGTTAAAGAACCTATATATATATATATTATATATATATATATATATATATATATATATATATATATATATATATATATATATACTAGGATAGAACCCGTATGTTATACGGGTTGAATCATTAAAAATATATATATAAATGATAATTCATGCATACCTTTCTTATTACCAAAATAACGTATTACATTACATTAGATAAAAAAACTAAAGTTATAATTCATAATATGGTATTGGTGACTTTACTCTCTTTATAAAACAATATATATTTAGAGCATGTCTGTACTTGTATATTAGGAAAATGCAATATAAACTTGATCATGTTTAAAAAACAATCAAACCCTCAATAGCGACTAACTTGAATTATGAATTGACAAACTTGAGACTTTAGGTCTGTATAAAAAGTTAGATGAGTATAAAGTTTTATCAAAATTATAATAAGCACATTTTAAGTGTTGAGTATAAAATTTAAATTATAATCAAAAGATTATAATGTTATCAATAAAAAATGTTATGTTGATATATATTAGAAAACTTACAATTGTATTAGGCGCGATGTCTAAAATTTCCAAATTGGATGAACATGGCTCATTTGATATGATAGGAAAAACTATTTAATATTGGATATTATAAACATGATTTTTATCGCTTATGAATTTCTCTATAAATAGTATCACCCACAACGCAACGCTGATTGAATTTGTAAAATAGTATTAGGTATTCGTTAATTAAAATATTAAATATGATTTGCTCAATTATATTTGAAAACACACTAAATATATTTTTATTGGTATTTTATAAGTTTCTAAATATTTTTTTAATGAAAATATTAACAGTTTAAAAATTATTTTTATATAAAAATAAGATGTAAATTAATATATGATTATCATAATTCCATAAATATAAATAGATAAAATATATCATGATTATAAAATAGGATATAATTTTCAATAAAACAAGAATTAATTAGGGAATAGATTTGGGAGGGAAAACTTTTGTGAGAATTAACCTAGTGTTGACATGTGTCAACAATTGTAATTGTTTATTAGAGTAGGAAGATTCATTGCTTTTTTTAAAAGAAAAATCATAAAATCAAAGATTTTTTTTTCCTTGAATTAAATATAGTCTTGCTAGGGAAAATTCCCTAGTTTTAAATCATTATAGTAAGATTTCAATTATATCTTATTTTAATATATAATTTTTATAATTTATAAATTCTTTATTATTTGTTATTTATATATTTCTTATTTCACATGTCTACAATTAAAAAAGTTTTGTTATTTTTTATACGTTTACTTTTAAACTTATGTTTAAAAAATATAATATATAATAATTATTATATACGAAATTATTAATATATTATTTTTAAGACATATACACGGGTTAGTTAACTAATTATATATATCAGATAATTATATGAATAATCTACCCCATACTACATATTGAAAAACACCTATACATCAACTTGCCTCTATAAATATATATATTATTTATCTTTGGATATAATATACACATAAAAATGATAATAAATTAGCACAATAGAAGCAATAGAAAAGACCATAAGGTAGAAGTATATATCCTTTAGTTTTTTTTTTCATAAAAACCCGGTTATAAAATAAAAATAATCTTAGCTTTTTGTTTTGTTTGGTGATCTTCCCCAATTTTACTAACGTTGATTTGGATGAGGTTATGAGGATATTGATTTGGATGAGGTTATGAGGATATTGACTGTGAAGTAGGAGAGACAGATGGAGTTCGTTAGCTTCAGATTTATGAAACATTTGTCGTTTTTTTATAGTTTGTTGGATTTTTATTATATTTACTTATTTCTCACTAAATTATCAAAATGAATATCACAAGTTAAATACTACATATTGAAAAACACCTATACATCAACTTATATAAGGTTAAAGAGTTTGTTCCAATTTCAAACCAGGTCCACTTACTAAACTGTAAAAACAAAACCACAAACAAAACAGTTTAAATCCCTAACCAAGAAAACGAGCCGACTTGGTTCGGTTTGGTAGCTTTAAACGTGTACAAACACGTCCGTCAACACAATACCGATGTGGCAATACGCATGATGAGACCAATAATTTTCAACATTTTTCAAGATGAAACATGAATCAAACTCCAAACAAGCATACCAATTCAAAGTCAGAAGCATTAGCAGTTGCATCACCATCATATTCAGATAAATAGTACCCAGCCTTCCACTAGTCACTAGAACAAAAAAAGAAACATGCAAGTTCTAAAACACAACAGCCTTTTCAGCACCTAAATCATCACTGGGTTGCTGGCTCAGGGACTAACAGACCCATCCCTGCTCGGCTTACCTCTCGAGTACTCACGTGGATCAGGGCTTCTGCTTCTGCTTGGACTTCGGCTCTGGCCCCTTGGTGGCAGTCTCTCCCTTTCAGGACTTGGGCTCCTCGAGTCATTATCAGGTGGAGGAGACCTGTCTCTGATAGGACTTTGACTACGACTCCTTGACCCGCCATTGTAAGGCGGAGAACCCTCTCTCACTGGTGAGGCCGAATACGACCTTTCTCTGCTGTACCTCTTTCCTCTAGGTGAAATAGACCTAAAAAATTCATAATTATAATTATAAATAAAATGGTTTTTAACACGCCAAGAAAGCCAGATATAGGAGAATCATGCACACATACCTCGAGTAATGCCTTCTCTTGGGAGGAGGAGAGTATTCAGGGCTGCGGGTCCGTGATCTGCCATGTCTTGGAGGTGGAGATCGGGTGTAACGTGGGGAGCGAGAGTGGCGACGTGGTGGAGATCGCCTGCGGTCGCTATACCTGCTGCCACCTCTGAAACAACATCGATAATATCATTTTTTAGTTTTCACGGAATTAGCATATATCAACCGGCAGCCATAGTATCCAATATCCACATTATTCAAGAATTGATCAAATGATACGTCTTAATTCTGTTATTGTGATAAAATAGATTCGTAGATCATAATCATGAAAGGCAGATCAACTACTTTTAAAAAATGAGAAGAAAATAATTTAACCCTTTTCACCCAATATTTAAACCTCCCTTGACCAGTTAATTTTGCCAACCCGATAACTTACCTCCGCTCTCTTAGTCTCATATCAGTTGGTTTCTTCCGATTCTCCTCGGCAAAAACAACTGTCAGTTCTCTCCCTTGAAAAACCTGACCATCCATCTGGTATTTCGCTTCTGCGGCATCGGCAGGATCTACAAACTGAACAAATCCAAACCCACGTGGCTCCCTGCACAAACAACCAAATACTTTTAGTTAACACTAAAAATCAGAAACAAGTTAAGCTAACCTGTTCTACCGAACTGCTTGTAAAGGTCAAAATTCAGAACCAATAGTCTTGATTTCGAGCTGATTTAAGTTTTGTTGTCAATACAGACAAACTTTGGCTTCCACATGAGGTTTCGCAATCTATATGAAAAATGAATAATAACTTTCCAATATAATGGAAGGCCATGGTCATAAGCAGAACTGCTGACCTTTGCAAGTAACAGTATTAATATGACTTGTAATTCTTCAAGACTTGAAATCTTGAAATCTTGTAAATGTAACCAAACTCTAATTTCTTCCCGTCTTCACTACCAAACACACCACCTTCAACAGAATTTTTACTACTTGATGGTTCTTAGTTCAATATATCAGAGAAACCTTAATACTCGATTCATGTCTTCAAAACTTTTACTTCACTTCACTGTTAAATGTCAACAACTTTAATTGACAACCCAAGGGTTAAAATCTAACAAAAGGTATATGGAAGATGCAAACACTCAAATATATTTAATAAAAAATATGACAGTTAAATAACTTAAAAATGTCTAGAAACTAAGAAATGAAAACATCAATCGTAACTGTACAAAATAATCAAAGCACACTGGGGTACACACGTTCAAAAGTTCAGAAAGAAATTGACAAAACATGGATATGTCGTGGTGGGCATGGTTTGTATCATTAATGGTATGACTTGTCATTTCAAGGTTACGACTTTTTATTACTAAAAGGTACAACCTCATGCCAAACAAAAATTATAATAAAGAAGGTTACATCAGCTCACCCGCTGTAATAATCCCTTGGCAGGTATATATCCTTTAATGGACCAAAGTGTCCAAATGGCCTCCGAAGATCCTCTGGCCTGATTCAGTGTGAGAAAACAAATGGTTAACATACCCATGCAGATATCAATAGACTACGAAACAACCAACTTCCAAATATAAAAGAAGACTAGCAAAAAAATGTTTGGTACTTTCAAACTGCTGAAAAATAAAAGAAATGTAGTAGGCTGAAATAGGAGTCAAATTCAAAGTGTCAACCAATATACATCAAGTGGTACTATAAATATATAACAATGTTTTCTTAACTCGATGTAACGCACACAAAAAAAAACTAAGTAATTATTTCCAATAAACAACGCCATCGAGACATAACGTTAACATATCCATTCAGAAATCAACACACTACCAACTTCCACATGTATAATAAGACTAACAAAAAAATGTTTGGTACTTTCAAGTTGTTGGAAAATAAAAGAAATGTAGTAGGCTGAAAATATGAGTCAAATTCAAAGTATCAACCAATATACATCAATTGGTATTATAAATATATGACAATGTTTTCGATACTCGAAAGTAAATATTTCCAGTAAACAGCTCCATCGAGAACATACCGGCAATCGAGACGAAGATTACGAACCAAAAGACTTGTTGGGAGATCTCTTCCACGGCTACCACCACCATACCTTCCCCTTGGACTTGGACTCCTTCCTCTTCTCCCATAACCACCACCCCTAGGTGGTGAAGGAGAGTAGCTTCTTCCCCGCATATTCTAGCTGTATGATCATTTCATCAAACAAGAAAGAAAAACATGCATTAATAACTAAAAAGCCAGAAAGTTGAATAAAATGCAACACAAGGTAGTTGAAAATCCATACTGCAAGTACAACTGTCTATTAATAAACCTATGGCATGTGAAAACGAAAGTTGAAAATCCAATCTCAATCATCCACCAGTTAACCAGCACTAATGAAACCATTTCTATCTTTTAGTATACAATTAATACGATGAGTAGAAGATTTTAAACTATGTGAACAGTTGAACCAATCTTTAATTTACATTAAACTAGAAAACCCTAATAACATGATTCCAGAGACTTCCCTACAAAACACTCAAAAGTAGATGCATATTTCTAGAAAAGTGATAAAATCTGCAGTGAACAATACACATCAAAAACATATTCGAATATTAATTAACAAGCATGGGCTCAATAAATATAAATGGCCATCAATTAAGAAACTAGTTCCAAAGCTATGCAGTTAATACGGTAAAAATTCGGAATACGGTCGAGGACCGATATACGATATATCGGTTATCTCGGTAAAATATCGGTGGGATATCGGTCATTTTAATATATAGTTATATACATTTTAACATATATATAATATTGTTGGAAAAGTGTGTGTGTGAATGAGATGTTAATCTTAAAAGGTTACATTATATCCCACATTGGTGGGTAGACAAAACAAAGTATGGTTTAAATGTGCAATCATCCAAGAAAGATTTAAATCTTGTGCTATGTTTTACTCCGACTACTACCCTCGCGCAGGGCGGGGGGTGCAGAAATTGGGAGTTTGGCTTGAAAAATCAAACTCATGCCCGCGCGACCTGCGGACACGAATGCAACTCAAAAACACGGGTTTGTGCGAGACCCGTTTTTGGTGTTATTTTTTTACTGCAAACCGTTTTTTTTTGTTTTGGTGTTATTTTTTATAAAAAAAACAGCCCACCGTATTTTACCCATAATATCACCGAATTTTCTGAAAAAATACGGCGATATATCGGCAAATACGGCCGATTTTATCGGTACCGTATTTTTGGACCGTATTTTTCACCGTATTTTTGGCCGAGGTCCGATATCCGATATCCCACCGATATCCCGGTGGGATATCGACCGTATTAACTGCCCAGTTCCAAAGACAACCACACAATCACTTAAAAGGGAAATTGCCATCAATTTACATTAAATTGGAAAACCCTAATAACAAGATCCCATAGACTTCTAAAATCTTGTTAAGCTTCAAATTTATGTTGCTTACAAACACTCTGTCTATTTCTTGAAAAGTGATAAATCTATAGTGAATAATACAAATCAAAAAAATAATCGAATATTAATTAACAAGCATGGGCTCAACAAAGAGAAATTGCCACCAACAAAGAAACTAGTTCCAAATAAAATTGTATTCTGCATGCTAAACTCCATCAAACAGAGTACGGTCCAAAACCCTAATTCTGGATCCAGAATTCAGAAACGATAAAATTGTAACTAAAAACATAGCAACCAAAAGTAGATGCGTAAATCGAACAAAGCTCCAACAAAACCCTACAGCAAGATTGTCGAAATCAAAGCAAAATCGAGGGTAAACAAGCACACACAAAACCAGAAACGTAAATTAGGGCTACGAGTGTAGTTTGAAGAATAAAACAGATAAATTTAGCTACGGGGTAATTGGGAAACCATGATAATGTGGATTTGTTTGCAGGAATGAACGAGTACCTGAATTTTTCGGAGGATGAACGACGAATTAGGGCTAAAAGTTGAATGGGCGATTATACGAGAGAGGCGCCGTAATATAGCTGGGGCAGCGTTTCTTTATATCAATCTTCCCTTGTTGGTCACGTGCGACGCGTGTTCTCCTATTGGTTTTTTTTCCTTTTTCACTTTTATTATTTATTTATACTTTTTTTTTCCTTACCCATGAAAAATACTTTATTAAAGGGATTCCAAGAATATAAAACTTCAAAATGAAAATGAAAATGATAGAAACAAATAAGGACAAGAGATATGTTGTCATGGAAAAAAATATGGGTGTATAAAACACTTGTATTACTAAAATATTATATAAAAAAAAAATTGTGTAATGATCCAAACGCTTAAAGTATTGATTGTTTACGACATAAAAGCTATGTTACATGATTGTATTTATTATACCATCAATTCATGTGCTAAATTCGTTGAGTTTGGAAATAAATATATAAAAACTATGTCACCACCAACTCGTTTGCTAAACTCACACGATCATATGTATTAGACCATCAAATCATATATTGAAATTATTGTGTTTGGATAAGAAACAAAAACTCAAAAACAAAAAATAAATAACAATAATAATTAATACTCATGTCATATGGCATCCATCAAGACGTCTAGGTGGCCGACCTCTATTGGTCATCGATGTTGTTGTTCATAACAACATGCATTTTGTGTAGTATAAAATTCACAACACTACTCTAATAATCTGATACCATATATATTATGTTTGTCGTATGTGTTGTATTACGTCCTATAGAAGGTTATATGAGAACACCTAGGTTATAAGTGTTGTATAAAGGTGGTTTTTTGTCTTTGTTATATACAAGTTGTAAATTTGTGTGCATTGTGTGAGAGGCTCATTTGTGTTTGTTGTTGGGTTATTTGTTTTTTTCTTGTGCGTGAGGCTTCGTTTATGTTTGTTGTTGTGTCGCGCGAAGCATGGTTTCCGTTTTTCTGTTAATTTTTTTTTATGCTTATTTTTAAATTTGGAAACTAAATTATAAATAAGAGTTATAAAAAGAAGAAACAGATGTATAGATCGACACCCATTCATATGGGAAATTGTTGAAATTTTAGGAGAAAAAATAGTGCAGATTAGTTTTTTTTTTCCACCAAATGTGAAAATGAGTTTTCACCAACTTTGGAAAAAATAAACTGCTGAAAACTGAGGTTATAGCTGCTGTATTTTCTAGGTTTGTGTAGTATGTTGTGTTGGCTTTCTAACGCACCAAACCACGTCCAAAACCGAGGTCGGATGAATGAGATATTGATGCTAAAGTTGAAGTTTCAAGGCTGTGAAAAATGAGAGAAATTGACCAAATATAGAGTGAAACTTATCTCACATTGGTAGGGGATAAAACTTAAAGTGGTTTATAAATAGAGAACTTTACATAAGATTGTTTTCTTGAGTAGGAGACATCCCTTGGACCTAAAGGGGACCCCTAACTCTTGTGCGCGTGGCATAGGCGTATGGGCGCACTTTGCACTCCGCACACTTGAGAGCCGCCTTATTGTTTTTTGGGTTAAAGCGGAATAAGGTTCAACCTGTTGATGAGCGGTTGAAAAATGCATTTTATTTATATATTAAGCATTCCCTAACATACCGAGTTGGGCGTAAAGTATATTGATTTAACCGGTTTTTGTAATTAGTCCGTTACGGTGTAAATGAGCTTAAATGATGTGAATAAATTGAGTCCGAGTTATAAGATGTTTGACGAACAGAGTGTCATGACTATTTTCTTTAATTAGTTAAACATTTTTATGTAAAAATAGATATAAAAGAAATATGAATATGGATATTACATTAATTGGTGATCTCGTGAATTGCAGGTAGCAACTAATTGGTTTCTACCAATTAAAAAAAAAGAGGCCACATTCCAATTGAAAGAAACTTGCACGTGAGATGAGGATGCCTTCAAATAAATATTTTACCTACACTGTGAACACACATTAAATTTATAGCAATTGAAATTAAGAATTCGGAAATAATTGTGCGGATCATGTCGCGGCTACATAAAGGAAAGCCCCTCGCGACACGCGAGGGTATTAAGTCGGCAGAAAATCGGGATTTTCGATCGGAGACCGTATTTAAACATCTTAAACTTATTTTTTAGGGTTCTTAACACCCAACTTCGGCTGTGGCCGACCATAACTCTCCAGAGACGAATTTTCTTCTTAGTTTTTATAGTTTTTAATCATTCGAAGATGTTTGTGATGTCTGGCTAAGACCCGGTGATTACCGACGGTGAACGGTTAGCGTTTTCTTTATCGTTTTCAGTTATTCTTTGTCTATTTTCTGACTCTATAAACATAGTGACAATGTTTGATTCATATGGATCTTCAATTTAATCTATTTATCTTGCGTTTTGGTTGCATATGTGCCCCCCGCTCCCGGACTACCTTTCAAAGCATAGCTCTAGGACTATACTTAGCTCATACGTAATCTGAATGTTAGGTTGGATTGGGTTGAATTGGTTAACTGAATTGGATTAGGAATTAGCTAACCAGGATCCTGAGGTTGTCACGTTTTAATTTACTGTTTTCTTAATCAAGTTAAAATTAGTTTTCTTAGAATTAATATAAAACAATTTCAACAGCTAAGAGGCATTTAGATAAAGTAATTTAGGGTTTAGTTTAGTTCATCTGAGTTAGTGACAGTAACTTAGGTTAGATAATTAGAGTCGCTAATAACCACCAACTCCCCTAGATTGATACCCGACTTACCCTGTCTATAGGTTAGTTAGGATTATTTGTATAGCGGTCACGACACCCGTTATCAAATGGCGCCGTTGCCGGGGAGCTAGTGCGCTTAGTATTGCATTGCTAGTTTGATTTTACTTTCTAGTTTTCTTTAAACCTTAAAAAAAAATCTAAAAATATTTTTCTTTTTGTTTCTTTTTGTTTAAGTTCGATATTACGCTTGGTATTGGTTGTCTTTGCTTGTGCAGGAACTTACTTTAAGGTTGGCAGCATACGCGTAGTCGGTTATGAGTTATTACGGTCGTCAAGGCCCATCGGGTGGCTCATCAAACTCATCATTCACACAACAACAATTTTCACACTTTGACCTACCACATCTGCAACCCAAAACCAATCCGAATATGATGAAGTTGATTTTAATTTTTCACAACACAACCAACCAGTACGAAAGCCAATGATCCCTCAAAACAGACACTCGCCACTTCTAAATCAATATGCCAAATATAGTGTAGATGAAGAGGATGGGTCGATGGGTTACGTTCAAGGGAGAGCTGGTACAGTAAATGAGAGAGTTGGAAACTGGGATGGAGATTTCAATGAAAAGGGGTATGATCACCAGTTTAGGTATGAAGAGTTTAATGACTATGGAAGACAATTAGGTCAGTGTGGGTTGGATGATAACTCCATCAATGAAAAATTTGATATAATCATGGAGTTAATGAAGGATATTCAGAAAGGAAACAAGATCAGAGATAAAGAGATCAAAGCGTTGTCACAACAGGTTGGACAATTAGCTGAAGAAGTGGCAATCATTAGAAGAGATCAGGGTAAGCTTCTTAGTGATGCTCAGAGAATTCCAAGTCACATATCTTCTAACACAATGAGTGTCGACAAAGATGAGGTAGCTACTCGTCCTTCACCTGAAATTTCTGTTGTTGATACTCATTCACCACAATTTGTTAAGGGTGAGAGTGAACATGATCAAGAAGTTAAATTTTTTAAAAGTTCTGAAAATGGTTCTAATGACATCTTTTCTGGAATAAATAATTTAAATGTGAAGGTCCCATTTCCCATGGCTTTACTTGCACCTGAAAATTTAAGTAAAAACAAGCCACAGAGGAATGAAAAGTGGGAGATTTTTGAAAAAGTAAAAATTAATAAACTATTTATTGATGAAATTAAAGAATGCCCTAATCATGTTCAATGTTTGAAAGAGTTAAGCACCACCAAACGTCGTTATAAATTTCCAGAACAGCTTGATTTCAGTGCGAGTGTGAATTCCGTTTTGTTGGGTACCCTCCCCCCGAAACTCCAAGATCCAGGAGTGCCTTTTATTTCTATAAAAATAGGTGACTTTGAAGTGGACATGGCATTTCTGGATCTTGGAGCATCCGTGAGCATTTTACCAGGAAGTCTATATGATCGGTATGATTTTGGTCCTTTAAAAAAAAAACAACACTAGTGTGGTGTTAGCCGATCAGACTTCTTTGTGTCCTAGGGGGATCATTAAGGATGTGATTGTTAAAGTATATGAGTTTTATTACCCAGTAGACTTTTTAGTGCTTGATTGTGTTAAGAATACACATCCGTCTGTCATATTGGGTAGACCGTTCTTTGCTACAACAAAGGCTATTATTAATTGTGCTGAAGGAACGGTCAGAATGAGGTTTGGGAAAAAGAAAATGAGTTTGAAGGTATTTTCTAACATATCTAAGCATAAAACTGATAAAAGTGGGTCTCCTGAGAAGGAGAATCCGAAAGAAGAAAAAGAATGTTTTATGATTGACAGGTTGAATGAGAAGAAGGAAAGTAGATCTCAAGATAAAGAGAAGACGTCGAGGAAAAGAAGAAGGAAAAAAGTCAATAAATTGGTGGAATTTGATATTGAAAAAGCAACTGCCGCTTGGTATGATCAAGTATGGGAGGAGGTGTATGATAGAAGAACAAGTCTAGGAGCAGAAGGATACTACCACCCTACACGTCCACCATGAGCGTCATATGCGGTAACGGGTTTGGCTGAAGACCTTAAAACTTAGCGCTTCCGGGAGGCAACCCGAGAACTTTGTGGGTGTGTTCACTAGAAACCCTCACGAGACTTCACTCGTCCACTCGGGCTACCGAGGGGTTTAAAAGGCTTGTTGCATACGCTAAATGCAACCGTGATTCCTACGAAAGTGAGTTTAGGTTTTTTTTTAATTATTATTTGCATTTAATTTGTTTTTTAGTGTGTTTGTAGTTTTGCAGTTTGCTTGGCAGAGTTCAAGTTTGGGGAGGAGTTACGGGAGCGCCTGCTATTTCAACAAGTTCAGCT
The DNA here is from genome assembly GCA_039602395.1 of Deinandra increscens subsp. villosa. NCBI lineage: Eukaryota > Viridiplantae > Streptophyta > Magnoliopsida > Asterales > Asteraceae > Deinandra > Deinandra increscens. Next base: position 90,271,669 of record JBCNJP010000023.1, on the reverse strand, counting down.
ATAATCAGGTTACGTAAAATAGATGTTTAATTGGGGATGGAATGATCTCTACATTCATGTGACTTTATTATCATCTATAGTATTTTATTGGTTGTGATGTTGTGACCAAGAACAAAAGAGCATGTGAGCCGCCAGTTGTGTACAAGTCGAAAAGCAAAGGAATAGAAATAAATGAATTGCAGTTGGGCCGCTGTGACTAGTGGACTAGTGGACTAAAATGGATAAGTAACTGGGCCATCATTCACATGGTATGGAATTGGGATGAAGCCCAAATCGTGAGATGGAGCATTCACGAAGTGGACTTTTGGCGGCTGAGAAGGAATAAAAAAAAAGGGGGTTTGACATTAATTTAAAGAGGAGGGAATTTGATCACGAAAAAAAGAGCAAGAAAGAAACCCTTGTGGGCCCCACGTGATGATTCAAAAAGAAAAATAGGGTTATCAATAAGGAGGCTGGACGAGAGATATATATACATCAGGGGGATAGCCGTAGGGCTACAGACGCGCAAGGCAGCAGCCTCTTTGGCTGTGCACGCAATTCGAGTATCGCTGGTTCGAGTGTTCAAGGAAGGGATCAAGTTTGGTTTGTTTTTATTCAGTTTATTATTAATTTTTATCGGTGTGATTGAATATTTAGTTGATTATTTAGCGATGAATCTTGTAGTGACAGTACTAGATTTATTCGTTATGATTATTGGCTAAATCTTTTGTAGTTTCCTCCAGATGGATGGTTCATATAGGTTTTACACTTAATTCAGTTTGGTTTATGTATTGGATCTTATTTTATCTGTGATGACAAGCATTTGAATTTGATTGATGCATTAGTTAATTTAAATAATATGTATGTGTTTTGAGTCCTTTCTTTACAATTACGTTCGGTTGATGACAAAACCTAGAGCGGGTTGGGTGACTAAAGGGGGTTGAATTGACACTTACAAATTAGGTGATTGACATGGTTAGATGACAAAAATCTGTTTTGATCACTACTTTAACTAATTTCCAGAACTATGTCTATGTGGTTCCCAATAAATTAACTGAATTTGGTGTTAACCTAGAACCTGAAACCTGGAGGGGCTGCCTTGTTTTTATTTTATTTTTTATCAAATCAAGTTGAATTTCAATTTTAAATTAAGTTTAGTATTAATAACCAAACAAACCTGCAAATCTAACCACATGCTCCTCGTGGATTCGACACCCGACTTACCCTGTCTATAGGTAAAGTTAGGTTAATTTTTGCATGACCCTAACGACAGGTCATCAAATGGCGCCGTTGCCGGGGACACGTGGGCAATTTCAAAGGTAAGTGTTCGATCCATGATAAATTTGCATTTCATTTTCAATTTAATATCTTTCACAGGTCGAATCTAAAGAAAAAATCAAAGAGGCATGTGAACTACCGAGCGTGGATCGGTAATGTTCTTGGTAAGTGCGGATTGAAAAGGCTGAGAAGAAGTGTCAATTACCACGCTTTTGTCGGGAACTCGGTCGGTAAATGTGGATTGAAGCCACCGTGATGGAGGAAGAAGGGTCTGGCTGAAGACCATAAATTTAGCGCTGACTGGGAGGCAACCCAGATGTAAGTGTGTTTGTTGGTTTAATTTTTTTTAGTTTTTGTGTTTTTGTGTTTTTCAGGAATTGGACGGTTTTGGGTAATGAAATTGAGCAAAATGAAGATTCCAGGTATGTTTAGGCTTATATATATAGTGGAATTGTTCTGGCATGAAAGTTACAGGTCTTGGTTAACGGTAGAAAAATTCTAAGTCCAATAAATAGACCAAACTTTCTGTCAAATAGCTCCCCCGCGACCCGCGAGGGAGGTGGAGTGAATCGTCGCGACACGCGACACTCTCAGGGGCCAGATATTTTTGCTTTCTTTTGTTGCTCGAACCCGGTACGTTTCCTATTTATATTTCTTCTTATTTCTTTGTTTTATTTCTTATTTATTTTTGTTGTTCTTTTTAACACATTGAGGACAATGTGTCACTCAAGTGTGGGGAGGGGAATAACACTTTAGTTGTGTTTATTTTTTGTGTGTGTTTAAAAAAAAAATTAAAATTAAAAAAAGAAAATCCAAAAAAAAAAAAATTTGAAAAAAAAATGTCTTTGGAATAACTTGCAAAACATGGAAAATGATAGTACAATTGGGAATCAGTTTTCAAAAAAAAAAAGTAGAGAAAGAAAAGGGAAAAGTGGTAGAAAATGAGAGAATGGAAAACATGGCTAATCTGTGATGTGTCGGTAGACCCAACTGATCTAGGAATAGCTTAATAATCCCATTGTGTTTATTGTTGTATAAATATGTAATTAAATCAGTCTGCTAGTGGGTTCCCATTTTAGGGGTGATAGGAAGATTGAAACTGATGATTAGGAGGAAAAAGACCACTTTAAATTAGAGACTTATATGTCCTTAGAATAACCTGGCACGTTATGATCTTTTTGCGAAAGCAAATCCGAGAAATAACGGCGCCCCATCTTTCCATCTTTTGAGCATATTAGGTAAATAATTTGGTTAATAATTTTAGAGTGAAGGGACAAAATACTCATGTACAAACTAAGGATAGTATCCCGTGGTGCGTGCCTCTGATGATGTTCTGGATCTCGCGGGCAAAATACTCATGTACGAGTTTGGGAATAGCATCTCGCAACGAGTACCTCTGATGATGTTCGTTGGTAATCATAGTTAAAATTAACCAATTATAAAAAAAGGAAAAAAAGAAAAAAAATGAGAAAAAATGAAAAAAAATAGAAAAAAAGAAAAAGAAAATAGTAAATTAGAAAAATAAATGCTCAAAAAACTTCGCATCCATCTATTCCATCATTCTGTGGACATATGAGTAGCTGGTTTAAAGGGGGTGGGGAAAATCTAAAAAGACAAATCTTTATTACCCTTTACTTTGACTGAATTTGATTCGGAAGTAGGTTGAACTTGAACCTTCTGAATGTGGGACACATAGGCAGACTGATAACTTTATTCGGTAAATTATAAACACTTTGGGAGCGAAACAAAAGGTCAGTGGTTGGGTTTAGTCGGACCGAAATACTGACAATTACAGTTAGTCCATGTGATTACATTATGGTTTGTGGAATTGAATTGGTGGACAAATTAAGGAGTTAAATGATTATGAGATTGATTTCCCGGTTATGATTCCATGACAGTTTTTCCGAGACGAAAAATGATAAGTGTGGGGATGTGATGAGCGGTTGAAAAATGCATTTTATTTATATATTAAGCATTCCCTAACATACCGAGTTGGGCGTAAAGTATATTGATTTAACCGGTTTTTGTAATTAGTCCGTTACGGTGTAAATGAGCTTAAATGATGTGAATAAATTGAGTCCGAGTTATAAGATGTTTGACGAACAGAGTGTCATGACTATTTTCTTTAATTAGTTAAACATTTTTATGTAAAAATAGATATAAAAGAAATATGAATATGGATATTACATTAATTGGTGATCTCGTGAATTGCAGGTAGCAACTAATTGGTTTCTACCAATTAAAAAAAAAAAGAGGCCACATTCCAATTGAAAGAAACTTGCACGTGAGATGAGGATGCCTTCAAATAAATATTTTACCTACAGTGTGAACACACATTAAATTTATAGCAATTGAAATTAAGAATTCGGAAATAATTGTGCGGATCGTGTCGCGGCTACATAAAGGAAAGCCCCTCGCGACACGCGAGGGTATTAAGTCGGCAGAAAATCGGGATTTTCGATCGGAGACCGTATTTAAACATCTTAAACTTATTTTTTAGGGTTCTTAACACCCAACTTCGGCTGTGGCCGACCATAACTCTCCAGAGACGAATTTTCTTCTTAGTTTTTATAGTTTTTAATCATTCGAAGATGTTTGTGATGTCTGGCTAAGACCCGGTGATTACCGACGGTGAACGGTTAGCGTTTTCTTTATCGTTTTCAGTTATTCTTTGTCTATTTTCTGACTCTATAAACATAGTGACAATGTTTGATTCATATGGATGTTCAATTTAATCTATTTATCTTGCGTTTTGGTTGCATATGTGCCCCCCGCTCCCGGACTACCTTTCAAAGCATAGCTCTGGGACTATACTTAGCTCATACGTAATCTGAATGTTAGGTTGGATTGGGTTGAATTGGTTAACTGAATTGGATTAGGAATTAGCTAACCGGGATCCTGAGGTTGTCACGTTTTAATTTACTGTTTTCTTAATCAAGTTAAAATTAGTTTTCTTAGAATTAATATAAAACAAATTCAACAGCTAAGAGACATTTAGATAAAGTAATTTAGGGTTTAGTTTAGTTCATCTGAGTTAGTGACAGTAACTTAGGTTAGATAATTAGAGTCGCTAATAACCACCAACTCCCCTGGATTGATACCCGACTTACCCTGTCTATAGGTTAGTTAGGATTATTTGTATAGCGGTCACGACACCCGTTATCACCTGTTACGGTTGTAGTTCGGGCGGAACCTGTGTGGTTCAGTCGGAAGTTGGACCGGAACCATGTTCAGCTGGAAAAATGTTGTAACAGCCCGTTAAATGGGTTGTTATGCATATTTGCCTTAATTTCCTTTAAACCACTTCAATTCTGAGCTGAAACATAAAAATTCTAGTCAATTAAAACTGAATTCACATTGAAGACGTTTAATGTGAAGTTTGACATCGAATTTAATTTTGGGTGTTTCAGTTGGGCTTCCCTCCACTATAAATAGTGGATCATGTGTTGAGCCAATGTACACCAACGATTCACAAAGTTCTTATTCTCTAAAATCCTCTCTACCTCTCCAAAATCATCTTTAACTCTCTTCATCCTTCTTCAAAAACTTCAAAGGTGAATTTCAAGTTTAGAGTCATCCCGGCCGTATAATAGGTTATAGGCGATTGTACCATGTGAAACAAACAGGTTCTTCGGTAGACCCGCAATTTGGTTTTAAGGGACCCGAGTTTTGACCCGAAGCCTTTGCCAAGGTTTTATCAAATTCTTTTCTTTAAAATTCTTCTAACTTGATTTTTCTGAATAAATAATTTAATTTCCTTTACTCCTGTCTAATTGTTTTACTAAACTTGTGTCATAAATTTTTCTCAAAATTGACATTGCTTGCAATTCCAATCTTCATTGTATCTAGTGTATGTTGTCATTTCTTTCCAATTTTCTTGTATTGTAATCATTTATTTATTTGTATTGTATTTTATTTTGCCGTAACGTTTCTTTATTTCCTTGTAATTGTAAAATTAGGAGTAGCATTTTCTTTCAATTGTAGTGTAATAGAGTATGCTTCTTATTTTGTTGTAATCGTATTGTATATAAATATTATTTTTATTAAGTTCTATGAACGAATTTCCTACAAAACCAGATTTGAGCTGTATGATATATATTAGATTTCAAAAATAATAATAGGCTCAAACAAATATCATCATAGCCATTTTAATTCCAACACCCCAACAACTATAGATCTGAGTGAAGCCATGAGTAAAGGACAACAAATCTAGGTAAGAAACCAAGAACACCAATAAGGTCATCATACCTCCAACATATATGGATCAAACATAAGAAGCAACACAATGAAAACCATTTTTTTGCTTTAAATCTGGAAAAAAAATAAAGGCTCGGAAAATTAATGATCATCACATCCCTAAGGCTCAGATTGAGAAGAGGTTAACGACTACGATAACCAAAAGAGTCACGCCTGCCCTCGCAAAAAAAACAAAAACATCTTCATAGCCAGGAAATAAGAATACCAAATAGGGTCATCATGTGCAGAAATCCAACATCATACATAAAATTCAGATACAATGAACACCAAATTTGAGTGAAACCATTAGTAAAGGACAACAAATCTAGGTAAGCAACTAAGAACACTAAATAGTGTAATCAGAAGCATAAATCCAACATCGGACATTAAAACTCAAATTTAATGAACACCTTTCATGAACTAGGTGAAAGCACAACAGAAATCGTAGCATCTATAAGTCAACGACCATCAGAACAACCATAAAGATGTAAACCCTAACAGATTTACGAAAAAAACGAGGTTTAGCTTCATAGCTGGCCACAAAGAACACCAAATAGGGTCGCCATAAATATGAATCCAGCAACACCAGACATATAACTCCCGATCTAAATAAACCCATCGACAATAACAACAGGTATGAGATAAATGATAAGTAAAACCCTCGTCACCTTTAGCCATCGTACAAGACATGAAATATAGTTTTTCTTTAGGGTGGTACATCAGTGGTAAAGATCCACCAGAAAATAGAGCATACAAAATGCTTCAACCGCTCATAACCTGTGACGACTGTGATAAACATCACGCCGTCGCCAATAAGACCATTGCGAAGACAAACCGGCAAAAAGAAACCAAACAAAACACCCTAATCGCTCTAACCGACGACGATTGCGTTAAACGTCATGCTGCCGTTGATAATATCATCGCGAGAGTGAAATTGAGATGGAAGAGTGATACAACAGCGTTTTAGACCAGTAGTAAGATCATCAGAAAGCCGCCGACAAAATCTACACGGGGGCGTCACCATACGTGTGAGACCAACGACCACCATCGACACGACGGTTCATGACGCAAATGAAGCAGTGGTTGTATCCGGAGCTCAAAAACCCCGTTGCTGGCTCTTTATAGAGAGCGAAAGGTAAAAAGAGAACCCATCGGTTCTTGAAAAGCAATGGAGAGACCGACGTACCAAATGAAAAGAGACAAAAACATGTTTTAAAAGCAAATGGACCTAAATAAAGGCATAGAAGCACATGTGTGGCTATAAATTGTACACATCAATTAACTATTGGTGCATTGATTGACTTGTACAATTTTCAGATAAATAAGGAGCAAAGTATGCATCATACCTTATACAATATGCATAAAGATATACAAATTAAACATCTCTTTGTTTATATTGAATGCACTATGAAGGTTATAATATAACACAAACGATTGATGGAAACAGTGAAGAGGAATAGGTAAACAATGTGTGATGAACGAAGAAGGTTGCTGCACGGTGAAGGAAGGACGAAGACCCTCGTGCCAGGCCATAACCATACGGCCAACAACCCAACCACTGATGTCTTTCTCTTTGACGGGTAAGAACGTGCATTGGCATGTTGTACCATAGGCTTTGAGGACGAATTACAAGCAATACAGTAAAGGATTGTAAATCATACTTCATGAGTATAATAATCCATTCAATTGGAATATGCAGTTGTATTTTGTTTAGGTTGTAGAACGTAGAATTTATAACTTTTTAACATTCTTTATTCTTTTTAGCGGTAGGTTTTTTTTTACTATTAAAATATCACAATCTTATAAATTTAAGAGTAAATTACATATATTATCCTTTATGTTTGGGGTAACTTACGAAACATGCCCTTTAACCCAATTTATTACATTTCATGTCCTTTGTTTGAAACACCAATTACAAATATAGCCCTTTGCTAAAATTCCATCCATCTCAACCGTTAACCAAGGGCAATTTGGTCTTTGTACCCCAAAGACTTTAATCAACAACTTAGTTCCACCGATTTCAATTTCTAAACTAACATCGAAGAATTCAATTTATTTCATTTGAATAAAGCCTAGTAACATGAATTTACATGTCATTCCAAAATCCTAAATTCAAGTTTGAAATTTAGTAAAATAGTGAAACCCAATTTTTCTAGTTACTTTAACCGAATATTCTTTTCAAAACCAGAGTTATCCAAAAAAATAAAAAAAATAAAAATATTGGATTGAATCCAAATCAATATTGATCAGACGCTTTAATCCCGTTTTACGAACACCAAATTGAGATCCCATATCACCTATTTGAATGCCACAATTTCGTTTCGAATTGCAAATTGCGGAAAATGACGAGGATTGATTATCATAAATTATAATTTCAATTTCGATCGGAGAATACTTACTTGATGAATATTCGTTTATGTGTGGATGCGAAATGAAGCCATAGTGATTAATCCGATTAAGAGTCTCGTTTGCCTATTTGATGGATTTGATTTCTTCTTATGGTGTTAGTGAGTAATCTCCTCTCAGAGAGAATTTCATGGAGAGGATGATCAAGAAGAATGCGTAGATTTATCAAATAGACTCATAAATCTTTATTTTTATTACAAAAACTTAACTTATTTACAGCCCATTCAATAACTGATTTGGTCATTAGAAGATGAAAGGCAACGAATCAACCATATATATAAGCACAAAGTAATTAATTAAACTACATTTCACTCTCGTTTGCCTCACATCTTTAGATTTGAGCGCTTAAGCTCATGCCACAAACAAAACGATGTATCAAACACATCATCTTCATCACCATCTTCAAACTTACCATCATTAGTTTTTGAAACAATTAAAACAACTTTTAATTGGTTTTCATGCGAAGTCGAAAACTTTGACCTTCGTTGGCTTTGATCTTTTAGCTGGAAATGCAAGTATTAAAGTCTTTGGAGAGACAAAGACCAAATTGCCCTTGGGGTAACGGCTAAGAAGGATGAAATTTTAGCAAAGGGCTGTTTTTGCAATTTGTGTTTCAAACAAAGGACAGGATACGTAATAAATTGGGTTAAAGGACATGTTTCGTAAGTTACCTCAAACATAAAACATAAAACATAAAAGGACAATATATGTAATTTACTCTAAATTTAACCCTAATACGTTGTGTATATAAACCCGTCTATATTCACGAACCCCAAAATTTTTCCGGAGTTTACGAGTTGCGACGATAGGGTTCCAAAATCTCCATTGGATCTCGATCGAAGTTCGTATCGCCGCCATTAACGAACCAGGTAAGTTTCTCTTCCAACGATATAAAACGCCTGTACGTTCTTATCATCCTGAAACCCTCGACTCTCACAATTATTGTATTTTCATACTTTTTGTTCTTAATTTCGAGTAGCGTTACATAGATTTATAATCGAATCGAGGAATTAATTAAGTGCAGAAACACACAAATTCTTCATCTTCGCGATTTTCTCATTTATCATCTGGTGGGGGATTAGATTAATGCATACTTTTTGATATGTTACTGCTTTTATGAGTTTTAACTCTTGATTGGACTAAACTTGCTTAGGATTACCATTGAATTGAATAGTTGTTTTAACTCCTTACATTATGCTAAAATAACCAACAAAGAATTCCTAGAACAAATCATGCAAATTAACTCACAAAAATATTGGTGATTTTAGTGTTACGAGACCACTTTTGATAATGAGGATTTCTAAGACCAAAGAGAAATAAAAATAAAAATTGATTAAGTTAATAGTTGTGGACTCTCATTCAAGAATTTTCTTATCTCATGCCTCAAGAAGCCCGTGATACCTATAGGTAGCTACATGGTACATTGGTACTTTGTTAGTAAGGTGTAAGTAGTATCACAGCCTACGATCTTTGGATGTTGTATCACAACCTACGATCATGATTGATGACCTTAGTTCCCTTTTTTTTATTGGTTGGATATTAAGGAGGTGGATTATGTGGGTTTTTTCCTTTCACGCATTCACGTGCGTAAATCTCATCTGAAAAATCACCCAATTTTATGGATCCTACAATTGGATATTTTTTCCCTCCTGACCCAAAGTTTTGTATAATTTGCTCATTCAGTATAGCCAGCTCCTTTCGTATTTTTTCTTACTTGTCACGTTGAGTTCATAGTTTTCTATATCATCTATTTTGTAACAATCGTGTCTTCTGATCTTATAAACACTACTGTCAAACAGTTTCCCAACTCGTGTAAATGGGTAAGTGGACGATGTTTCACATCCAAGCGATGTGCAGAACATTTGAATGTAATCCGGACTTCTACCATAGCGGTCCGTGCAAAACGTATCTATGAGGGGTTGCGGAGATAAAAGAATAGTTGAATTTTCTGGCGACGTGATCCTCATGATCATTGACACCATGTCAGCCGTTGCTATGGCAAGGCAGACGAGCAATTGCTTTTGATCTAAAACATCTATCAAGAATCTGTCTTTGATGAAATAACTAAACTTCTCTATTGAACTTGTATTATATAATTACAAGATACAAGTTTAATAGAGAAGTTTAGTTATTTCATCAAAGACAAATTCTTGACAAATGTTTTAAATCAAAAGCAAATGCCTATTTGTGTTGCCGTAGCAACTGCCGACATGGTGACAATGGTCATGAGGATCACGTCACAAGAAAAGTCAACTGTTCTTCTATCTCCACAACCCCTTGTAGATGCGTTTTGCACGGACCGCGATAATAGAAGTCCGCATTACGTTCAAATGTTTTGCACATCGTTTGGATTTGAAACATCGCCGACCTACCCATTTACACGGGTTTGAAACTGTTTGACAATAGTGTTTATAAGATTAGAATACACGACCGTTACAAAATAAATGATATAGAATACTATGAAATCAACGTGACATGTAAGAAAAAATACGGAAGGAACATGGCTATACTGAAGGGGTAAATTGTACCAAATTTTGGGCCAGGAGTGAAAAAATATCCGATTGTAGGATCCATGGGATTTGGTGATTTTTCGGATGAGATTTATACACATGAATGCGTGGAAGAAAAAAACCCACATAGTCCACATTCCTAATATCCATCCAATAAAAAAAGGAAAACTAAGATCATCGATCAAGCTATTGTGATCGTAGGTTGTGATACAACATCCAAAGATCTAACAAAGAATTCCTCGAACAAATCATGCAAATTAAGTCACAAGGGGCTTAATTATTGGTGATTTTAGTGTTATGAGACCATTTTTGATAATGAGGATTTACTCAAGACCAAAGAGATAAAAATAAAAATTGATTAAGTTAATAGTTGTGGACTCTCATTAATTTTTTTTCATATTTTATGCCCCAAGAAACCCGTGATACCTATAGGTAGCAACATGGTACTTCGTTAGTAAGGTGCAAGTAGTAAGGTGCCAGGGGCGAAGCTTGGGCTGAAATGGGGATGGGGCCGGACTAAAGACGGATAGGGCCGGACTAAGTATATAATTTTTTTCGGACCAAACGAGTATAAAACTACATTACGGAGCGACAAAACAGACCGGGCCGAGGCCTGGTTTGGCCCTATAAAAGCTCTTAGGTGCATTAACAACAACTAACGAGCATCAACAATATCTATGTCAGTAGTAACTTCGTGACTACTGATGGGGTTTCTGCTAGAGTAATTGTTATTCATCAACTATTGTAACCGTCGACTGTTAACCACAAACTGAGACATTGTGATGGTTGGTTCCTCGGTCTATATACTATCTTTGGGTCTTGTAAAATTGTTGAATTCATATGTGATTCTAAGGTACAACTTGTCATCTTAGAAGATCATATTGTTCTTTTATGCTTTTGTCTTATTTGATTAAAGAATTTTGGAGTACCAATGCAATTACTTTAATCTAAAAGTTATTAACACGATTCAAAAGACCCTACGAGAAACTCCAAAACCACAAAGCCTACATTAATTTGCGCTGTTTTTTTGTTCATAGATTATCATTTTTCTATGAGCTATAGCCTTTTAATTCCACCTGTTAGAGGACTTGTTAACCCGAGAAATTGCTTAAGAAACCCTTATACCATCCAATATTGCCCACTTTACCCATGAGGAGCCCACAATTTTTTTTGGTTACCAAAGTTGAAACTTCTCATTAGGTCGTCCAACATGGATTGTTCCTATCGTAGCACACTTAACTATGGAGTTCTCTCAAGTCTCAACTCTCATCCATACCCAATGTGCCCAAGGCGCGTTGGTGATATCCTAGTTCGGATATTCTTTATGACCCAGTATGTCTTATGTGGATGGGTCGATGTCACCACATGAGCTGTTCAGATCTATTGTGTCTCTCTATCACCATGAATCTCTCTACACATGCGTTTTGTTTCGTCCACTTAGAAATGATACTCATTTTTTTTTTGACTATTTCTTCATAGTTTTAGCTCCTTAATGGTCTAAGATTCTCAAGGGAGATCACTGAAATGAATAAATTCACATAAAAAAATTATACTAAAGGTAAACATGTTTGCATATGGCACATAATTCCGAGCACTTGCACTATTTAGAGTCGTTATTTGCGTTTATAAATGCTTTACCTTCTTATGTATTTGAATTGTGAACATACAAAGAGTAAGTTGCCAACTATGTTAAACGTTTTAACAGTCACTACAAATAAACTCACATTCGATTAAAAAAAGGTTACTTATTTCATCTAGATATAACAAGAGTTGGCACCGCAAAAGTATGTTAACACTTCTTTCAAGTTTCAAGAAGGGGATGATTAACAAATCAGCTATATGATTTTTTAGATTACAGATCCTATCTAGTGATATATGGCTCGGTTTTTCATATTCTTTTGATCAGCAGGCCTAGCTACTTAAGTACTGAAACTATAATTTGCAGGATACCATGAAGTCAGATAAGGTTTTGGCTTCAATATTAGTGTATGCTTCTTCATTTCATTAACCAAAATTTGAAATTCAAAGGAACCTGATCACATGTTATTGACATTAATAATTTGATATCATTATAAAGGCAACAGGCAACAGGCAACTACTAGAAAGAGTTTGGGGTTTCACTTTATTTAGTTGCTTCTTCAAAGACACATATCTTGGTATAATCTGACTTTGTACAGATCTTATCATTGTGATAAAAGAATGGAGGAACAGTTTATACTGAGAGTGCCGCCCTCTATTGCTGAGCGAATAGACCGCCTTTTAAACGAGAGTGCTTCAGATGACACGTCACTGGATTTGTCATTCTCTGGTAAGGTGACATTTTGTTCATTATTGACCTTCTTACTTTTTTTAATTGGTTTAATAACATAAGAACCAACACACTTTCTGAATTTTCATAAAATGTCCCTCAATCTAGTTTTGGTAAATTGAAGTCCAAAAATGTTTAAACAATAAATGAAAACATCACTCGAACTAATTTATGTATATTGAAGTCCTAAACTTTTCTAAAATGCATGTACTTGTGAAACTTTTTTAAAATAACTACTTGTTAACTCTTAATTGGGTCAAATTAAGATTTTATATATTCTTTTAGGCAAAAATGTCGAATGCCACTTTATTAAATTTGACCAGTTTAGGGACTTGTAATTCGGAGTACACACATTTTACACAAGTATGGACTTTAACATACAAAAATTAATTTAATTGACTTTTTTCGTGTATTTTTTATGCGTTTAGAGACTTTATTATAATTTATAACACGATTAGGTTGTGGACTTTTTTCGTAATAAATCAAAAACATGTTGGTTTTTATGATACTCACCATTTTACTTGGCTACTTTTTTAATGCAGATGATGGGAGGAATGGCACATTTGTTATAGGCGATGACCATTTTCCTGCATCTCTATTGGACCTTCCAGGCATTGTGGAGTCTTACAAGACTTACGATGACGGTGTTCTGATAAAAACGGCAGATGTTGGCCAAGTACGATGTGTTTCTTATGCATTTTTTTTAAATAAACATGATTGTGATTTATTTGAGTCCAATGATGTGAATATATTATTGTGACAATTGACAGATGATTATGGTGAGAGATGAGGGTGATCCTGCTCCAGATGTGTTGGAGTATCGCCATGGTCTTACCCCGCCAATGAGAGATGCTAGAAGACGAAGATTTCGCAGGGAGCCCGATTTAAATGTATGTTCTTTTATCCTCTCTTCATCTGCTTTTGGTTAAAGATTGTTCTAGAGGTGGCAAAACCAAGAATTATGGTTACAAATATTATGTTATTTTGATAATAATCTTGTTTTTGGAATAAAATGATCTAAGAAGTTTTATGCATCAACAATAAGGTTTATTTTATACCAAAAATGAAACATATCTTCACCTTTTGGTCTTATATGTGAATGAACTATATTTTTGACCATTTGATTATGATATCGATTATGCATTTCAGCCAGAACTTGTCCGGCGGGTAGAGAGAGATTTACTGAACATCATGAATGGCGGAACAGCTGAAAATTTCGATATCCTTTCATGTTGGTTATTTGCTTACTTTCCACAAGCACAACTGCACAAGGTACATTTAGGTAAAATGCATGATCATGAAACGTTTTAGATGTTTAATTGAAGCTAGTTATATCATCCTTTCCTCAAAACAAAAAGTTACTCAACATGTTTCTTCTTTTTTACGGATTGGTACAATGACATTTCCTCTTCACAAAAAACTTCAGGGGTATTTTTGTCATTTCACATGTTAAGCACTTCGTGTTGAACATGATTAAAAAATATATTATTACCATAAGAATATGTTTTTTTAATGAAGCAAGCGTGTTATCTGTTATCGGCAATTTTCACCTGGTTTGACCCGTTTTTATCTTTAGTTATTTTTTTATTTACTCGTTTGACCTGTTAGATAGATATAATAATATAACCCAAATCGACTCATTCCTCGAAACAAAAAGTTACTCAACATGTTTCTTCTTGTTTACTGATCGGTACGATGACATTTCCTCTTCTCAAAAACTTCAGGGGTATTTTTGTCATTTCACATGTTAAACACTTCGTGTTAGACATGATTAAAAAGTATATTATTAACATAAGAATATGTTTTTTTTAATGAAGCAATTAAGCATGTTTGATGTATTATAAATACTCATTGGTAATTTCACTCGGTTTGACCCGTTTCATTTTTAGTTATTATTTTTTATTTACTCGTTTGACCTGTTAGATATAATAATATAACCCGAATCGACTCATTCGTAAAAAGCTTCTGTTTATTTCATTTCTCGATGATTCTGTATGTTCCTTGACGTGTACTTTTACATACGGAATTGTTCGAGCAAGATGAAGCCGGTGACGAGAGTGCTCGTAATGCCAGGAAGAAAACCGCACCTGCACCTACCGCAAAACCGAGCATTTTAGAAGCGGGAACAAATGCTGGAGAGCCTGAAAGAAGTGATTCTGATGAGTCTGATGATTCAATGTAATATATATTCCCGGTACAAAACTTGTAAAAAAAGGTAAAAGGAAATGAAGAAGTGAAATTTTCTTGATATTTTAAGATAATTATGAATGCGGTTTCTTGCGGTTAAAGAGATGTAGAAAAATGGGATGAAGTTTACGAATACTAGCTTGTTTGACAAGTTCCTACGTTGTTATCCGAGAAACTTGTTCTACAAGCTCTAAACGCGTATAGCGGAAGTCAACGGGTCTTTTTGGGACCCACTGTTGTGATGAATCGCTCCTACTGGCGTCACGTGTTATGACACGAGATGTGGTTGTTGGGAGTTGGGACTCTCATTTGTATGTGGGTCAATCAGCCTTTGATAGTTGGCTTTGTATTATTCCTCGGGGTTAATAAAGAGTTAGTTATATAGACACCCAAGGTTTTACTAAATTCATCCATTTTCTACGGTCGTTTTGGTTCAAACGGTCGTTTCAAGGTCGTTTCAGTTGAAACGGTCCCCACGTGTCGCGACGACGAAACCTTAAAATTCATGGGTCTCCCTTTTATAGTGACCGTTTCAAGGTCGTTTTGGTTTAAACTGTCGTTTCACTTGAAACGACCGTTTGGTTTTGGTGTTTTTAGTAAAATTCTCGGGTGGATATAGCAGGAACCTTAATAAAATCTCATATTTTCCAAAAAAGATATAAAGATAATGATATTAAGTAAATCAGATTCTGATAACTCTATCATATATTTACATTTAATTTTCAACTTATAGATGACTCTAAACTAATTAAGAAAATATAAAAGTATAAATATATAATGATTATGTTATTAGGATTGTCTTAATAATTGTTAATGACGATGAAGAGAGACTCGATTGCTCACAGAGGTGGATTTTTCTTGGAATAAACTCGATGGGTGTAAAAACTCTAAATTGATAGTATGAATTGATATGGCTGTTCAAAGAAAAAAAAAGATTGCATTGATAATTATAAAATAAGTTGAATGTTAATAGTTAAATTGATAGTATGAATTGTTATGGACTAATAATAAATTGTAATTTGAATTATTAAAATTAAATTTGTCATTTCTCGTTTTCTACAAGCACCACATGATTGTTAAGTGATTTCGCGTGTGTTATCTTTCTATATTGAGCGTCTCCCTTAAACTCTTTTCCTAAATGAGCACTGATTTAAAATCTTGTTTAAAACGTCAACCGTCGAGTTACATTCCAATATTTCTAAATAGCACACACACCATGTTTTGTACCTTTATTTTTTGTTTAACTACCAACAAACAAAGCACTGACCCCCGGACAGATGAAACTTCCAATGGGAGCCCGAGCCAACATCAGTTGTTGAGTCAATTTCAGAGAAAACTCACATCTACGAGCGGCAGGGTGGTAAAACCTGTTGGGCTCAGAGATCAAACTTGTGACAGTTCAGTCCCGAGTCTTTCGCTTATTGTTAGCTACAACTAGGACAAGTCCTAGTGGTTGCTTTGTACCTTTATATTTATATTTTTGTTAGAAAGTACGGCTTGAATAAGTATTTTAAAGTTTAAACAAACAAATCCAATCATTTTTTTTCTTCTGATCTTTTGCTTTTCTGTTCATTTTCTGGAGAATTAGCATAGGGAAGAAGGATATCATTAATTTTATTTAGTTCAACCGTTTTTGTGCAATTTTGTATAGAAGTTTCATTTATGATTGAAGAAGAAAACAATTTATTCATTCTTTCACGACACATTCCATTCAAAAAGGGATCATACAATTTTAACAAGGCAATTTTTTTGTTTTGTTTTTAGTCTCAGCATTAGACAATCTAGTCGGTGTATAGTTCATCAGGGGATAATTTTTATAATGTAGACAACGATATCCTTCTTGCTATCATTTCCCCCAAAGTTGACAAACCGGGAGGATATTTGAAAGATATTCTTTGTTTTTTTATCACTTTGGCATGTATATAAAAATATTGTGAGACATATGTTCTTACAGAGCCTTTTAATTTTTTATTTTTTTCTTATGTATCGTAATGAACGATTCCTTAGAATCGAAAAAAGAATGTCAAATTGCTTAAACAACCTAATCCGCCCCTCTCGTGGTAAAAGAACATGTACTTACTAATTATACCGGAACAATATTACTGATAATAGATGGTAATTAAACATAAAATTAAATATAATTAGATAATTATTTGGCGACACTAAAGTTGGAAAGGTTGAGGTACGGAGGAGAGGAGACAAACTGTCGTCCCATGACCTTTTCATATGAAACATTTGTCATCAAATTCTACTACTAAAATACCTATTAATTACATTAAATATTGATTAAATAATATTAATTTATTCTAAATTCTAAAACAATTTAACGCTCCAACTTGCAATTTATAATTTAAATCTCTGTCCTTATCATCCTTCTCATTTTGAAAGACAAACTTTTGTACCAACTAAAGTGTCTTATGCTGCTGGGCGACGAAAATATTTTTCATTTAAATATTAAATTTATTTGACTATGTAATGAAACATATAAATAATGGATGTTTGAAATTATTTGTTAGTATTTTTAAATGAATTTCCATTCAATTATAAACTAGTACATATAATAGACTATTCTTATAATTTATAAGATAAATTGTAAGAATTCTTATATGTGTTCTACTTCTACACGCACACATACAACCAATTCAACCATTTTAGGAGACACAAAGAAGAAGATAAATTGAGACCCTTTCTAATTTTTATTTTTAGAGATCACTAATAAAGTCGATTTCACTGCATATTTTGTTGGTGATAGTAATGTTATCAAGATCAATTTTTTATATAAATGAACTAATTTTTTTTTTATCTCCGTGTGTTACACGGTTCAGTTTAAAAAAAATATAAATACAATCATAATCTACCATAATTATGTATTTTTATAACTATCTAATAACTTCTCAGTAATTATAGGTGGGTCACAGTTTTACGACAGTTGTCATTCACTCATTTGGGCGGTGGACTTCCTCTGAGATGGATATGCAACACAGAGGGTCTTGGTTACTCGCACGGACTGCGGTCGTAACTTGTCGTGGGTAACATCGTTTGAGTAAATAAATTTAAAATTAAATAGAGTAACATATTTTATATTACTTGTATAATATTTAATCAAAAGTATATTATAAATAAGGTATTATAAACATTATATATATTAAAGTATCAAAGTATATTTAATAAAATATATTATTTTAATAAAATATAATATATATGCAATAAAATATTAACCTTAATACTAAAATTTAGGATTTTGGATAATTACTAACCTTAATATAAAAAATTTGTATTTGAATAACTATTTATTAAAAGTTTAAACTAAATAAACCCTAATATGAAAATTTAGTATTTGGATAATTATTTATTAAAATTTTGATTTAATCCAAAATTTTATGGTGATGACAAGTATTTTTTTTACCAATTAACGTATGTCAATTTTTTTTTGTTTATTATATAGTATAGATTTACTTAAGAGTTAAGACGGAACATATTAACTATACCATGTTGACTTGTGTTATGATAGTATGATTTGACTTAAAAGATTATTCATGTCGATAGTAAGTTGTAAAATTAAACAAACTTAATGGTAACGTATTAGAAGAATAGAAGAAGAAGAACGTATATGGAGAATACGATTATTTTTTTAATCAATCATGTTTTATAGATAATACACAAATAGAGATATATAGGAGAAGAAAATATAAAAATATACACCTTTAACAACAATTATATCTATATATATATATAATTGAACAGCCTAGGAAATAATAGTTTATATGCAAGCTTTTAAAGCATAACTTTGTGAAAATATCACCAAGTATCTACTCATTTGTTTTATTAAAAAGATTAAATAGTTGGTAACAAATATTTAGTAAAATTATATACAAGCTTTTCATTTTCTTTACATTATTCTTTAGTAGTACAACTATTTTATATACTTGTGTTATCTCCACGTTAATTCGTGGATAGTAATATCTAGTTAGATATAACATATGATCTTATAAGTTAAGTAGATAATAAGATAAAATATATTGATGTATAATAAGATTTTTAAATTTAAGAAGTCTAATAAGAATTCTGGATATTAGGGGTGTGCATTGGGACGGACCCGGCATTTCAATGTTTTCAATTTTAAAAGAGGTATTTTAATTATTTTTAAAAGAGGTATTTTAATCATTGTATCTTACGTTAAGATCTTATGTCTTACGGTAATCACTAAGTGCATTTCAATGTTTTCAATTTTGATTGCTTTTTTATGAGTTATGGTTTTCTTTTTTATCTTTTAACCTAAATTGATAAAAATATACCTGTCACGATATCAAGAACCAATAATATTAAATAGATATTTGTTTTAGAGTCCTCTGCAAGATACGTACACGTCAGCGCTTATATCAGGACCATCCAAAAAATGTGGTTGTGTGACTGTTGTATAAACTATAAAGGCGTATAAAGTATAATAATAACAAATAATACACAATATATTATATTAGTAAATCAAATATATATTCTCTCTAGTTTTGACATAAATTAAAAACACGATATTTAGGTAGACCACCACCGATGCATTGCATTTGCAAGTTGCAACAGATACATTTACTAAAGTGATGGGCTCTAGAGTATTAATTTTATTTTTTAATTTGTATCTATATACAAAAATTAATATTCTCTCTATATACAATTATCAACTTTTGTAAGTTTAATTGCTATTTTACCCTTTTATTTTGTTATATTTATCATTATGTCATTTTCATATTTACCATTATATCATATGCCTATTTTTATCATTTTATCATTTGTTTTTCAATATCCGTACGTGGTGAGTTTAACACATAAGTTTATGGTGTAACAGGTACAATAGTGTAAAATAACTTTTAGATCATAAATTCAACACTCTCAGCAACCGGTTTTCAATTTTAACGTTCTATCACAGTCTTTTTCTATATGCAACTGAGTCGTTTGAGTTTGGGATAGAGGTGGTGTTTTTGGTGGTGTAATAGGTACACTTAGGGTGCGTTTGGTTGTGTAAAACGTTTTCCAGCATTTCATTTCTGTTTTCTAGAAAATGAAATGAGTTTCCATCTCTAGAAAACACATGAAAGTTTTTGAAAACGCGTTTTAAACCAAAAGGTGGGTTTTTCGTTTTCCAAAATAGAAATCTGGAAAACGGAAAATGGAAAACAAAAAAAAAGTGTTTTCCAATTTTAGTTTAAAAGTTAGAAAACACCGTTTTCTATTTTCCTGTAAAAAGTTTCTAGAAAACTACAATTTGAACGCCTTTTCTGTTTAGATTTTCTTATGTACAATCGTGTAGCATAGTTTTCTGTTTGAAGCGTTTTGATCGTTATTTCTATTTTTTGTACGTATCATTAGATAACGAGGCGGTTTAATGTGCCAACATTATCCTCGTGAAAACGCACGTATAGAAAATCTTGTCTATATACAAACTACAATAATGAAGATTTACTATTTTACCCGTAATGACATTTATTAACATTAAAGATAAGATAAGAAAAATACATTATTATGATTCTTCTTTTAATTTATTCATAATAATTAATTATTTTCATTAAAAAAGTTATATATGGTAATAATTAATTATTTTTAATGTAAAACTTAATTGATCCTTCTAATAATTAGATCTTTTCATTAACTAGACTTTTTTTTTTTAATAAATAAAAACTATAATTTCTTTTACTTAAATTATAGATAAAATTATTACTTGTTTATAACTGAGTCGTGATAATTTCATACGTTTTTCTGTATATAATCTCACTTTATTTAAAAAAATGATTTGATTTACAATTGGTGCATAAAACCTCGTAACAACACTCATTTGATAATGTACTGGACATTCAAAGCGCAACAAACTGCACAACAACGCACGTCTAGCAACTTCTAGTTTATTACAAATACAATAATAAGTTGCACACTGTAATACCCTAGACAAATCTCATATCGGCCGTGGATAAGAGAGATTCTTGGTTTATAAGGAAAGTCTAGTCTCAAATATCACCAATGTGTTTTAGGCGCTTTGGGTGTGAATGAGAGGAGAACCTCATAGTTAAACGTGCTCGAGTGACAACAATCTAGGGATGGGTCCCCGGGGGTGTCAAGAGTACACCTTAGGCAAATCCCACATTTTTGATTGAGATGATGAGACAAACCTCATCGAGGACGATGAGTCCAAAAGGGGGTTGTTTGTAAGACTTTTAATTTACTTTTCAAAACAAATACGTACCAATTTTCAAAAAGTTTTAATCTTTAGTTTTTAAGACTTTTAATTAAAAATTAATTTATTATTTTAATTATATTATATTATTTTTAATAATAAGAAATTAAAAAGAATAATATTGTTTTTTAAAAAGGTTGTGTTGGTGTTGATATGTAAGTATTGCTAAAGATGTTTATAGGATTGAAGACAAAATCAGTTGTTTTTAAGGATTTGTGGAAATATGTTGAGACACCCTCCAGTAGAGAGAAAATGAGTGTTTATTTTAAAGGGTGTTAGGGTGAAGCGTGAAACCCCTTAAACTCTCGATCATATTTATCTTTAACAAATTAAAAAATGCCACATCATTTTAGCCTTACTACCATAAATGGACAATATGAAAGCCATATACCACACACATAAACCTTTTTTAAAGTTGTGAAGCCTGAAGCCTAAAACCGTACCCTCGACCCTTATACCACCATTTTGTCTTGTTAGGCGCCTAGGCGCCAAGATAGAGCATGACCATGAGCGGAAAACACCACATTGGAGGTTAGAACAACCCAAGAAAGGACCTTGTGTGAGTAACGACACCACAATATGGAACCCTATACACCTCGTCTCTTTGTTTAATGTATTAAAATTAACATAAATTATTAAAAAAATGATATGTGCCTATGGGGATATAACATAAGTTACAAGATAGAATAAAAGATGATGATTTAACGGTAAAAAAATTGGTACAAGATTAAAAGATTGGTATAATCACTCATTATTTAAACCTCCTTTAACTAGATCTAAAAATTGGACTAATTCTATAGTACATGTACTTCTTTTACAATATTTATACACAATATTCATATCATGCAAGTCTCTCGTCCTTTAAGAAGAAGGGCGAAACATTTCTTATAGGGTGGATATGTTCTCTACTAAGACTTGTTTGTCTGAACTAGTAACTCGTTAAATGGAAACAAAACGGTGAGTTTCTGGATCTGTAACTCACCAAGGACAAAACAAAATATACGTTGAAACGATTTACTTGGGATGTTACATCTTACACCTTAATTTACAAATTTTACTCGTTTTCTAAATAAAAGAAAATATTAAACAAGAATATTTATAAATTAGTCTAAAGAAATATTTTTTTAAGTATTAAATTCAAATTTAATTAATTGGAGAACTAAACTTGTGAGCTAAGGCAAATAACTAAATCAGGATTGACATAAGCAGTGGCGATTGTCGAACTGGTCAATTCAAATGGTCCCTTTATCATCACACTACTTGGACAATTTTGACTTTTACTTTGACCTCTTCCAATAATATGGCACTGTTTCTTTTTTATTCTTTTTATGTTTTTTAATATTTAAGTGTAAAATTCTAAATATGCCTAACAACAACAAAAATAGGACGTTAAATCCAATGTTTTAAGAATTCTTAAAAATCAAAAGCACCTTTATCTTATAGGATTAATATATGGTTTACTCTTATCTCGTTATTTATGGTCCTTCTAATTTAAGTGACATTTTAGTAGTTTTTTTCGATCAAAATTTGTGTGGTTGTTTCCAAATAATGCAACTACTCAAAATATATAATTAGCATTACATTTCTCTAAGATTATTACTAATTATCTTATAACTTAAAATTTTCAAATCTACACATAATAAATAAACAACTTATTACGACATATCATAATTCTGTTAGCTTATTTTTTTTTTGTTACAATAGTGTCATAATTATATTATGCATAACAGAAGCTAGTCTTTAATAATTCAAATTATGACCCATCAGACGAATAATAATGTAATCCACGTTTACACTAGATTTTCAGCTCGTAATGATGATTATGAACAAAAATAAGAAAACAAAAAAAGCAAAAACAACCGAAAACAAGTGTAAATCAATTGTAAATGTATGATTATTTCATTACTGGGATTACTCTTGATAACAAAAATAATTATCAAAACTGCTACTAGCTAGACTGATAGTTTAAAGCATTATTGGTTAATAAATCATTGTTTGTATTATTAAAATTCAATTTGTCTATATATACATCATAATAATTGCTTTATTTTATAATTTTACTTAATATTTATTACCAACCCTTTAATACTCTTAATTAAGCCTATTAAAAAATTAAAAACTCTAAAAGTCCACGTGTCAACAGTTCCAGACGCTGCCAACCCCTCTTCCAGTCTTCCCCCCTTCACACGCATACACCAAATTACAAGATGACCGTCTTCTATATAAGAGCAATCTTCCAATTTCTGTCCCAATTATCAAACACACCAACTTCATACAACCATTTCAATTTTCATCTCAAAATCTTTACTAAAAATCACACCTTTATTCGAATTTCTCAATCTTTACCCACCAATTTCTTCATAAAGGTTAGCTTTCCCTCTTATTTTCTCCACTTTTTCATGTTCTGCATCAACTATTTGCTCTCCTTGATCATGCCTATAAGGTGTTCGATGAAATGCCCCAGTGGGTTATCTCTTGTTTGATGAGTTTGATCTGATATCTGCTGATGATTTGTCATTTGTGTGAATGTATGCTTCAAAGTTTTCTGTTAGTTAGTTAATATCACAATTCACAGCTCATTGACAAATCATATTGCTTGCTGTTTGTTGGTATTAGTTGGCACTAATTTACTAAAAATACAAACAAATTAAAATCTTCTTTTCTTTAACTTACTGATCATCTAATCTGATTCCAAAAAATGAATTCTTCTAACAGGATATTCAAGACTCATAGGCTGTGTTAAACTTGCATGGGTTTATCGATTTCGTGTCCATTTGCCGCCTGGACAGATTTGGAAACCAGTTTGTCATCCATTGGTTTTCAAGAATCTGATGAAGCTAAAAGTTTGAACAAATCAGATGTCATCAACTCTGTGACCTCTCAAAAAATGAGGGCTCAAGAATCTTTTACCTTAAAAAGATCTTCATCAACAGAAGATGAACCAGAATCAAGCCCTAAACATGAGGCTGCTATAAAGTTGCAAAAAGTGTATAAAAGCTTTCGAACACGAAGAAAGCTGGCTGATTGTGCAGTTTTAATTGAACAAATCTGGTTAGTATCTTGACTTGTGTGATTACTTTGATTTGTTTAATTTAACACCTTTATTAGGATATCTAATTTTGCTAATGCAGACTTTTTTGTTTGTTACAGGTGGAAAGTTTTGGATTCTGCAGAACTCAATAGAAGTTCTATAACATATTTTGATATTGATAAACATGAATCCGCTATATCGCGTTGGGCCAGAGCAAGAACAAGAGCTGCCAAGGTACATTCAAAACCATTAGAATTCAACTAAATACTAATAAACCAGTTTACTTATAATTTTTTTTTTTTTTTTTTTTTTTGGATTTTGCAGGTTGGAAAAGGATTATCAAAGAATTGTAAAGCCCAGAAGCTTGCATTGCAGCATTGGCTTGAGGCGGTAGGTGAAATAAGAATGATGGATTAATATTACATCCTAATCATTATGCGGGTTCGAATTTTTCTTATATCATTCATCTTGTGTTTATGCAGATCGATCCAAGACATCGTTATGGGCATAATCTTCATTTTTACTATCTAAGATGGCTGCACTCGCAAAGCAAAGAACCCTTCTTTTACTGGTAAGAACATTTTACAAAGCTTAATTTTGTAGCAAAGAATAATATTTAGAGTTTATGAACTGAGTTTTGATTATTTTTTTGAAAACTCAAGGTTGGATATAGGAGAAGGTAAAGAAGTGAATCTTGTTGAAAAGTGTCCAAGATTAAAACTTCAACAGCAATGCATCAAGTATCTCGGCCCGGTATATCTCTATCCCTTTTTCTTGATTTTCCACTTCACAATCCAACAAAAGTTTCTTATCAAGATTCATTTTTTTTTTAAATTGTAGATGGAAAGAAAAGCATATGAAGTAGAGATAGAAAATGGGAAACTTTTTTACAAGCAAACCGGAGAGTTGATTGATACAACGGGTCAAACAAAAAGTGATAAGTGGATCTTTGTTCTTAGTACAACGAAGACTTTATATGTCGGGATCAAGAAAAAGGGGTTCTTTCAACATTCAAGCTTTTTGTCCGGAGGGGCCGCATTGGCTGCTGGGAGAATTATTGCTGAGAAAGGTGTTCTTAAGGTATATTTTCATATAAATAATGTCCTTTTCAAATTCAAAACAGTATTCATATGGTAATATTCATTTAATCTTACGTTCAACAGGCGGTCTGGCCTCACAGCGGTCATTATCGTCCTACCCAAGAAAATTTTCAAGATTTCATTTCATTCCTCCATGAAAATGATGTGGATACATCTAATGTAAAGGTACAATAAGACATCCGAATTCGATTTACTCTGTTTTTTTTTAAATGAATCTTGATTATTGATTCTCGCATTTCTTTGAATATCCCAGATGGATTCAAATGATGATGATGACAAAGATTATTTAGGCAATCAAAGTAGTGTAACTATTAAAAGAAATCCCTCATCTGAAGAAGATGACACCTCAGAAAAAACAGTTGAGAAAAACAGGATGCCAAAATTGTCAAATAAGTTTTCCAAGAACTTAAGTGTTCTTGAAATACCGAAAAACAGCGACTTGTTTGTGAATTTCAAGACTGAGAATCAAACAACAGAAACCATGTTAGATTACTCAGACGAAGAACACGAGCCAGAGATTGAAGATAAAGTTTTCAAAGAATCTATCTTTCAAAGAACAGATTCACATAAAGAAACAAGACCGAATTCATGTAAATGGAGCACAGGAGCTGGACCAAGAATTGGTTGTTTAAGAGACTACCCTTCAGAGCTACAATCACATGCATTAGAACAAGCTAAACTGTCTCCTAGAAGCTTGAGGTCATTTGATAGAAGAAACAGTTGCACAAACAGAACACAATTGTCACCGTGGAATACACGATCGATGAATTTAGTTATGTAGAGTGATTCTTCAGATTGTTTGATTAATCTGTTACTTTGTAGAGAATTAACATAGGTATTTAGGCATTCTTTTGCAGTTTAAATGTTGAAATCAAGTATATAGTTCTGTATAGTGTATAGATAAGTTTGAAAAGTTGTAGATTTACATGAGTATTCATTGATAATGCTCTTTTTATACCATTAAATGAAAAAAGATCCAATTTTTATGGTCTTTCTTTGCTTATGATACATGGATTTTGAGTTTTTTTTGCTTCTTAGCTTTTCACAAACACCTTTTTCTGTTCTTTATGTACAATTAGTATAATTGTATTTTAAACACATTATAGCGTAAGCTGTATTTTATCTTATTTTATATTTTATATGTTAGCGGGGTATTGATAAGTTCTTGTAAGTTTCTAGTAACGGATTATTTTATGGTTAATGAAAAGGAGTATGGTTGAATCTTGCATATTACAATATCAAGAGCCAAGTAATTGCAATGAATTGCTGGGGATATTCATGGAAATTGGATTGGATTTGTTTATAGGTTGATTTTATTATTTGTCAAAGATGTAATTGATTTGGAAATGTAGGTGTCGACTACATTGGAAACCGTGTCTGGGATGAATTAATCTATTTCTTTAATTTCTGTTATTAATTATATATACTTGTGGTTTGGTTGTTGACTTGTTGTTCACCTAATTTAACAAGTTTGGCGGCATGATTTGGTTAAATAATGTGCATAAATAAGATATGTTGACTCATAATTAAGTGTTATATCTGTTCATAATCAAGTGTTATATATATATATATATATATATATATATATATATATATATATATATATATATATTTATTCAAAGTTTTGTGTTGAAATGACGAGAAATTTAAAATTTTGGATTGAAATGGTAAAAAGATACAAATCGTGGTGTTGAAATGATGAGATTTAAACATTTGGATTAAAATGGTAAAGTAACCAAACCAGAGGAACAAAAATAGCATAGAACTTTTTTAAACGTCTAAAATCAGCGGACATTCACTTCATAGTATTTAAACCCAGTATACTTAAAAGTAGTTTTTTATGGGAGAGTCACAACTTTACTACCAAACAAATAAACTTTTGATATTAGTAATAAAAAAGCTACTTTAAATACAGTGGTTTTACTATATTCTGCGCACATGTATTCAAATGGATTTTTTTAGAAACCGGTTTCGAAAACAATCAGAATGGCAAGTTTATGGTGAAATCGGTTCTTGCTCCGAGCTGGATTTTTTGTGTGACGTTGCCTCGGTTTGGTCGGGTTTTGACCGGTCTCCATTTCCAAATTCAACACACCAAATCAGCCCCCCGCTTATATAAAAACCGAATCTTTAAAAAAAGAAGAAAAAAAAAACAGTTTCCAATCGGCTCCGGTTTTAAAACCAGTTGCTAACACCATTACATGTAAGGACACAATGTCAGCGCAACCACATATTAGAGTTGAAAAATACATAGAATTCCATTACATGAACCAACTATTTTATAATCTTTGAAAGGATAACGAAATGGGGTTTTTAATATTGCGATTATATGGAAGCTGGTCTTCCGAATGTAATGTGTAGACGTATGATGAGTTCGTTTGGGGTGTCTACAGATTTCGGTCCAGTCATGAAAATATTGGTTTTTAAAAGGAGTTTTGTAACCAACCATGACTTTTTTTAGATCGAAGAGTGATAGCGTGATGGATAGATAATCGAACTTGATCTATGTCAAGAACGATGAACCCTAACGTCAATTACCAACGTTAGTAAACATAGGCCAAATACCGGCACTAGAAAGCTTGGAAAAACCTCCAAACAAAATTCTTTATTCAATAATCAACCTCACAAAAAGATTACAAATAAGTTCTTTAAATAGCCAAAATAACAAAAGGAAACCTAAACCATCTAGGAAACCAAATACTAATAAAATAATACTTTTTAAATAAAAGATATACTTATTTAAAAATAAAGATAGATTAAAATCCTAAACGCGATAGAAACGGGTCTCGGATTTCCGGACATGGGTCGGGCGGACGGGTTCTCTAGATCTGTATCATTCTCCCCCTCTTCGAAAAACTCGTCCTCGAGTTTTAACATCCAGTGCCAAACCACCAGGATCAAACGGAATATCTTTGCGACTGTTCTTTAGTGGCGTTACGACCGACTCTTCGACTTTGTCTCCTCGTTTCACCTCAGCCTTCTTTAAATAAACATCATTCTGAGAGGCAGGTCCCGGGTCTATTGGGTTACCGGGTTGTCCCCCATCATTCTCCCTCTCAAAAAGATCAACTATTTTTTCCTTAAACTTACTTGTAACGACAAACCATACTCGACAAGACGAATAGATATTTTTGACACCATAACTTAAATAATTATAACCAAGATTTTTCCAATATTTATCCACAAAATTTATCCCAAAAGTTCGAAACCCCATATTTTTAGGATTTTTCAAATTTACCCTTACACCAAATGCTACGGAACCTCCCAGATTGTTTCTTCCTTTTGCAACCCAATTTAATTCCAATTGTTCACGAAACCTCCAAAATTCACGGCTACCTAAAAGGAATTCAACCAAAATTGTAGAAACTTGATTTATACCATTTTTTGTAACGTCACCACCGCCACTACAATCTTCCACCCCGACAACTATTATCCCATTAGAACCTCGATCAACACTCAAATCCAATAATCGTGATGGACCTAAAGAAACCATTGAAGACTTAGGCGTACCGTTATTCATTTCTACAAGTTCGTCACCTTGACTTGTAATCCAGCCAAGAAACTTTTGTATTCGCAAACACTCTTTCACGTCGGGTTTAATCCCGTCATTATCATATCGGGGTTCTTCATATACCGGACACAACTCGAGTTCACAAACACGTTGTTGAAAACTCTTGATTTCTTCTACATATCGGGGGTCACGGTGATAGTCGTCGTTGCCTCCGGCGGCGAATCTACGTCGATGATCACGGTGGTTCCTCCGATCCATGGCTCTGATGCCACTTGATAGCGTGATGGATAGATAATCGAACTTGATCTATGTCAAGAACGATGAACCCTAACGTCAATTACCAACGTTAGTAAACCTAGGCCAAATACCGGCACTAGAAAGCTTGAAAAAACCTCCAAACAAAATTCTTTATTCAATAATCAACCTCACAAAAAGATTACAAATAAGTTCTTTAAATAGCCAAAATAACAAAAGGAAACCTAAACCATCTAGGAAACCAAATACTAATAAAATAATACTTTTTAAATAAAAGATATACTTATTTAAAAATAAAGATAGATTAAAATCCTAAACGCGATAGAAACGGGTCTCGGATTTCCGGACACGGGTCGGGCGGACGGGTTCTCTAGATCTGTATCAAAGAGTATACAATCGGACGAAATCGGGGCTGCTGATACAACCACATGACCATATGGAAAGTGATCTGAATCGGAGAAGGGATTTTGACGGTAGTCTTGAGAAGATTTCAATGAATAGCTCTTCACAAAGATCATATGACATTCTGCAATTTCAAACCTAAAAGATTGATCAAGAAGATGGAAGAAGGTAATGATGTTTTCTTAGGGTTTATACAATATTTTGTAGATTCTTATTTGTTTTGTAGGCCTAACATGACATCGAGTAAGGCGCAATCTTTCATTATCATTTATTTACTTAATGGATTTAATGACTAAAGTAAAGTTGAAATGTTACGAGACTTACAAACGGCCCACAAAAAGGCCCATATCAAGTAACCCGTGAATTGTTACGAGGCTTACAAACGGCCCACCACAAAAGAAACCAGAACCGACCGAACTGGTGGTGATTTGGCCCAACTGCACGTGCCGAAAAACACAAGTAAAAGGGTCGGGCCTGTTCGGTTGGGCTTAGGCCGAAGTTTCACGGGCCGGCTCATTGGGCCGTAAAACTGGGTTGCGACTGTTGCGTCGGGTCTTTAGAATGTCGGGTGACCCATTGGGCTAAGTCTCCAGGCTCGGTTTACGCGGTTCGAGTTATTGGGCATTGTTGGGTCCAATTCGGATTACGGATGAATTACACCGAATTGTTTTGGCGTTTTGATCGAGTTGAGTTTCTAAATAATTTACGAGTCTTAATTATTGATAAACGACTTTTGTTTTGGTTATAATAATTATTTGAGGTGCAGAATTATTTATTTAGTTGATCGCGTACACGCGTGTAATAATAAATAATTTGTTTGTTTAATGTGTTTTAAACTCGAATATTTTACGTTGTTAAAACTAACTAAAGTTTTAAATAAAACATTCGATTAAAGTGTTTGTCGGGTGTCGGTACAATATTTTACGACACCGTTTCAATGAAAAAAAAATATAAAAGTCATTTTATATTTAATTTTCTTATTTATTAAAATTCCACAAGTTATTTGGTTGAATTTTCATTTGTTATGGGTATGTTTCTCTGGTACAAACGCGGGAATTGCCAAGGTTTGACGTTTTCGTGTATAGTGTTTGCTAATAATACTATTAAATCAAGTCATGCACATGTATATACGTGTATATATATATATATATATATATATATATATATATATATATATATATATATATATATATATATGGGGAAGGATCCTGCGAAAACACCCTTTTTTTGTGAGAACTGCGTAAACAAATCTTAAAACCTACATAACTTTTTCATACGTTAATATTTTTTTTAAAAATTTGCACCAAAAGTCTTAAAATTATATTATCTTTAATCCTATAAAAGTTTTAAAAAACTTAACGCTTTTTTTATTTTTTTAAATATTTTTTTGTGTGGTGCACATGTGCATCACAAAAAAAACTCATACTTTTAGTATGAGTTAATATATTTTTTTTCTTAGTCGCACCATATGTCATATATTTTCATCATTTTTTTGCGTTTTTATTGAATGATGCACATGTGCATCATACCACAAAAAACGCTCATACATGTGATATACATTAATAGTTTAAAAAGAAATTGCACCCTAAATCTTATAGTTGTGTTATCTTTAGATTTAAAGAAAAAAAATAGCATTTTATAACTTTTTTTAATTATATGATGCACATGTGCATCACACGGGAAAAAAAACGTTCAGTTTTTTTTTAATATTTTGCTCCAGATTTAAAGATAACGTAATTCTAAGACTTTTGGCGCAAATTTTATGAAAAATCGTTAACGTATGAAAAAGTTACGTGAGTTTTAATATGTGTTTTCGTAGTTTTCACAAAAAGATGTGTTTTCGCAGGATCCTAACCCTATATATATATATATATATATATATATATATATATATATATATATATATAGAGAGAGAGAGAGAGAGAGAGAGAGAGAAAGAGTTAGGTTTAAATGAGACTTTTTATTTTGAAACTTTTGAGAATCAACTTTCAACCACTAATTTCAGGTGGGGATCACTATAATTAATGAGGTGGTTTCCATATATATAAACTAGTGGCTTAGAATGGTTCTCAAAAGTTCTCAAAACCAATTAGTTCTCAAATGATCCTCTCCCTATATATATATTTAGTTTTGACCTTGTATATTTCTGACGGGTTGTCACAAAAGTAATAATATAAATTTAAAGTAACTAAATAATACATTTGCAAACACGACCTTAGTGTCCGATCGGACATCCTCAAATACTCGTCGAAACTATCGCCCGTAGTACCGTACGCCATCATACGAAGGGCTGTCGTACACTTTTGCAAAGGAGTAAAACCAATCTTGCCCCTCGCATAAGACCTTTGTGTGAACCATTGTACCTCTCGCTTTAAATCTTTCACTGTTCTTAAAAATAGTGAGCGACTCATACGAAAACATTGGTGGAACAATTCTGCTGGGTACACCCAGTCGTTGATGTGTTCGGAACTACACCTAAAAATAATAAAATATCCTAGACCTAAACCTAGACCTAGACACACCTAATTTTACCGAAACTCCTAAAACTAGACCGAACCTAAGGCAAGTGTACCTGTCGGCGACAGTATAGCTACAGAAGACCGGATATCGAACCCTAAGGACACTATGAACAATACTCTAACCTAGGACTCTATGAATGAGAAATTTGAGTGATTTTGGTTTTTAGAATTGATTATCTAACTTAACTAACTAAAGCAACTAACAACCGAACTCGGAAAAATCAAGGAA
This sequence comes from Deinandra increscens subsp. villosa, assembly GCA_039602395.1. Taxonomy (NCBI): domain Eukaryota; kingdom Viridiplantae; phylum Streptophyta; class Magnoliopsida; order Asterales; family Asteraceae; genus Deinandra; species Deinandra increscens. The sequence goes on along the minus strand of JBCNJP010000023.1, from coordinate 90,239,501 downwards.
ACTGACAGATGGAGAGAAGTACTACCTAGACCTAGAATCCTATTCAACACTTGCAATCTTACTCGGCTATGGATAACTATGATGGAATCAGGATCTTAATAACAACTCTAAGAAAAACCTAGTGGACCCAGACCATTTACCGGGTGTGACGCAATAGGAAATCCTAAGAATCGAAGACGCACACTGATTGGTTAGGTCACCTCCCGGCTTGTTCCTAACGGATGTTCTAGTACTCGAACAGACAGGTCACCTTCCGGCTTGTTCCTATCCCAGACACCTAACGATGAAAGGAGTAACTACTAACTTACAGAATTAACATGGAATAGCAGGTAAAATTAGAATTACTAGGGAATCCCCTCTCCCGAGGCAATTTGACCTAAAACCCTAACAACCCCGACTACCCAATAGGTCTATCACCTCCCGGCTTGTCTAAACCTAGCAGCACACAAGAATCAAGATTTTCACTAACAACCTAAACAATGATTAACTAATTTGCTAACCATATCAACTACCAACATAAAGTCATGCAATTGATTACCCAACCCAAACCGAAAGACATTCGCAGATTGGACAGTTTAGACTATTAATTACAACCCTAATTCAAGCATTCATGCGCATTAATTAGTAAATTAACAATCTTTTACTAAAACATCATCCATCTATAAGAATCCATAAACCGAATAAAAGTACAAACGTCAAATAATCAACATATTGGTCTAGGCAGCACAAGTAATTTAGCCAAGAAACATGGTTCGAACAGAAACACGAACAAAAACGATGTCAAGGATATTATCCATCGCTAAAGAAATAAATCAATCTAGCTACCAGCCTACCTGCTTGCTTGCTAAATAATTATTTTGACTTTTTGACGTGCTTGCTTGGTAGCCTGGTTGCTTCGAATTCTTTTTTTCCTCGCGTACGCTTCTGTTCTCCTCCTCTCCGAATTGCTTTCTTTCGTCCCTCCCCCTTTTTTTGTCGTCGAGAGGTTTTTAATATATGTAGGTTTTTTTTTTCTCTTTTAATCTCTTTCTTCACGTGCAAGTTTCTCAATTTCAATCCGTGAGAATGTTGAATGCGTACTTCTCTTCTTTTTTCTTTTAATCTTTGTGATAACTTTTTTTCTTTCTTTGCTTATTCCTAATTCACGTGGACGTGTAGTAATCACAGAAGCCCAATTGAATTGTAATCCATATTTCCATGGATTGTAATTTGCCGCCCAACTTTACTTTCGCTTTAATTGTAATATGCGAATACCTCTGGCTCAAGATCAACCGCACCAACCATTGTAACATTTAAAGTTCGGCCAATCTTCCTTTAATTGTGATCTACCATTTTCTTGGTCACTCGTAGTCTCGGGAATTAAATCATTACCTGTAAAATCACACTAAAAACATAGTTAAGACTCAATAACTGAAAAGTAAATAAAGACACAAAGAAAATGACTCAAAACCGACTTAAATTGACTCAACTATATAAAGAAAAGACCCCAGAAATGAGATGTGTTTGCAACACATCAAACATCCCCACACTGACTCTTTTTTCGTCCTCGAAAAATACTGCAATGGAATCATAACCAAGAAATTGACTTCTAAACATTAACATTTAAAATTAACAGTCCACCAAAACAATTCCACATACCATGACGTACTAACACACTAACTACGATTGCCGATATTTCTATCCGACTAAACCCAACCACCAACCTTTTCTTTCGCCCCCATGTGTTTATGAGATTACCAGATATAAGTTCAGTCGCCTATGAATCCCACTAAAGAAAGGTCAAGTTCAACTTACTACCGAATCATATTCAGTCAATGCAAAGGGTAATAATGATTTAAATTTTATATTTTCTCCAACCCCCCTTAAACCAGATACTAGGATGTCCAAAGAATAACTATTTATTGGAATGTAACTTCTTGAGCATTTATTCACTACTTATCATTTTTTCTCATTTTTTTCATTTTTTTCATTTTTTTAACTATAATTGGTTAATTTTACCTAACTTACCAACGGACATCACCAGAGGTATTCTTTCACAAGGTCTTGCCCCCGAAATCATGCGTGAGTATTTTGCCCGCGAGATCCAGAACATCATCAAAGGTACTTACCACGGGATACTATCCTTAGTTTGTACATGAGTATTTTGCTCCTTCACTCTAAATGCATTAACCAAATTATTAACTACATGCTCATTGAAATTTTAAGGACATAGGAGTATCTAGCCTAAAGGGGTCTCTTCCTTCCTAATCATCAGATTCAGAATCCCTATCACTCCTAAAATGGGAACCCACTAGCAGACTGATTAGCATATTTATACAACAACAAACACACAGGCTATTTAAGCTACTCCTAGATCAGCTGGGCCTACCAACACATCATAGTTTAGTAATGCGTTCCATTCTCACCATACTTATCACTTTACCAAATTATTTATTAATTTATCACTTAAGTACAAAATTAGAAAATCAATTCCCAGTTTTACCTATCATTTTCCATTTAATTGCAGTCAGAATCTTGGACATTTTTGAACTATTTTTCAAATTTTTTTTTAAAAATTTTTTGAACTTTAAAAAAAATTATTTTTAAACACACTAAAATAAAAAAAACAAGACGCAAGTATAAATAATAAAAAGACGCAAGGCTTCCCATCCCCACACTTGAACGACACATTGTCCCCAATGTGAAATGAGAATAAAATAAAATAGAAATAAAAATAACCACACGAAAGATAAAAATAGAAATGCAAACGAAAAAATTAAAAATAAAAAGAAAAATTGGAACAAACTCCCCTGATTTCTGATTTTGATGAGTTGAAGGCGAGTTTGAATCCACAGGTCCTCCATTGAATTCCATAAGCATCCAAGTGCAAATATCATCGAACCTGCAAAACAAAAAACAAACAAAACAAACGACTCGACAAAAACTATTAATCACGAAAAATAAAAATAAATAAGAATAAAAATAAAATAAAACCAATATGAAACGTGATTACCTGGATCCTCAGAGATCAGATAAGTGAATAGCAAAAGGCTCGGAACAGTGCCTACCAATTATTCAAGTACATACCTGGAATGCGTTTGATGCACGATTTCACTTCTCAAACTCCTTGATTTCCTGCAAACACGAAAAACACAAAAACACAACCGAAGAGAAATGCACGAAAACACATAAATGCAAAAATTAAACCAAAACTACAAACTTTACAACTCGGGCACTATGTCAATTCAGCTCCTAAACTCTAAACAACCTCCAAATAGATTATCAGGAGGTTTAGATTTCACATCCTTCAACACCAACCTACCGGTAATTACCCGGTTTCGACCACCACAATTTCCTACCAAGGTCTTAACTTTCCAATGTTTATACCGACCCGGTAGAAATCTAATCCTACCCATGTTTCCATGGATTGTAATTTGCCGCCCAACTTTACTTTCGCTTTAACTGTAATATGCGAATACCTCTGGCTCAAGATCAACCGCACGAACCATTGTAACATTTAAAGTTCGGCCAATCTTCTTTTAATTGTGATCTACCATTTTCTTGGTCACTCGTAGTCTCGGGAATTAAATCATTACCTGTAAAATCACACTAAAAACATAGTTAAGACTCAATAACTGAAAAGTAAATAAAGACACAAAGAAAATGACTCAAAACCGACTTAAATTGACTCAACTATATAAAGAAAAGACCCCAGAAATGAGATGTGTTTGCAACACATCAGTCGTCATTAAAAATAATCTCTCATCAAACTTTCTTGCTCCATTTCACGATTTCTGTTGAGACGAGCTCTTCGAGTTTGTACTTGGTTAGCTCGAGCGTTGAGCCGACGTTGCTGATGATGAACCATCATTTGAAAAAAAAAACATGGCTGAAGCCCGATCGGATTATGAATCAGATGAATAGTTGAAGAATCGTGAGTCGAACGTTAGATCAAAGAGAAGAATCCATATTTTGTATGATGAGTTTTTAGAGAAAGAAGGATAAGAATGATGAAAGTGTATGATTTTTTAGAGAAATAAGGTTGATTTACAGGTAAAAAATCAAATTTTTTAAAAAAATGGTGTCAAACAGTCGAAATTTGATCGTTTAACGGTCATATTTCTAAAAAACATCACCAAACACGTCGTGCATATCTCCACGGCCTCCACCCACGCCATCGTATAATTCGTGAGGGGTGTTTAACACCATGATCCCCCAAAACGACTGGGATAAACGCGGTACACCGCATGCTCTTTTCCAAGAAGGGGGGGGGGGGGGGAGGGGGGAGGGTATGGTGACATTTGAGCTTAAGACTTCAAATTAAAAGACCAATAGAAAGATAAGAGAGAGAGAGAGAGAAATTAAAACTTTGTACTTCATTTTTTGTGGGATGGTTTGACATTTGAAGCCTAAAGTTTTTTTGTTTGTTTTGGTTTTACGTTTTTTTTAAATCCCATTTTATATTAAGTAAATAAATTATATTAAAAATACATTACATTAAAACAGATAATACTAAATTAATACAACTTATTTTAAACCACGATACTAGATAAAAAAAACCTATGCGTTCAACTCGTCCTCAGTTAAATAGACTTTCATGTGTGCGGCGAAGTGCTCCATAATATCAGATTAAGCCTAAAACGTATCTCGCTATCTCGTAATACCATTATGACATTTGAATCGTTGAGTTCCAATAGTCAAAAATCCCATACATTTTCCTCGTTTTCTTTTGGTTTGTTTTAGCCGAAAAACACCAAAAATGAAGCCGCTGGGGTGGAAGCGAGAGAGGAGGTGTGGAAGCTGGAGGAACCGAAGGGAAAAAGTTTTTAGAGTGAGGTGTTCTCATTACAACCTTCTCAATTGTAAACACAGTAGTTCACATTTTCTCGGTGGGGAAATTTAAAAAGGGAAAATCACCAAAATAACCCACTTTGACCAAGAAAAATCAAGAATGACCACCTAAAATTATCCTAACTCAAATGACCCAACCAATAGGAAGCAACCAATTGTCATCTTTCAACCAATCAGATTCTAAAATGTGTCCTCCATCTGACAAGAAGGATAAGTGTGAAGCCCACCTCCAACCAATAATAGTTCGACACATGGACAAAAAAGTCAGAATGCTAGGCTTGTTATCCGAACCATTGCGAGCCTGCCACCTATCCAGAGTAAGCCGACGGCTTGGCTTGTATTCAAGGTCTTGTATGACGGCTTGGCTTGAGTTGATGGGTTGAGGATTACTTTATCCAACCTCCCCTACCTCTCCCCCTACTTTATCCCTTAGAATTACTTTAGTCCCTGTCACACTCAACCACCCTACTCCCCCATTATTTCCTTACCAATGAATAATATAATCCTAGGCTAAAGTTGCATTTTCCCAACACACCCCCAACCTCTCTCCTACCTATTTCTTTTTATATATTAAACTTATTGTAAATCTGAAATATTGTAGTCTTGAATTTTATTCCCATTTCTACTAAATATTTCGAATTTACCTCTTAAATTTCGTTTGTGTTTTTTTGATTCTTCAAGAATGCCATATTTTGATGTTGCTGTTTATGTCGGAGGGAGATGGTCAATCACCAACGGTGTGGTTGACGATGGGAATGTTTAACGATGTTTGTTGAAGTTGATTTCGAGAAGGAATGTGACTCGATTATAGGAGGAGATTCGGATTACATTTCAGATCAAATGGGAATCTCTAATGTGTGGAGAATTTGGATTGGATGTTGTGTACTATATTTAGAAATCAAGAAAAAATTATGTCGTTATAAAAATAAATATCTGTATGTGAAATGGTATGTTACACGACAAACATAAGTTATAATGAATTCAAGTTTTTTCATAACAAAAGTGCCATCATGATACTAAACTATTACATCACCCAAGAAACATAATCAATTTCAAAATATATAAAATTTATTTCCCAAAGAAATATATAAAAAAAATAACCAACTCACAATCAATAAAAAATTTAGATTTTTAATTGCGAGCTCCAATTTTTGGGCATCGTCCTGGTAGTTACGTAGAATTTCAAGAGCTCTTTCAGATACTGGAGGATCAGCCCAACTAACAAATTCACAGTTCGAACCCTAATAATTATAAAACACGGTAGGTGAAGAATTCTATATTTTTCGTTATAACAAAAGATGAAAAGTAAGATACACATACGGGTCTAGCACAACAATGAAAACGTCGTCCTGGATTCGTAGTGGTGGAAGATATACGTATGGCCGTCGCAAACCCGCAATTTTTACAAACCACCATTTTCATTAGTCTTTAGAAAAATAGTGATGAATGTGGACACATTACAAACCACCATTTTCGTTAGTCTTCAGAAAAATAGTTAATTCAAAGAGAGAGGGGGGGGGGGGGGGGAATGAGGTAATGGGGGAGTAGGGTGGTTGAGTGTGACAGAGACTAAAGTAATTCTAAGGGATAAAGTAGGGGGAGAGGTAGGGGGGAGGTTGGATAAAGTAATCCTCAACCCATCAACTCAAGCCAAGCCGTCCTACAAGCCCTTGAATACAAGCCAAGCCGTCGGCTTACTCTAGACATGTGGCAGGCTCGCAATGGTTCGGATAACAAGCCTAGCATTCTGACTTTTTTGTCCATGTGTCGAACTATTATTGGTTGGAGGTGGGCTCCACACTTATCCTTCTTGTCAGATGGAGGACACATTTTAGAATCTGATTGGTTGAAAGATGACAATTGGTTGCTTCCTATTGGTTGGGTCATTTGAGTTAGGATAATTTTAGATGGTCATTCTTGATTTTTCTTGGTTAAAGTGGGTCATTTTGGTAATTTTCTCATTTAAAAATCCTTCACCTGGCAAATTAAAAATCACGCGGATCTCATTTGGATCCTTATAACCCGAACTCTGCCCCTGATATCTCCTTACACTCGATTCGATAAAAGAACCCTAATCTCTCATACGGATTCTCAAGCGGCGTTCTTGCTCAGGCTATCATCAATTGAGGGTTTTCTACCCTTTTCTTTCTCGAAGCCATAGAGATGATTTGGAGGGGCTCGATCACTTGGCCGCTGCCATCGACTCGCCGGAGCTATCAGTTTCCGTCCGGAGGGACATCTCTCAAATCCAAACCCTTTTGCAGATTTTCAATTGCCGATTTCGATTATTGAAAGCATTAATATGAAGGTTTCCATCGCTCTCCTCATCGCAATTCCCGTCTCAGTTTGAAAGGGTAACATTCCAACTCTCTAATGTCAGTTAAAATCTGCCAATTGCAAATATAAGTGAAAAAGATGAAGGTGGATTTATATTTTATTTCACCATCGCCGGTTGGTGTACCTCAATTTTTTTATGAGTTGATTGTATTTATCAATTGATTTCATGAATTTAAACAAAATGCAGTGTTCAAGTTCAGCGTAATTGTATATTAGGTGCATATTAGATTTTTGATTTTGTGTTCATATGTGTTTGTTTCTTTGCATTAGGGATATTAATATATTATAATCAATTAGGTATTTCATATGTATTTATGTGTTCATATGTGTTTGTTTCTTTGCATTTTGAAGTTAATTATATTTATATTTACTGATTACTGTTGCTTATGATCTACTTATTATCGGGACTTATTGTCAAGATGGAATATAGGAAGAGGAGTATGTCGAATGAGATAATGATTTTCTTGATAAGTTAAGTTTTTTTTTTTTTTTTTTTTTGTGGTTTATTTGATTTTAATAATGTTCATATTAACCATGATCCCTGTATTCATCTGTTCTTAATAATCTTAGCGGAGATCTGAAAAACATATTGGTTGATTGATGGTATGTTAGGTGATTAGTAAAGTTTCTTTATCACTTCCATCGGTTTTGTTTGCTCATCACAGTTTTAAAATAGATATCCATCATAAAATCATCGGAATGTTAGGAATGAGCATAGCAGGCCATGGATTAATAAATTACATAAAGGGTACAATTATTATGATTAGAAATCTTAATTTTTGTTAGTTAGAATATGTTTGGAATCTTAAATTCGCCTCGCTCTATATTTAAAATTTGATATTTGTTGAATTCCATGTTTTTTTATGTAGCTTCTTATTGGGTTTACGCTTTTTTGTATCTGAAATAGTGGTATTTCGTCACCTTTATGTTGTTTTGCAGATGTTCAGCAGATTATATGCTTTGGTTAGAGAGACACAAAACCGGCATAGAAGTCGTAGCCTACACAGTCGCTGCAAACGTCAAGCCTAGCTCCGACCTGGTGTTTCATTTGATTCGCCTCAATCTGTTCAGATTTGTGGCAGTTACAATCCATTGTAAGAAGACGAGTTAATGAGATACAATCATCGTATCTTTTTTATTGTGCCAAGTGTCTCATTGTAGGTGTTATAGAAGATCCTGTACTGTAGGTGCGCTCTTAAATGGTTAGTTACCTGCGCTTTGTTTGTGCCTGTTATAAGTCTTTCTATGTATTTTATTTTAGCCTCTCAATAGAGGGTATTCTCTATACTTTAAAGCTTCATTTTCGATGTCAGAAGTATCTTTAACTCTACAAGTATGTTTAATTTACAATGGCTTCAACAACAAACGGGGTCAATTCTAGATTCATTGACACCCACTAGAACATCAACTCAAGTGTCGATAGTGAAGAAGCAACCATTTCAATCAACATGTATATTATTTAACATTGTTATTACACCTCTTCCACATCTATTTAAAAAAAGGCTATTGCTATTTATTATAATTACTTGGTGGTGTTATGCTCTTGATGTCTTTTTTTTGTTAAAGAAAAAGTGTGTACACATTTGTATATTCATTCAAATCCAGCAAAAATTTCTGCACATTTTTCTATGCTACCTATATCTTTGTTTTTGTGCTATTTTAACAACCTTTGTCTTATTTTTACCAAAATAGTTAATAGGCTGCTTATGATCGCCTAAACTGTGATGGTGTTTCATAATATGCCAATCTTGATTTTATTTCTTCTCTCTCATCTAATTTGGGATCATATTATCATAACAACTGTTTTAGGGAAGTTGCAGTTGTGAAAACTCTTTTGGAAAAACTATTTAAAAAGATTAATGTTATATTTCAGGTGTTCCTATGAATCAATTTAGGGAAGTAGCAGTTGTGTGTTGGCCAAATTGTTAGTTAGTGAGGATGAGAAATGGGAGCATGACGATGTTTAAAAGATAAATGCTTTATTTCAGGTGCTCCTATATGAATCAATTTGGGGAAGTGTAGTTGTCTGCTGTCCAAATGGCAAGTTAGTGAAGTTGAGAAGTGGGAGCATGGCCCTGGATTCTGCTACCAGGGTTGGACTTAGAGGTATGCTTTTAGGTTTGTCTTTTTGTATGTATAACATTCCGAGCTTACGAATGTTGGTTGTTGGATTAGGTTATTATATCGGAATGGGTTATGAATGAATTAAATATCAATTTTCAACTTTCATTGACTATGGGCCACTTAGTCTGTTATGCAGGGACCTACTGTTCTCATATTTTCAGTGTGTAAGAGGTTACCAAGGATACCTAAATCTCATACTTGAACAACCGCTCATCAATTCACACATAATTTTGACTTTCTTTTTCGGATTTTCAATTTGAACAGTTGTTAGGAATTACAGTAATATACTAGAAAGTTTATAGTTGATCAAAATACCTTTTTCCTACTTTTATAAATATGTTGATTATATCTTAGTTTGTAGATAATGAGACTGAATTTTTTGGGAGTCTGCACTTCTTAAATTACCTACAACACATCTGGATCCGTTTATTATTTTAGTTTTGAACAGAATATGAATAAAGACATATGATACCGTTTATGTATTTTGCAAGTTCTTAAGGTAACATATTTTCTTTTTACGTCCTTCGTTTGGGTATTTGGGTGTTAAAATCTCTTTATGACCTTTAAGAATCATTCTATGAGTTATAGTGTAGCCGCTTCGCAGTTTTAAGATTGCTTCTTGCACATGAATTTTATACTATTTATTTTAGTACTTTTTTTTGAACTCCATCCGTGCGATGCACGGGTATCAAAGACTAGTATCTCTATATTTGAAGTTTTGACTGAAGTATGTTGCAATATAGGTGTATATATTCCGTGGTAAGCTCCCTCCCTTGGTTTAAAAAGGCGCGCCTGATGCTAGAGGCAATTAGGATGGTGATATGTAAAATCAACCCAAGGCTTCAAAATATTATGATACTTTGAAAATAGTATCATTACTGTACTTGATAAAAAACACTAGTATGTAAAACAGACGAGACAAATGCTACCTTTTGTTGCAGATGAAGCTTACATTGTGATAGAATATAGATAAAGCCACACCTTGCATACGTTAAGCTCTCGCCTTTGCTTTCACGACCTAAAAGCATGTTATCTTAAACCAAGCTCCCCTTTCTTTTTCTTTTTTTGTTCAGATGTACAAATGATAATGTTTTGAAATTAATATAGATATATGCTTCAGCAGGAAGATGGGAAAAAGACTGTGCAGCTTAAAGCAAATACGCTATTTAAGCATGATAGCAGTGTAATGTAACAAGTTAATATAAGGCAAATTGGATTTAAATATTCCCAAGTTTAATCAGTTGGCCGACATAACAAAATGTTTGCCACCGAGCCTAATTTTGAGGCTATTTCTAATGCTAGGTTGGAGCGGTTGTGGTTGGGATCGACCTGTACATAAATTATTACAAACTACGTCATTTAGAGTTCTTTAATTCGAATAAGCCTGGAAAAAGGGTGCACCGGGTCAGGCAGAATGACAGATCAAAATGGGCCCTGAGCAAAATGAGTTCGGGTAAAAAATTGGTTAAACTTAGAATACTTAAAAAAAATTGGTGTGTAATGTGCAGGTACGGACGGAACTCTTTGCATTCGTGAGAATCCAGGGTGCATGTTCATTGCTACCAACCGAGATGCCACTGGCAATATGACTGACCTGCAAGAATGGCCAGGTAAGCGAGGCGCATGGCATCTGCATCACATAATTTAATAAGACGTAATATATTGAAAATAACAGAATTATGATTCTCCAGGGGCTGGATGTATGGTTGCTGCAATCTGTGGGTCAAGTGGTCAACACAGAAAGAGCCTATTGTAGTTGGAAAACCTTCAACGTTTTTGCTGGAGTTTTTACAAAAATCTGTACGTATTGAACTTTAAAATTAAAAATTTAAATTACCATGTTATGGTAGGATGACTGCGTGATTTCAAATATGAATTATTAAATAAATAGGAACCAAAGGAACCATTTTTGGCCTTTCTTCATAGAGCAGACATGATTCATGGAGTGTATGAGCCATAACAGAAGGGAGATCTCAGTCATCCATTGAAATCTTGGTTTGAAAAGTATGAGGCGCTCCAAGAGTTTTAGGTCCCGAAAGCCGAGTCACAAGGTGCATGCATCACGTACGTGAGGCGCAACCCCATGTATAACCAAATAAGTTTTATATACAACCAGAATACATCTTTCTCATCTATTTTACATATTGACCTACTTATCAAGTAAACCTTTTTATAATTGCTTCATCCCTTTGCTTGTTTTACATATAAACCTCATACAAACCCAAATTTTGACCAATATGGACCCCAAACTACAAAAGGCATGCCGTCTCTTTTTAAACCAAGATTGAAATATGATATGACCCAAGTGCTAAAAAGTGGTTCCTAATTGTTTATGGTACATGTTGTTAAAAAAAAATTGTTTATGGTACATTGACTTGAATCTTGGATTTGCAGATACAACATTCCTACGGCTAAAATGTACATGGTGGGTGACAAATTAGACACCAAAATTTTATTCGGACAAAATGTTGGCTACAAAACTCTACTCGTCCTTTCATGTGGCTAAGTACATAATTTTCCGTTTAACTTCACAATTTTGTTCTCTATTTAGCTTTAGATGCTCAATAGTCACATATGTTGGTTATGGCTGCAGGTGTGTCAGGCAAGTCAACTCTCCAAGGCCCCTCAAATTCAAATCCAACCAGATATTTATACAAACAAATTTCCGACATTTTTGATCTGTTAAATTCATAAATAACATCATGCGGCCTTGCGGCGGACAGATTATCGAACCAGGTATGTTTCTACTGAAAGCATTGGCCTCAAAATGTCTAATAAGTTCTTCAATAAGACAATTGTGAGAGTCACTGATTTATAGCAGTGTGATCTGTGTTAAAAAGGCTAACAACCATGTCTGGAGTGCTTGATCACACAATGCATAATGATCTATTTGGTGTTTATATAGGATGTTTGTGGTTGGTCACATAACTTGTTTCTGTTATGTAGGGTCCATGGTTAGCCCTGACTAATGTTAAAACTATATAATAAAAAGGAAAAAAATAAAAATAATGGATGGGGATTTATGATTTGTTGGGATTCAGTGAAATTATAATATTTTACACGTTTGGTTCTTAATCGCTCGTTCTAGGCTCTAGTGGCCTGATCGTTCTTTTCTTTTGGCTGGCTTTTCCCATCTCTCCTCTCTCGCTTTCTCTCTCCCTCTCCCTCTCCCTCTCTCTCTCTTTCCCTCTCCCTCCCTCCCTCCCTCTCTCTCTCTCTCTCTCTGTCTCCCTCTCCCTCTCCCTCTCCTCTCTCTCTCTCTCTCTGTCTCTCTCTCTCTCTCCTCTCTCTCTCTCTCTCTCTCTCCCTGACTAAATGGGTGCGCCGGGTCAGGCAGAATGACAGATCAAAATGGGCCCTGAGCAAAATGAATTTCGGTAAAAAAAATTGGTTAAAATTAGAATTATTAAAAAAAATTGTTGTGTTATGTGCAGGTACGGAGCTCTTTGCATTCGTGAGAATCGAGGGTGCATTTTCATCGAAACCAACCGTGATGCCACTAGCAATATGACTGATCTATAAGAATGGCAGGTAAGTGCCCGCTAGGCAACTACCATCACTTAATAATTAAATAAGACTTAATTAATATAGGGAAAATAACAGAATTATGACATATTATATCCATAATTAATGTTCTCCAAGGGCTAGGTGTATGATGGATGTGGCAATATGTGGATCAACACATAAAATTGTAGTTGGAAAACCTTCAACCTTTTTGATGGAGTTTTTACAGAAACAATATGTATTGAACCTTAATGTTAAACGATTTTTGTTATGATGTTACTGTATGGGTACTGCATGACTTCTAATATGAAACCATAAATATATAGGAACCAAAGGAACCATTTTTGGCCTTTCTTCCTAGAGCAGACACGATATTTTATCTGGGTAGAATGTTGTCTGCAAAACGCTACTGGTATGTATTTATTTTTTATAAGAAGAAATAAAGCATTGGTCATTGCACTTGCTGGAGCCTTGTAACCATTTTTATTTTCCATATGTAACCTTGTAGTAGGTGATATTTACATATTTAACCTTCTCGTTTAATATGATTGTTATTAAACCTTCAAAATAAATTTCAAAACCAACAATTATAACAACTTCTTAAAACTTATAACAGAGAAATCAAACTTATGTTTTCAAAACTAATAATAAGAAACAATCATAACAACTTCTTCTAGAGAAAGCAAACTTATACCCGCTCATCCCCGGACCAACTTTTTTTCATTTTGGGACCTTGCGGTCCTTCTTCTCCAAATGCCTCAGCAGGAAGCCTTTTCAAACCTTCAATAACAAGATCTTTCACAATGTCAGGCAAATCTTGTGTTATGTTCTTCACCTCATTTGTAAAATTGTAACTAATCTTGGGACCCCATCTTCCTGTGTAGTTCAACCATGGTAATTCTATACCAACATCAAAGTTATCAATATAAACAATATCAAATGCGGATGCAAGATCCATCGCCATGTCGCTTTTTGAGGTATCGTCCCTAATACCGAACCCCGTGATAATATTTGATTCTTTTGAACTGTTCATAACTTCATTATATAACATTCGTATGACTCTCGGATCAAGTTTGCCGGCCAAGTGTATATGAGAAGATGGGGTAGCGTAATGGGCATGAGCACTCAAAGATGCATACACGATCGGCCTGCTTGTTCCATTCAGGAGTTCAAACTCTTTAGGAGTGAACCATTTCCCTTTCGAATGCTGAGATAGATAGACCGCCTTTAAACCGCCATTAGCATTATCTACCCTTAAAGTTATGTGCTCCCAGTCACTAACATGCTGGCCTATCTTCCCTAAGCTTATGACGAAAGGCCCCAACTGAAACTTCTCGCCTGCATTGAAAGGGTAATATAACCATATGGCAAGATCAGTGCACCTGCCTCGCAGTGCTGGTTTTGCGTGTACGTAACCGACTGCATCGGATAAAAACCCTTTCTTCACCCTTTCTTTGTTAGCCTGACCGGATGGGAGGTCAAGAAAGGAATCATCCGGTCCACCGTTTCTCGGAAGGTTATCACCGTTGTTGATGACACGCGTGGGAGTTTGACCGCTCTTCTGGTGCAGCTCAGCCCCATTTTCAAAAAACCATGAAACGGAAGACGGGAAGCACTCCTCGTCAGGGTGGAAATAGACCAACGGGGCGTAAGCTTCCATCATGGCTAAAACTTTTAAGGGATCGGGAGGGGAGTAAGAATCATGAGCGGTAGCAAGAGAAAACATGAGAATAATATTGAGCAAAAGTGGTAAAAGATGGGCCATTGGGTAGCTAGCTAGCTTGCTAGATATGAACTTTAGTCGGGTTGAAGTGAAAAGTTTTGGTAGCGAAGTTGTATGTATATATAGTGTCGTTAGTAATGTCATTGTCAACACAGCAAGTTGACAGCCATATTAGCATTTTGTTTATTTTAATGAACTAGTGATTAATTGGTTGACTCCTCCCTCTTCTACAAGTTTGAATTGCTTAAACCACTAGGCAAAATTTTACCAACATTGAGCGTTTTCAACATATTATATATTAGAGTTTGTTTATGGAAATGTACCTGGACATATATCAACTACTTTTATACACGTTCTATGGCTGGATGTTTCAATCTAATAAAGTGAAAACTGATTAATGCATTTAAAAAATAAAGAAGTAATAACCTCCCTAACTTTGTGACTTGTGAGAGGTTTAGTCAAATTTGTTAACTTATCAATGGTTCAACAATAACATAACACATTAACACGAATCTTTTATTTTTCCTATCGTGATCTGTTAGATCATGATGTATGAAAATACCTGTATGGGTCTCATTCATGCCAACCCACGACGTGGAACATCGTGCCGGGTTGCATGGATGTCCTATGTGACTCCTCCACGCGAAAAGTCCCACGGTGTGAATTTGGTCCATTTGACCTTTGAACGGTCTTATTTTGGAACATTATTTTTTTTTCTAAATTTGTTTCCAGTTATTAATTAAGCATTCCACTACTTCTATATAATTAAGCAACCCCATTCCACCATATTTTTATCCAAACTAAATCCCCTCCACTTTAAATTTCTTTCTACATTTTAATTATAATTTATGAATTTCTCCAACTCATCCGATAAGACCAACGACTTGATGTCTCAAATGATTGTTCACCATCGTCAAGATTGCTAAACATTAAACACAAATGTAGCATAAAATAACCAGGAATCAAGCATAAACTAAGCATAACTCAAAATCCAAAACTGAAAATCCGAGTTTAATACAAATTAAAAATTCATACCGGAACTTGGATCAGAATTGTCAAATTAAATCATGAATCATAATCGGAAATTGTATATATTATAATATATATATATATTTAGTAAATTGTATAAAATTTATATATATAAAATGCTTGATAAGGCTCACGAGCCGGCTCGAGCTCGCTACGTAAAGCTCAGGCTCGAGCTCGTTTAGTAAACGAGTCCTATTTCAAAGCTTGAGCTCGGCTCGAGCTCATTAAGGCTTGGCTCGTTTTGAGTTTTTTAACGATTCTATCCCGTCTAGTGATTCTATCCCGAGTAGCTCACGAGGCAACCTGATGATCTTATCATTTTGGAGGTCACAGGAATTGAAACATTGTGTGTTTGAGGTTTATTGGCTGACCTCCAAAATGATAAGATCATTTCTACAAGTCTCACTATTTCCCATGTTAAAAGTGATGGAGCACCACCGAAGCTTGTTCTTCAAATCATGGGTGTAAAGGGTTCTTAGTTTAAGATTATTATTTTGTTTTAATATACTTTTATTAATTTTGGATGGTTAGGTAATTTTGGATGGTTAGGAGAAGAAGTGTCATACTAATTGATTGTGGTGCTGATGTTATGTAGTTAAAGTGAAAAGTAGATTGCCCACCAAACCTATGAAATCTTTTCTACGTAGTCATGACTACTCCAAAAGGGCTTTATTCATCATGTGTAAATCTCCACCTTCACCCACACCCATTGAAATCTTTAGGACATTATGATTGTTAAATAGTGTATTTTACTATCAAGAGACTAAAAGTGTAAATTTTTTAAAGTGAAAGTTGTGTATTTATCCCGAACATTCTAGAAATTACTATTCAGATAAATAGTTATTTATTTATTTTTTATTTTTTAAATCTTCCAAACATTATATTACATTCTTAATAATTGGGTGACACTTGAATTATCAACTATTATCAGTTTGGATAATTTAGAAAAGGATTTATCAGCTATTATCACTTGAATTAGTGTCACTAAATGTTTACTTCCATTAAAGTGTGTAGGCTAATACGGAAGACCCCTAAGATAAACATTGATTCTACCACTCTTCCCATCTTAATATTCTTAATATTGCATAAACAAAATATGTTGATCTATTATTAAGTATTATTTTTATCCATGGTCACTTTTATCATTTTAATAAGAAGTTTTTAATATCACTTGTTTAATACTGTGTGTCTGTGTTGAAGTGAAACATTTAAACCTTTGAATAAAATGTTAAAGTAACCAAAGGATAAATAAAATGTTAAAGTAATCAAAGGATATGGACAAAAATAGCATTTAACTTTTGTTTTTTTTTTAGGTCTAAAATAAACGCATATTAATTTTACAGTATTTAAAGTAGTTTTCAATGGGATTACTAGCACTAAATGTTTATTTGAACCCATGATTATTGATCGAGGAGCCACTATTTTACCACAAAACAAATAAAATTTTAGTACTAGTAATCTCATAAAAAAACTACTATAAATATTATGGTTTTGCTACAATCTGCACACATGTATTCAAATGGATTTTTTTAGGAACCGGTTTCCGGTTTTGAAAACAATCAACATGATCAAAAACAAGTTTTTGATGTATTCGGTTCCAGCTCTGAACTGGAATTTTGTTGTGGCCTTGGCTAGATTTTGGTTAGGTTTTGACCGGTCTCCTTTTCCAAATTTAATACATTAAATCAGCCCCAGGTTATATAAAACCGAACCGATTTAAAAAAAAACAATTTTCAATCGGTTCCGGTTCTAAAACCCTTATTTTAAACACCATTACATGTAAGGACACAATGTCAACGCAACCACAAATTAGAGTTGATAAATACATAGAAATTCCATTACATGAACCAACTACTTTATAATCTTTGAAAGGATAACGAACTCAGGTTTTGTAAATATTGCAATTATATGGAAGCTGGTCTTCCGAATGTAATGTGTAGATGTATGATGAGTTCATTTGGTGTCTCCAGACTTCGGTCCAGTCGTGAAAACATTGGTTTTTGAAAGGATTTTTGTGTACAACCATGACTTTCTTTTGGAGATCGAAGTGTATGCAATCGGATGAAATCGGGGCTGCCGATACAACCACATGACCATTTAGAAAGCGATCTGAAAAGGAGAAGGGATTTTGATGGTGGTCTCGAGAAGATTTCAATAAATGTCTCTTCACAAAGATCATCTGACATTCTGCAATCTCAAACCTAAAAAATTGATCAAGAATTCAAGAAGATGGAAGAAGGTGATGATGTTTTCTTAGGGTTTATACAATATTTTGTAGATTCTTGTTTGTTTGTGGGCTTAACATGACATCGAGTGTATTGAAGTAAGGCCCATTTATTTACTTTAAGGGATTTAATGGCTAAAGTAAAAGTTGAACCATACATATGTAAGAGCATTCATAACAAGTTTTTCATCCTCATTCCTATAATTTATACTTTTATTATTACTTTTTATCTTTTTTTTTCATTCATAACCATAATTAAATAATAGTTTTTATACATTTACCATTACCTTTTCTCTCTATTTTAATTACCAAATTTTAGCAAATCACCAGTTTTTTTTATTAAATATGCAGATTTCCTGAACTTTTTCTCTCGTCTCTACTCATAACCACTCACAACAAAACCTTAAACTTTACAGATTTACACTCACATATTTTTTAAAGAACCTGTCGTGAATGCTCTAAGTAATTAACATAAGTTTTAAACTATAAAGGGAACTAGGGAAGAATGGGCAAGTTATTAGCTAAAGTAAATATTTGCAATTTCATTAAACTTTAATACTAAATTTAAAAGTAATTTGAATTTTACAGCAGTAGCTAGTGAAGTGAAATAAAAAAGTGGAGTACACCTAAATTATGTTTAGTTTTTTTTTATGTAGCTATATGTGACATATATGCTCATCTCATTTTAGCGACTGAGAGACAAAAGTCAGTATGAATGCTGTTTTTTTTCGCTATCAATTTACGATGATAAGCCTCATTTGTGTTCTGCAGAAACAAAACACATTTTCCCTTTTTTATTGTTGTTTTACTTTGTTAAGGCATATCTTTAGACTTTAGACACAAACAAACATAACACTAATTTAACCAAAAAGGGTTTTCATGATCAAATTCACATTCACATCCACTCACCCAGAATCTTAATGCTACAAAAGTGAAACAGCCCACAAAAAGGCCCATATGAAGTAACTCGTGTCCCATGAATTGTTATGAGGCTTACAAACGGCCCACAAAAGAAACCGGAACTGACCGAATTCGTGGTGATTTGGGCCAACTGCCATGTCTGAAAGTAGAGGTGCAAATCTCAAACCGGTTTCAAACCGGAACCGGTTAAAACCGGTTTTGACCAAACCGGTAACCGCTCAAACTGAACCGGTTTTCAATCCTCAGTGGCCAAACCGGTTTGAAACCGGTTCTACTCAAACCGGTTTGGAAACCGTTTAAGTGAAACCGGTTCCTCCACTTAAGGCATATTTCCGTTATATATGGTACATAGAGATGTTGGGACCAGTTTTGTGACCGTTTTCTAGTCGTTGGAGACTTATTTTAAGCCATTTTGACCCTCCTCTTTGCTATATATAGTCCCATTATCCCCTACAAACATTACCCCACTTCTCAAATTCTCAAAAACACTCGAACATACTAATTCTTTCACTCAAGATGGCAAGTTCTAGTGCCGACGACGCATTCGCTGTTGTGAAGATTGTAAAGCGAAGAAGAACCTAGCTACGTCGGCGGCGGCAATGGATTAAACTCGAAATTATTTATCTTTGTAACGTTTTAAGTTTGGACAAGTTGTGATTGTAATGTTTTAAGTTAAAATTAAAAAAAAAGTATGTTTTTAAGTTAATATAATGTTTAAAAACAAAAAAAAAAAATTAATTGGCCAAACCGGTTTCAACCCGAGTCGGTTTGATCGGTTTCCATTTTTAGCCACCGGTTTCGGTTCTTAAACCGAACCAGTTTCACCCCAAACCGGTTTTGACTCAAACCGGTGTTGACCCAAACCGGTTTAGAAACCGGTTCGGTTTGGATCCCAAACCGATTTTTACACCTCTATCTGAAAGGCTCTATTCTACATATCTATCACATCAAAGATCTCGACCCATCAACTTTGCAACTTCTTTACTTCTACATAGAAAAATCGGTCTATGACTCGTAATAATCGGGTCGGGTAATCTTAGGAACAGAAACCATCAATAGTCTCGTCCCAGTTCAATTTTCATAACCTTTGTAATTACCACTAGGGGTGAAACTAGCACATCCATTGATCATTCTATCACGAAAATTTATTATCTTTTTAAATCGAAGGTAATTTTTATTATCCATTGATGATAACCTTTGTGATTTTTATTATCTTTTTATATCGAAGGTAATTTTTATATCCATTGATCATAACCTTTTTTATCTTTTTATTTGGACATCGATTTGGTTTTATAACTGAATTTTTTCTTCAACTTTCGGTTGGCCGGTTTTAAACAGTAACAAACCCTTTAATTGATGGTTTATACAAAAAATTGATCATAAAAAACCAAACCGAACCATAACTCCATAAGATTAACATATATTTTATTTCTAGATATTGAATGCTACTATGCTAGTATTCGAGTGTGTGCTATAATTATTATTGTTCATTTGTAAAGTATAAAATTATTATTCTGGGTAGGTAGAATTTTATTACAATGAAATTTTGGTTACTTAAACTTTTATCTGGGTTAATAATCTAATTACCACTGAGATTAATTCGATCTCAAATTTATTATTATCATCTACAAGTTATCTCTGAATATGATTATTGATGAAGAGTGATATTTTTTATTTAATATGTTATTCTTTAATCAATTTACATTAATACTTCTGTTGCTTTAAAATGAACTATTGTCCTCATTGTAGTGTGTATGACTATATTAAGTGGACAAAAAAGGACTTAACTTATTAAAACAAAAATGTTATAATACTCTCGTTGCATACAATCCAAGCTACAATCCAACCTAGTATGCATGGATGGTGGCACTCCACGCGACCACCTCACCAACCTTTGCGTGGCTCCGTGGCCCAATACGGTCAGTCTTATAAGGATTATTGTGAAAATTTTCTCTTGTGTATGCAACAATCAACAAGGAGTCGAAAGATTTCGACTCCGTGTCAATTATTAATATCTACAATCATACATCACACATTAAGAGTTGCACACAATGCATGAAGAGTTGTACACCAAGCATTGAAAGTAGTACCCTATCATATATATACCAACAAAAGAGTATCATCTTTTCTTATCTTGAACTTTTACCTACACTTGTCTCCTTTAAACTCCTAAAATTTCTTTGTTGCTGATCAGGTGAACTTCTCAAAACCTCCTTCTGCCCATTTTGAACATCTTGTAAATAAGCAAGAACATCAGCCATAGTTGGTCTGAACCTATGGTCGTTATGGAGACACTTTGAAGCGAGTGCAGCCACCGCTTGTGCGCTCTTTTTGGAGTATTGACCACCGAGACGTGTGTCCATGATTCTTAGAACCCGTTTGCTATCACTTAGGAACGGTTTGACCCATTCTACTAATGTCTCTTCAACCCCACCGGCTCTCTCATCGGCTATGGCCCGTCTTCCTGATAGCAACTCCAATAACACCACACCGAAACTGTACACGTCGTTTTTTGGAGTCAGATGACCTGAATAGTGTACAAAATAAGGTCAGATTTGTTCATATATGGCTTACATATTTTATGTAGAGACATAAAGAGAGTTTGGGATTTCGTTCTGAAAAAAAGAACTACGACATAAACAATAATGAGAATCGGATAACTGTAACAAAATGGCGAGTATAAATAGTGTTTGGATGTGCTTCTGCTTCTTGATATCGCGATTATCAGATAATCAGTTAAATGGGTGTTTGGCAAGTCGTATTATTTCAAGAAATCAGTTGGTGAATGCAATCCCAAACACCCTCCAAATGTTTGGCAAATCCCTCTCTGATTATTTAAGAAATTTATATATGGAAAATGACCAAATATGTATTTTTGTGAAAGGGAAAGAAAGTCTTAGATTTGGTAAGAATTAGGGGTAAATAAATAAACAAACACACCCATTAAAATCCCAAGCAAAATCTATTCGTAGGGTCTCGGGAGGGTGAGAAGATGGCAAACATTTGCTCTATGAGAGGCTACTTCCACTCAGACCCTCGACTCCAAAAACTTTTTTTTCTTTTTTCTTTTTTGACACGTATAGTAATCCAGATAAAATAAACTAATCAAATAACAAGACAGAAAGTACTGATAACAATACACTCCTGATAACATAAAGAGGTGAGGAAACTAGAGTATTAACAGAATAAGGAGTAAATAAGTAATTTTATTTCACCCCTAATAGTAAGTTTTATTGAAATCTGTATGAAACTGATTAATTGATCCATACATTATCATATCATAAGTTTCAAAACTAAATTCCAAATACTACCAAACTCGTACCTGTCGCTATGTATTCTGGTGCAGCATAGCCATTGGTCCCGACAACCCTGGTAGATACGTGTGTGTTGTCACCTACGGGACCATTTCTTGCTAAACCGAAATCTGAAAGTTTGGCATTAAAATCCTACATAATCAAATAACAGAACATCATTAATAAGAACATAGGGTACCAGAACATCTTTGCTTTATAAATTAATGTGAAATTTGAATAAATTTGGCACGTACCGAATCTAGCAGAATGTTAGAAGCCTTCAAATCTCGATATATGATACAAGGTTCTTGACTATGCAAAAATGATAAACCCTGTGCTACATCAAGGGCGATGCGCATCCTTGTTGCCCATGGCATCGGTTGAACACTTTCTGTAAATGAAATATTTAAAATCTGTTCAATAAAAGATATACAAAATCTTACTGTGGGCTGTGTTTCATGTTTTGTGGGTCCCATATCCTTTTTAGGATATCGGACCCACAAAATGACACAAGTTGAACCTTAGAGCATGATGCGTGTGCACCAGGTTTGCTCTTTGGACCCACAAAGTGAAGCATAGAAGTAGCACTTACTTCTAAACAAGTGATTATCTAAGCATCCTTTGGGCATGAACTCATAAACTAGAAGGCGGTTTTCGCATTCTGAACAATAGCCAATGAGTTTAACAAGATTTTTATGGTGAAGCCTCCCCATGTAATCAAGCTCGGTCTGCATATAGAGGAAGTCAAAACATAATTCTTTGTCAATAAATGACTCTTTTAAACATCCTACTTTGCTTTCATTACAAACAAAGTGCTTAAAACCAAACGGATAGAATCCAGCTACATAACCGGCCCGATCAAGTATTTTGAACCACCTATATTTGAACCGGCCAGTTATGGGTTGGATCAACTAACCGGATTTGTGGTTGGTCAAGATTTCAAAATCTTTTTTTCTTTAACTTTTTTCCTTTTAAAATTTCATTTGTTAATATTGCAAATCCACACCAACTAGTTCCATATTTGTTCTAAAATTTATATACATGCATATATTTGATTTCAAACTATTTATGACATTATCCGGTTTTCAAAACCAGTCTAACCAGTAGACCGATAAGGCAACCGCCTATGAAAGAATTAATCCCAAACGAGCAATTGCTTTCGAAAAAAATGCATAAAGAACAACCAAGTTTGCAATAACAAAGTACAATAGTTCTTTTTGCATTGTTTTGATTAAAAACAATGGTTCAAAAAGTTAAACACAATTCTTAACAAGTTCAAAGAACATGATAAAGGAAAAGGGATCACTTACAAGCCATTCCCGGTGACCTTGGCGGCTATCAGCTTTGAGTATTTTAACAGCCACCACTATCCCGGTTCCTGGTTTGACCGGAGCAAGGGTGGTCTCATCAACCCACCCTTTAAAAACTTGACCAAAACCGCCCTCACCTAGAAGGCTATCTGGCCGGAAGTTCTTCGTGGCGGTCTTGAGATCACTCAAGCTAAAAGCTTTGAGGTTAATGGGGGCAGGCAAATGATCATTTTTGTGTGATTTTGAAACTTTGTTGAAGCTGACTGTTTTTGTTCCATTCTTGGCAGGTTTTGAATTAGATTTCCCCTTCTTATTAAGCATATCCTCTGAAAGTCAAATAATATCATTCAGTTTAATCAGTTGAAATCTTTAACTTTTTTCCTAATAATTGGGAAATTCATGAATCAGTTCAAATCCATAATCGCACAAAATTGAACTGAGAAAACTCATAATTGGGAAATTCAAGAATCAATTCAAGATTCATAATCGCACAAATTGAAAAGAAAGCTCATAATTCGGAAACTCAAGAACTAATTCAAGATTCATAATCGCACAAAGTGAATCAATTCATGAATCAATTCAAATTCATAATCTTGCAAAAAAATAGAAATAAATAAATAAATAAATCAAATTCGTAATCGCACAAATAACAAACAACACTGAGAAAGCTCATAATTGGGAAATTCATGAATCAATTCAAATTCATAATTTTGCCCGAAAAAAAAAATCAAATTCATAATCGCACAAATTGAACTAAGAAAGCTAATAATCAAGCTCAAATTCATAATCGGACGAAACCCTAATCATGAATATCGTTTAAATTCACAAAAGAATAATCAAAATGAAGAACGATCAGAACATCAGACATACCCAGAAATTGAGTAGACGAAGCATGAGCAACATTGGCAGGTTTTCCCGCACAAATTCCCATTTTGGAAAGATGATCTTTTGCACATTGAAATTGGGAATTAATAGAATGATTGGTGGGGCATTGAGGCGGTTTATGGTCATCTCTTTGAATACAGAAAGTCAAAGGGTAGGTTTTGTTTTCTTTTTCTTTTCTGCTTTACGAATTAAGTGAAGGAAGCTTCGAACGAAATTGTTATCAAAATGGATTTTGGTCGTCATAATTTTCGATCTGCGACATCTAGGGTTTGATTGTTTCAAAAGCTTATCCTTTGACCTTCGAGAGTTGAGTTTCTGTAGCACAGATGGATTTTAAAGAATTTGAAGTTTGTAGTGGTACATAATATAAAAATTAATTAAAAAAAAAGTAAAATGCTGATGGTAGTGACGATAACGGTTTTTTTTAACGACGTTTTGAACGAGTATAAAAATACTTTCCAAACGATATTTTTTTATATCGCCGCTTAAAGGGTTATAAATAATAGTGTGAAGTGGCACCCCATCTTCTGATGGAAAAATCAATATCTTTATTAAAATGTACAAAGACATCAGCCTCTAATGAATATGTTACTCAATCACCCTCTAGTGGTTGTTGTCGAATAAACCTCAATGATATCAACGAGTTTGAGGAAAATGAGATTTGTTTCCAGAAAAACCGGTTCGCCCACCCGATAGAAACAACAAAGGTAAACTCGAAGCGTATAAGGGAAGTTTGGGCATCATATTAAAGATGATGAACCATTTCAACGACTGAGAGGATTAATTAATTATTTCATTTTCGTATAATACCGGTTAATTATTTAAGCAATATAATTTCTCGTTGCACTCGCTGTAACTCTTACAAGTTACAACTGGGTCGGGTCGTTGATTTTGTCGGGTTTGGACATACAACATCCAACAATTTGTAGACCCAAGAATGAAGGTGGGTTGGGTCTTGCAAATTTAATTGAAATTAAAAGAAGTTGTAAACTTTGGTTTGACAATCGTAGTAGGATTGTGATAGATTGGAGTAATTGTAGCATGTTATAGTTTTCTTTCTGTTGGTATTCTAGTTTTCTCTAGCGCCTTGCTAGTGTATGCCGATTTTGGTGAATAGAATTTCCGTTAAAAAAAAATACGAAAACATACATAACAAATTTCAATCTAAAATTGTTTAAAGCAAAAGATTGTTATAAAAAGGCAATATTGCAATAATTATTCATCTCTTTGGAAATTTAAGAAAAAATGAATATGAATCAACATACACAATCGCAACGCAATGTAGTTGTATAACAACATAAATCAATCCCAAATAAAATTCAATCATCGACAAGCTTGGAGATGGAAATTATGATGAAAGAACATAAAGGGACAACAATAAAAGCTGCAATTTTGAGAAAATCTTCGTTCTCAGTTGAGATCACTCCGATTCTTGACCAATCTCCACTGTATCTGTAATTTTGTCACAATAATAACCAGGGGATTCTCCATTAAAATCAGGAAATTTGTATCATCACGCACACTTTAAACCTACTTTTTCTTAATGGCAAATTTGGATCACTAATGAATACTAGTGACTCATCCTCATTTTTTGTTACAAGTAAGACTCAAATCTAAAACCTTTCATTTTTAATATCTTTGAATACCCCAGCTCAATCACTTAGGCTAGAGATCATTGATTCAAACCTACTTCCAAATTTACAATAATATTCACTCTGAGAATAGAACATTCAACCAATTAAGAAGAAAGACACTTACTACACATCTAAATACCGCAAGGTTCAGGGGCGGACCTAGCCCTTAGTCAGGGGTAGCAGGCGCTACCCCTGAACTTGCACCACGATGTGGTTTTTTTTTAACATTTTTGGTATTTCGTTACCCCTAAAACGATTTTTTTCGACCCCTAAAATTATTTTACGTTACCCCTCGAACTTTTTGTGGTTTTTTAATAAACCCCGACATAAATTTATGATTAAAAGCCCGTTAATTAATCAAAACCGAACAACTAACAAGTTTGTACAATTTAAAAATACAAGTTGTAAGTTTATGGGTAAAGTGAAACAAATAGAGTGGATAACCAGATTGCATCGACTTTTGAAAATTGACACATTTTGATCCCCCAAATTTTACATAATGCATTTTCGGACATAAATTTCTGATGCATTTTTAATGAAGGACCCCAGTCATGGGCTCCGCCCCTTGGAGCCCGCTTCTCTCGGGGGCCCTGCCCCAGAATCCCCGCTATGAATTATGGTTTAAAAAAATTGAACGTTACCCCCGAACTTCTTTTTTCTCGATCCGCCCATGGCTAGGTTATAATCCTCATAATTGCTAGGCCGCATCCCTTTGGTAGCAAACATGTTTTTAAAGAACAAAATCATAGACTATAGATATAAAATCCTATACCGGTCGTGGATATGAGAGATTCTTAATTTATAAGGAATCTCCAGTCTGAAATAACATCGACGCTTTTTGAACGGTTGGTCGTGGATGAGAGGAGAATTACACAGTTAAGCATATTTGAGTGGGAGCAATATAGGAATGGGTGACCCCTGTAAAGTTTTCATTCCGGCAATGCATGTTTGAGTGGGAGCAATATAGGGATGGATGATCCTATAAAGTTTTCACTTTGACAACTGTAAACCCCTAGTAAAAAACAGACAATATTGATTATATTAGGAAAGATTATATTGTAAGAAGTTTGTTTGGATAAAAATGATAATATTGAATCATTGTCATTAGATCTTCAATTAAATTAAAATCTATGACCCAAAGTTTTCCTGTGTAGGATTAGAGAGAACAAAACAAAACAAAACAAAAGATGAAAGGGCAATTTTGACTTTTTATTAAGTTCTCTATATTTTTTAAATCTTCATAACTCTTAGATACAACATTATTTTTTAAAGAAAAATTACACTATTTATGTTTTTTTATCTTTAAAACGCGTACAATGTTTTATATATATAATAAATAAAAACATTTACTCTTTCGATTGTATAAAATGTTCAGATCATTGTGTAATTGTGTCAAAATGTTCAGATCATTGTGTCATTGTGTCAAAATGTTCAGATCATTGTGTCATATTGTGTCAAAAATGTTCAGATCATTGTGTCAAAAATCGAAAGCTTTTTTTTTATTTTATATATAGCAACCTTATATATATTTTTGACACAATGACACACTGATCTGAACATTTTGACACAATGGCACAATGATCTGAACATTTTATGTCAAAAATGGAAGAGTAGTTATTTTAATTTTATATATACAACACTATTCGCGTTTTAAAGATAAAAAAATGCCCGTTTTTATAGTGTAATTTAAAAAAAATATCATATGTGAAAGTTATAAATACCACTCCTTCCTTTTTATTAGATTAAGATCAAATGGCTAAGAATGTTTCTTATCCTTCTTACGCAAATCAAACTTATCATTTAAACCTCTCTCTTATATTATTATATTAGAGGGTGAATATTAAAAAATCTCTTAATAGTTTGCTACTTCTAATAACGATATATTTTCTCAAACATTCAAAGAGAAAATATTAAATGTAATCATATGTGAAACCAGAAGGGTTCTGTCACGTGGCTAAGCTAATTTTTGCATTAGGGCACCCGGTATATTCCCCTTTAAGTGGCGCCAAGAATGATGTGGCACTTGCTTGGCGGCGCCAAACCCATTTCCAACATGGCGTGATGTTGGCGTGAAGATTGCAGCAGCTTGGTGGCGCCAAATATATAACGCCGTGGAAGGGGGGTGAAAGGGAAGATGGTTGGGGTTTTCTCCAATCAAAACAATCCATGTATTTTTTTGACTTTTTATTTTTATGTTTAACATCACACACCATATCATGCCATGTATACCCCATCCATGTTATATAGTGTTAACAATCCAGTCATCGCTGACGTGGCACCCTTTAACATATAACATCACATGGGTATACCACATGCCCTTAGTAATAACGGATTAGGTCTCTACTCTCCGGGGCGGACTGGAACGGCCTCTTGAGGGGCCTTTTCCGGGCATCAAACAAGCAATTCATAATTACTTGAGTAAACTTCGTTTTTAGTCCTTAACGTTTGCACATATTAATAATTTTAGTCTCAACTTTTTAAAAATTCCAATTTAGTGTCTCACATTTTTTTTTTCAATTTTGGTTTCAACATTAACGATTGTTTAAAAAGCCGTTAGACTGTCCTCATGTGGTCCTCACATAAGGTGTTAGGGCTGTAAACGAGTCGAGTCGAGCCGAGCCAGGGTAAGCTCGGGCTCGGCTCGTTTAGAAACAGAGCCGAGCCGAGCCAGCTCGTTTATTTTAACGAGCTAAAATATTGAGCTCAAGCTCGGCTCGTTAAAAGTCGAGCCGAGCCGAGCCGGCTCGTCGAGCCAGCTAGTTTATTTTTCAAAATTTATATTATTTACACATATTGATATATAACATGACTATAAAATAATTTTTGACATACTTGTAATGAAAATTTTAAAATTCGATGTTTATTTATTTATTTTTCAATAAAAACAAATATTTGTTGCTGAAAAATATTATATCAGTTTTATATCTTATTTGAATTTAATATTTTATTAAGTAAAATATTATAGGAAACATAGTAATTAACTTAAAAATTATATTATAAATAATAAACTCATAATTATTCTGTTATATATATGTATATATAGTAAAAATTGAGCTTAAATATTAACGAGCCAAGCGAGCGAGCCAACGAGCTAACTAACGAGCGAGCCACGAGCCGAGCTGATCTTGGCTTGGGCTCGGCTCGTTTATAATCGAGCTGATTTTCGAGCAAGCTAATTTCGAGTTTTTTCCGAGCGAGCTTCAAATGAGCCACGAGCTACGAGTTTTTTGAACAGCCCTTGTTATTTCCGTGTTTTTTAACTCATACTTTAAAACAAATGAAAATAACAAAAATACCCCTCACGTGGAGACCATGTGAGGCAGTCTAACCGCTCTTTAAACAGTTGTTAACGTTGTAATCAAAATTGAAAAGAAAATGAAATGTGAGATACTAAATTGGGATTTTCGAAAAGTTGGGACTAAAATTGTTAAAATGTGCAAACGTTGGGGACTAAAAACGAAGTTTACTCTAATTACTTAATATAAGGGGAATTCGAATACATAATTAAAACCAATGTTTTAGAAACCGGTTTGAACCAGTCGGTTCGATCGCGACCCGGTCTTCGTACCGGTCTTTTGGATTAGACCGTCTAGAGTTTGACCGGCCGGTTTTCCGGTTTTTTCTGTTTTTTTTTTTTTTTTGGTTTTTCCCGGTTCAACCGGTTTTCTGACTTTTTTTTTTAACTTTATTGCTATTTCTTGTGAAATACCTATTTGGTATTATTTTTTAGTGTATTATAATTGTATTTTAACTATTTTTGTTGGGGTGTACAAGTTTATTAGCATTTTCATAAAAAACATATATATAAATCCCCTAACCGCTTGAACCGGCCCCGGAAGATTTTCCGGTTCACCCAAAAAAGGTTTTTAAAACATTGATTAAAACAACATTTCAATAGTCTATACGGACGCTAAGGGGAGGCGGTATGGTGGAGAAGCTGGTGGGCGGTTCCGGCTCTCCATCCCCTCTCACCCGGTTCCCAATCTGGCTTGCCCCTCTTCGGTTCCGAACGGTTTTTAGAAGCACGGCCAAGCCGGCCTTTTCGAACGTTAAACTAGCCGTTGTAACGACTAGTATATATATATATATATATATTTTTTACTTTTTAACAAATTTACCTCAATAAATACCACCATATATTCACATATTTTGATCACACATCTTCTTCTTTTTTCTCTACATTCTTTCACCATGGATAAATCATCCAAGAAAAAGTCATCCGCTCTCACCAAAAAATCACCCGCTCTCCCAAAAGAATTTAAACTGAAGGTACGAAATACCGGTCAAACCTCCAACGCAAATCCTCCACCACAATCACAATCCGCTCCTTACATACCACAACCGACTTTTTACACTAACCAACCGCATCATTCTCAACAATCGTTAGTTGATCTTCTATCCGGGCGTTACGGGGTTCAAGGGGAGTTATATCCCCCACATTCAACACAAGTGCAACAATTCTCCACGTCAAACGCCATTTACCAAAACACGCAATATCGTGACCAAGGCGTGCAATCGAGTCCGAAACCGAAGAAGAAAATGAAGAAGAATTTGAAGAGGAAGAAGAAGAAGAAGTTGCGGTTGAAGAAGAGGAGATTGAGGTGATGGATGAGGACGTCCAAGTGGTTACAAAGAAAGTGGTAAATTTCACTCGCGAGCAAAAGGTAAACTTTTTATAATTCTAAGTATTAAGTATTGTATGGTTTAATTCCTAGTGTTATTTTTTTTTAATTAAAAGTTGTTGTTTTTTAAATTGTTTAAATTAAAAAAAATGTAGATATCGATTGGATTTGAAGCCACACCACCACCATATCATGTGGTGTGGCTTCAAATGGCTTCAAAAACCCCCAATTTGAGTTGTCGGATCTTGATTGGTTGATGAACATGGCTTCATCAAGCCATGCTACCACCATACCTCCTCCCCTAATGCAACGTGATTTTTGCCAAATGTTTTGAAGGTCAAAGGGAAGAAATTCAACCAAACACATTGAAAACAAGCTAAATTATAAACCGAATTCAGTACCGGTATCATTAAAAATACCGAACCCAGAACAGAAACAAATATCGATACTCGATACCAAAAAAGCTACCGTAACTTGCGATCCGGTTTGATCATTTTAACATCTAAAACCAAATAGAGAAAAAGATGGAGAAAAGTGAAGTTACCCGGCATCAATAAACCCCAATCCCAGAACAGCTACAGCAGCCTGAGAAACAATTTTTTTCAATGGAGTTTTGGGCGTTGACTTTGGAGAAAAGTCGTCCTTTTTAGCCATGCAAATAATGAATCTTGTTTCTCCATTGATGAAGTTCTTCTTCACACAGGGGAGAGCGAAAATAATGTTGGTTGAGATATATTTTTGTGTGGACAGCATTTTGCAATTTGATGTGGTTTTTGGAACCATATATATCAGGCTAGGGTTGTGCTTTGGATGTGTGTATTGTATGCATTGATTATTGTAATTTGTAATTAGCATTATTTTATTTCTAAATAAATCAAGTATTTTTTGTTTGGTATTTACTTTCCTTGCGAATATGATCCTTCGTATTTTACTGCCCCGCGGTTATTATCCTTGAATCGCATATTATAAGTTTTTATATATCTTTCCTTTCAATTTATGTATAAAGTGGATGTGTATTTACTCATATAACTAGGTTACTAACTCGTGTATTATACGGGTTGAATTTAGGTTCATAATATTAGCTATATATTAAAAAACAATTAAGAAAATTTGAAAATTATAAATGACATGATTCTTTACAAAATATTTAATGATAATTTAATACATTAAATTAAATATGACAGATTTGTTTTCTTAAAAAGACTTAAATTATTGAGTAATTTATCAACTCTACATTATGTTTGCCATTTTTTTTAAATGAAGATTTTATTTCGATAAAATTGGTAATTTTACTAAATTGATAATTGAATTTTGTTTTGACATGTGGCACTGATGATGTGGACACCTTAAAAAGAAGACATGTGGAATCAATTTTATTGCTTTATTAGGATTAAGATTTGCGTGATTAATGCTGATTTTTCCTAAGGTTTATATTCTTGGTTTATGATATAAAAATATGTTGCACTGTTCTTGAGTTATATACCTTAGCTTTATAATTAGTTACCTTTACAAAAATTGGATTTTTTTGCTTATGTTCATCGTTTAGAAGGCCCTACATTATCTTTTTTATTTGGAATCAAAATATTGTCTCCTTTTTTTGCTTTTAGTAATGTATGAAGTGGAACTCTGTATTTTATATATACAAATCCTTAATTAATCTTTAAAACATCAGATTATCTATGTATGAAGATTTTTTTTGAACGGCAATTTGGTTCAGCGGTGTATCGGGACTGGTTACCTTGGACCTACCCACTGTCCCGAGTCCGAACCTCATAGCGAGGGAACCCGGGAGCGCCCCCCATTTGCACCATCGGGCGGGAACCGGGCAAGCCCGTAAACCCTCCCTTGTGACTCAGGATCAAGCAAGCTCAATCCTTCATTGCCCACCAATATCTCACAAAGTGGTGTGAGTGAGACTAGAACTTGGGTCTCTTCAACCATAAACTTAGAATTTAACCACTACACCTAATTTGCTTGATGCTATGACATGATTTCTCTAACTTCACATCCTAAATTTGTGTTCTTTTCTTCGCATGTAATATACAAACTCAGTTTCTTTTAAATGCATATGAAGTGTAATAGTTTTATCAGTTGGTTTCTCTACATGCCCATTTCACTATTCTTAAATATGTGTGGATTTTTGCCATATGAAGACATAATTTCAAATTCACTATTCCCTTGCACCTCTTATTTAGATATTGTGTAGTGAATATAATTTGCTCAGATATAATCTACAATCACTATTCCCTCCCTTCCCCCGGACGTCACGGATAGACTTATCCGTGACATATAGAGATGAATCAATCATTAATGAACCTAAAAAAAACCTCTATATGTCACGGATATGCTTATTCGTGACATATAACCCTCTATATGTCACATACAGGGCCGTTCCTAAGAATTTGGATGCTCAGAGCGCGAGTCGAAAATTTGCCCCCTGTTAAAAACTTTAAATAGTATAACACAAAGTTTTAAGGGTTTGGAACCTAGTGAAGCTAAGCGGCTCATCCTCACACCGATTTTATTAATTAAATAAAGAATTTCAAACTTACAGTTAAATTACAACATATAAATCATCTAAAATGATTTTCATTATCTTCAAACATTCTATCAAATTCGTTTTCATTTTCATTAACATTATTTTCCTTAACATTATTATCTTCAACATTATTATCATCAACATTATTCTCATTACCATTACTTTTATCAACATTATTTTCACTAATATTATTGTCTTCCACATTCTTTTCATCAACATTTTCTCCACTAGTATTACCTTCATGTCTAAAATATTTTTTTAAAGATCCTTGTAAAGATTGAGTAAGTTTTCTTGCTGTTTTTTCCTTTTTCTATTTTGGGCATCAGATGGTTGTTCACGAGGGGCATGATATCAATGACAAAAATATATTTAAAAGTAGAATAAATGGAACAATATCACCTGATGAGTGATGACTGATGTGATGTTGTGTTCTCTTTGAAAAATAATAAGATTACCGTTCGTAATTGATGCCCCCTTCCGATTTCATGCTCAGGGATGTAGCCCATCTGACCCATCACCAATGTAACATTTAGAGGTTGTATTTGGTGAGTTGGAGATAAGATGGATGTAAGAGAGTGTAGAGAGTATTAATTTGTATGTGTGCAAGAACGCTACTTTAAATGAGAAAGAAAGTGAAAAGCGAGCGAGATTCAGATAACAACTATAATAATTTAAAACGCTAAGTATGAAAAATTGTGTGATATTAGATCTAAATTACAAGACAAGAATGTCACTTTAAAGAATGTGAAGAGAGAACTTTCAATTTAAAAAAAAACGTTTTATCATATAAAACGAAAGGCTCAACACCATATTTTTTGACAAGATGAAATAACCGATAGCTAAGCACTTCGGAGACATATCAAATATGTGTATTTGTTTTTTTTGGAACGGCAGCATGAATTATAAATAAAACTAATTAAAGGTGAGTTAGAAAAATTATAAATTACATTGAAAGAAGAGGATTAATAATCCACTAATCTCGGACCAAATTAAATTTCTTATTTCTACTAACGAATCACATATAAGAAAAGTAGATAATGTTGTCGAATAACCCGTCGTTCCGTGCTTTTTGAGGTTAAAAAATGATTGTATTCCGAGCTTTTCAAATAATCCATCAAACTGTGTAAATAATGGTAGTATCAAATATGTGTATTGTGAAGCGTTTTGATAGCTATACGTTTTTTTTACTTCTTTACGTAACATTATAATAATTTAACTGTTTCATATATACGCATTATAGTCGTTATAATATGCAAATTGCAAAATTTGTATAATATGCAAATTGCAAAATTACCCTATAAACAATTGAGAACTAAATGAATAGTAATTTGAAGTGAATAGTAATTGTGATTTACATCCAACCAAGTGTTGTGTACAAGTATTTTAAGCATGGAAAGGTTTTTGTTGATGTTACCTTCACCTAAGCGATGGGTACAAGTTCTTTAAGCTCTTTAAAGTTTTTCAAAACACCGTTACCTATGGTTCACCACAGCAAGCGCGCAACGCGCGTATCCCGCCAACTAGTTTGTATATAAATAATAAATATAAACTTAAATGTGGTTGAACAAGTCGTAAAGATGATATATCGAGACGTTATCATAATGTATTTTGACTAAATTTTCAAATAATTGAACTTTTGATTTTTATTTCCTAGTTATTCATGGTACCTATTGGGACCGGTGTCTTAAGTTAGTGCCTTGTCTTTATCATAATAAATGCTTCATATCGTTATTTTAAAAGATCTGTTGTTCCTATAATTAAATTTTAAAAGATCTTTTGGAAGCGATTATTTGGAGCTTATAGAACTCAAAGAATAAAAAAAAAAATTGAGATGAAGAAAGTTTATACCTCTGTTTTATAGGCGATTTTAATGGTGTTGATTGAAGTAGTTGGAGTGGATTTAGGGTTGTTTGATTTGCTTTTTGTTCGGTTAAAACGTCTTATCCGTTTACTCGGTCAGAGGAGGTACTTGGTCAGCACATTTGATTCGTCAGAAAACCATTTGACTCGGTTAGCATGGTCTGACCGATGTCCTTTTTTCTTGTCTTACTCGGTCAGCATGGTCTGACCGATGTCCTTTTTTCTTGTCTTACTCGGTCAGCATGGTCTGACCCATCTAAGCGGTTTTATATTCGTTGCACTAGGTGTAACTCTTACGGGTCGTAACTGAGTCAGGTTCTTAATTTATCGAGCTTGAACATACTAAGTCCAACATAGATATTACGAAAACATACATAACAAATTTCAATCAAAATTGTTTAAAGCAAAAGAAAGCATAATAATGCAATATTGCAATAGTAATTCGTCTCTTTGGAAATTCAAGAAAAATATGAACAAATTACATTTATATTTATAGGGGTTGGATTCATGAAAAAACATTATTTATTTAAAAAGAATATGAAGAGATCCGATCCGTTAATTTTATAAATCAATGGTTGAGATTTAAATACGAAAAATAAGAGGTGGAACAGTGGAAGAGTATTTTTGGTGTAACATCTTTGTTGACATTTTTTACAAGTTTTTCCATCTTTTTTAAAATCTTCATAACTTTCTCAGACGACATTATTTTTTTATAAAGTTTACACCATAAAATCGAACATTTTTTTATCTATTTAAATTGAGTATAGTATTTATATATAAAAAGTCAAACATTTTTTTTGTTTTTGAAATAGTGCAATGTCTCGTAATTATATGTATTGTTTTGTAGTTATATGATTATGTACTGTTTTACTTAAAAACAATATGATTTCTACGCTTTCGCATTATACTTTTTTTACTTAAAAACAACTATATCTATTAATGCAAATCAACATAATGTTTTGTGCTATTTTACTTACAAAACACAAAATTATATTGTTTTGCATTATGTGTACTGTTTTGTAACTATATGTATTGTTTTGCGTTAACACAACATTATTTGGACTGTTTTGTTGTAGGAATAAAATGTCATCATTCTTATATTTTAATTGTGATACATGCCAAAGTTATAGTAATTTCTATTCTTTTTAAGCAAAATCAATTTCCTATTTAATTCAACCCCTGTATGTATAACATACTAGCAGCGTTTAAGAATTTGTAGGTTGTATTACCAATACATAACCTACACATGTGTATGAAAATGATTATATTTAAAAAAATTGTTTGATGGTTTTACTTTTTTGTTTTGTTTTTATTTTTAATCTTTATTTTATATAAGCATGTATGTATACATTTGTCCGTAAGAAGAATACATTTTCTAAAATATGAAATATTGATCACAAATAGGGGTGTAAACGAGCCGAGCCGAGCCCGAGCTCGACTAGGCTCGAGCTCGGCTCGTTTAAAAATAACAGAGCTCGAGCTCGAGCTCGGCTCGTTTCGAGTTTTATTTGTAAAGCTCGAGCTCAGCTCGTGAGAAATTATCCTGGCTCGAGCTCGGCTCGGCTCGGCTCGTTTAATATTTTATAATTATTATTATATTATTTTATTAATTAAATTTGTACATATTTATAATTAAATATTTTATATACAATTAAATACGTATTATCTTAATGATTTTTTTATAATTTTATTTATAATATAACTAATATATATCTAAATGTATATAAAAAATTAAATAAAAACTATATAAATATAAATAAAAGCTATAAAAATATAAAAGCTCGTTAAGCTCGCGAGCCGGCTCGGGCTCGAAATGTAAAGCTCGGGCTCGAGCTCGTTTATTAAACGAGTTATATTTCAGGCTCGAGCTCGAGCTCGGGCTCGATTAGGCTCGGCTCGTTCGAGCTTTTTACCGATCCGATCTCGAGCCGAACACGAGCTGTCTTGACTCATTTACACCCCTAATCACAAAGTTAAACGATGTAGATTTGTTCTTTTTATTCTTACATATAAAACTTAGTGAGTGCCAAGGATTGGATGCAATGTAGGTGAGTTAACACACATCCGAACCACTATAAATTTGTTATGTCATGTGTTAATGATTTTTTTTTTTATATTTTAAACAAGTTCAAAATAGTTATTTAAAATACGCGCTCTTTTTAAGAAATATACTCTTAACAAACAAAGTTTTTATATAATTTTATTTTAGTTGTAGGTTTAGACAATCACCATACGTCCATACCAATATTTATAGAATATAACTTCGTACAAAAAAAATTACACCAATACATTTTTTTAAGTTACACATTATGAGGTGAGACATGTATTAGATGAAAATAATTTTGATATAACAGTTTGAAAATAGAACAATTTAGCAAACATGCTCTAGAGAGTAGAGATCATCATGAGTTATTTAAGAGAAGGTAAAATACGAGAATTTGCCTTTTAATACTTGTGTTAAACAACTATAAAATATCTAACATGCCTCGAAGAAAATGATAGAATCGAAAAAAAATTATCCGATAAATTACATGCTAAAAAATAAAGTTAAAGTTTAATTTATCGCACTATTTGCATTGTATCCAGTGAGAAAAAGGTAACATCATTTTTATGAAAATTAAGATTCAAAACTTTAGATTCGTATGATCTAAACTATATTATAGCATTCCTTACACTTTAAAGAAAATATAAGAAATGTATATATGTTTTTTTCCTCCATCACCCATCTTTATGTTTAACCTTCTACTTAAATTTTAAGTGATAAATATAAGAGATTGGTAAATATACCAATACACTACACATATATACGTTTTTTAAGTATAAGAAATGTGATGTAGAGTGTTTTTTGTTTAAATCCTTAAATTTTATGGATAATATATTTGTTCGGTAAATTATAAAGATAATGATAAAACTCTGGCGTGAATGCTTTTATAATGCAAACCAGATAGATAAAAATGTCTTTTGCTTTAAATGTTAAGAGATTTTAGAGGGCAAATATGTAAATTACCATCACCCCATTAATTACTAATAAATGAATGTAATAAACCTATAAAAAAGTTATAAATATTTTATTAATAAGAGAAATACCAAACTTATGAATAATCTGAGTAAAATACATTCTTAATTAATTGTTCAACTGTTTTTGTGCATATAGCGCATGTGCTAATTGCAGTAATATACTCCTAACTAATTGTTCATCCGTCTACCACCGTCGATGTTATTGTTTAGTGTTCTTTGTCGCGTCACGCGAATACCTTACCAGTTCATAATAATGTTATAAAATTATAAGGGTCCGGCTAATAACACAGGAGGAAATGTTTTTGACACAGGATCATAACGATCGTTTGTGGACAAACGACCGTGTAGGGGATCGTTTAAAAACAAACGATCGTTTGTAGCGGATGCGGAAAACTAGGTTAAACTTTGTCATGTCAGAGAACGTTTTGCTAAGGTCATTTAACACCAATCGACCGTGAGTATTTTTAAATTTATTTAGTATATTGAAGTCGCTAAATTTCAAATAATAAATTAAAAAATATTTATTTAATATATTGAAGTCGCTATATTTCAAGAACACACCCATGATGTTGGAACAAGATTGTTAGAATTTACTAAAAACTTTAAATTTAATTGAATACGGTACAAACGTAATTTATTTAAAATTCAAAATGCAATCGAAGAAAGTACAAACGTAAACTCATCCAAACCGTTCCTGAAACTCTCTTCCCTCTTGCGTATATCGTTCGACCTCTTCACGTGAACGTTCTCGATTAATCCACAACAATTCTCTGCCTGTGTTGTAGGTTAACTCGCTGCGCGTTTCGTACATGCGTATATTCCTGTTATCGTTTTGGTCAATGCAAGAGAGTAGCATACCGACATCTGCCTTGCTTCTTAACGAATACAACCCCCTGTCAAGATCATGGTCGGGGGTTAGAAAGTAAAGCTACATGTTGTTGAGATTTTCATAGCCCAGTTCTTGCTAGATGAACGCCATATCAGAAAATTGAAAGGTATTGACCACTCTCGTATCTCCTCCATGGTAAAGCTGTGAAATGACCGGAATAAAAGATTGTTAGGGTGAAATAATCCGGATTTCGTGAGTATATGTCATCAACAATCATCCCTTCGTCATAATCATTAATCGAACGAATCGACCATGAACGTCTGTTGGTATAAGTCATTGTTTTCTACACAAATGAAGCTTGTGATGGATGAAATGAAGCTGTAATTGTAATTGAATGTGAACTTTATGTAGTTGAATAATATAGCCTTGGAGAAAAAACCAGTTGGAAAATAAAGTCATTTGAAAATCTAACCGTTTGAATATGTATCCGTTTGAAAAAATAGTCGTTTTGAAATGTAGCCGTTTGAAATATAGCCGTTGGGATTATAGACGTTGTATTTGATCGGTTGTGTACACCTCAGGGCTATCGTTGTTATTGTTGTTGTTGTTGCCATCGATGTTGCCGTCGTAGTCGCAGCCTCTGTTGTTGTTGTTGCTCTCGTCAGCGTAATCCCCGTAATTACTATAGTCGCTTCTATAATTACCACCATAGTTACCTCCATAATTATAATTATAATTATCTTCATAATTATAATTATAACTATAATTATATCCATGAATATAATTATCTCCGTGATTATAATAACCGTTGTTAATACCACCGGGGATGGAGTTATTACCTCCACTATTACCACTGGGAATTGAGTTATCACCTCCAATAGTTTCACCGGATGTTTCATCATCTTCAAATAAGTAGTTGAACCACGACATGACTTGCGTATTTATTTGGAAATTCATAGACGATATAAGACAATGAAAAATGAGTTACGAACGATATGTTACGTCCTCGTTTTATAACCAAACATATATACATTCAGGCGATTCATACGTATAGAAATCCAGAATATTACGTCGTATCATTTGAAAAGCAGAATATTACATCGAGTCATTCGAATCAAATAATTCAACTTTGTAATGCAAAATTTGTCTATGAAATCACACAAACGATCGTGCATAAATAAACAACGCACATGCATTTGCAGCTTTGGTAATCCAAAAATAATATAAACATTATATACGATCGTTCGTGCATAAACGGCCGTTTAAAAACCAAACGATCGTTATAAAAAAATTATCTCGTACTTTGGCAAACCTCATTTTCCGGTCATTCCAAGCGTTCGTTTGATATCAAATCATCGTATAGTTCCTGTGTCAAAAATAATTGTTCCTGTGTCAAAATTAGATAGGTGTTGCCGTTAAAAAAATATCTTTGCATTATTTCTGAAATAAAACTTTCCGGTTATAAATATTTCCACTGATTACTTTGGATTCTGCAAATCTTTCTGGGCTCAGCCCTAAAAGACAAACCACTTTATCGGGCCACGAATCCACATTCCCACATTCCTTTCCGCTGACGTCACCCCGCACATTTTCCCTCCTCTAATTTATTCGAGCATAAAAAAATAAAAAATTCTCTCTCTGTTCCTTCTGTCCCTCCGCCCTAATCACTCCAATCATCACCCTCACCTGCAATCAATTCAAACACCAAACTGTGTGTAATTCACACACACTCACCACCGCCGTTCGCCGCCGTCAATCATCCTCTCCGTCTCCGTCACCGTCGCCGGTCGCCGCCGTCAATCATCCGATGGATTCTCATTCTCCGGTGCCGCAAGCACAATTGGCGGCGATTCTCGGGGCGGATCCGGCGCCGTTCGAAGCTCTGATCTCTCACCTCATGTCTTCATCGAACGAGCACCGATCTCAAGCGGAACTTATATTCAATTTATGCAAACAGTTGGATCCTAACGCGCTGGTTCTCAAACTCGCTCAATTGCTGCAGTTATCGCCTCACACGGAGGCGCGTGGAATGTCAGCGGTTCTGTTGCGGAAACAGTTGACTCAGGACGACTCGCTGGTGTGGAATTTGTTATCTCCGGCGACTCGGTGTTCGGTTAAATCGATTTTGTTAACTTGTGTGCAGAACGAGGAAGTGAAGAGTATAATGAAGAAACTGTGCGATACTATTTCGGAGCTGGCTTCAACTATTCTGCCGGAAAACGGTTGGCCGGAGCTTTTGCCGTTTATGTTTCAGTGCGTTTCGTCGGAGTCGTCACCGAAGCTTCAGGAATCTGCGTTTTTGATATTCGCACAGTTGTCGCAGTACGTAGGGGAGGTGTTAATTCCACATATAAAGCATCTTCACGGTGTGTTTTTAAAAAGTTTGACTACATCTAGCAGCTCAGATGTGAGAATTGCTGCTTTAAGTGCGGTGATTAATTTCATTCAGTGCTTATCTAGCTCCGGGGAGAGAGATCGGTTTCAGGATTTGCTTCCGGCGATGATGCAGACTTTGACCGAATCATTAAACGGCGGACAGGAGGCCACGGCTCAGGAGGCGTTGGAGTTGTTGATTGAATT
>JBCNJP010000023.1:90082588-90197739 GCA_039602395.1 Deinandra increscens subsp. villosa | reverse complement strand
ATGTTTTCAGGCAGCTGTATATGGACTTGGTGTGTGTGCAGAACATGGAGGTTCTGTTATAAAGCCTCTTATTGGAGGTAAAGTAGATGTCACAAATAAAAGTCTACTCTTTGCATTTTATATTTTGACTATTGACTTTTTTGCTGACCTTTTCAGAGGCCCTTTCAAAGCTAAGTTTTGTTATAAGGCACCCTAATGCTCTCCAACCTGATAATGTGATGGCATATGATAATGCTGTTTCTGCTTTAGGGAAAGTATGTCATTTTCACCGTGACAGTATTGATTCCGCTCAGGTTTTTTTTAACATTTTTGTTCACGAAGTTGTTTTTTTGTTTTTATTTTAGTTCAAAGTTCAAACTAAACATTTTTTTTGTTGGTTGGCAGGTTAT
The DNA here is from genome assembly GCA_039602395.1 of Deinandra increscens subsp. villosa. Classification (NCBI taxonomy): domain Eukaryota; kingdom Viridiplantae; phylum Streptophyta; class Magnoliopsida; order Asterales; family Asteraceae; genus Deinandra; species Deinandra increscens. The sequence goes on along the minus strand of JBCNJP010000023.1, from coordinate 90,197,350 downwards.
TCCTGCATGGTTAAGCTGTTTACCGATAAAAGATGATCTTATTGAGGCTAAATCCGTTCATGATCTGCTTTGTTCTATGATCGAAAGGTTGTAAACCTTCTAACTCTTTTTTATCTGAAGATTTCGATTATAATTATAATAATAACATAGTTAGTTAACACATTATTAGTTACATATAATATAACACTTTTGTTTAACAGGTCAGCCACAGAACTCCTGGGTCCCAACAATCAACATCTTCCTAAAATCATTTCCATTTTCGCCGAGGTTAGTTCACCTTCTTAAGCACCAAACGCTAACTAAAGTGCGTTGCACTAAAACTAGGGGTGTTCAAAAACCGTTCAAACTAGCCAAACCGTCCAAACCAAGCAAGTCGGCCGGTTTGATAATCCAAGTGGGTTGGTTCGCATTTTGGCATTTCAGGCGGATTAACGGTTGGATCTAGTTTGAAACCGCAATTTAGCGTTTCGGACCAGAACCTTTGTTAAAACCGACCAAACTGGACCATGAACACTAACTAACTAATACTTTAATAATCAATTGATTTGTTGCGATATAGATATTATGTGCGGGGAAGGAGCTTGCCTCGGATGAAACGTTAAACCGCATAATCAACCTTTTGAGACAGCTTCAACAGACTCTACCACCTGCCACATTGGCTTCAACATGGTCAACCCTACAGCCCCAGCAACAACTTGCATTGCAATCCATTTTATCATCATAGCATCAGCATCAACAAATTTTCGCTTTAAGGTGCTATTTCAATTCATTTTTGGTGTGGCAACGACATCGTCAAACGGTTGTTTGATTGAGTGTTAGGTATCTGAGAGAATTGGTACATTTCCAGTTATTAGTATGTGAAGAGTAGGTAACTTTTCGGTTATTAGTATGTCTATATTAGAGTTTGAAAGATTTGTAGTTTATAGGATGATGATTGCATGTGGGAGAATGAGTTGTTGGAGTATATCAAGTTATCAACTGCTGATAAAGTTTTGGACTATCTTTCTTTAGAGCAAATTACATTTTAAGACCTTTATGAACTACCTAAATTTTGTTTTTCCTCCTTAAACTAAAGAAATAGCAAAAAACATCCTTTATGTTTATGGTTGGTTGCAAATTACGTCATTTTACTTTTTTATAATATAGACAAAGAAAATAAATAAAACATAAAATAAAAAGGGTTGCATTTTTAAATGTTCTTGGTTCCACTCTTCGACACCCACCACCAGTCCCTTCAACACCCACCGCTGGTCTGACTTTCCTTCTCAAACTCTTCTTCCACTGCCAAGAACATAGAACATATATCTCTCTGTCTCAACTCACAATCACCGTCACACAATCCACCACCATCTTTCACCGTCTTGAAAACAGATATGAAGAAAAAATCCTCGTAGAAATCAAGCAGATAAGGATGGCCAAAATGGAAGCAAAAAACCTATGTAAAGAAACAAAAATCAATATGAAGAAGCAGTTGAACCATGGACATAAACAAAAATCAGTATGAAGAAGCAGTTGAACCATGGTGCTCGTTATGAACTCCAAACTTCCACAAACAAATCAAAACCCTTCGTCAAATTCGACCATATGCTCATTTTCGACCAATAATCCATATGAAGAAGCAGTTGAACCATGTAAGTCATACTACCCTTTGAAAATATTGTTTAGAAGGAGAAAATTTTTGACTTTGTGTTTTGAAAAATTAAATACCAGTGTAAACTTAACTAGTGATGTTTGGTTAGCTTCACATGGTATACCCGAATCGTACCTTTTCGTCAGTGCTCATTGCGTAGATCCCAATTCGTGGCAAATAATGAAACATACAATTAAGTTTGAACTTTTCAAGTATACATATACCGGCTTTTTGTATAAAATTTTAGATAATGTAATAACAACCTTTAAATTAGAAAATAAAATATTTTCAATGGCTTTTGATAACCCTCAAACAATACTAGCACGGTTGATAAATTTAAAAATAAATACGAACCGATTCGCAACAGCATATTTTTCCACACCCGATGTGTTATACAAATTATTAATTTGGTTGTGCAAGACAGTCTAAGCTCACCAAATGTTCGAGACTTTTAAAACCGGTTTTAGACAAATGACTTTCTTTATACACATTGGTTTAGAGACTTTTAAAACCGGTTTTAGACAAATGACTTTCATTATACACATTGGTTTAGTTCGTACAGGATATTCCGTTGTAAACTCCCGTTGAGGTATAATCCACACACACACCTACCCAATGACACACACATTACACAACACAAGCAAGAAATCAAGTAGAAATACGAAATATAGATTAATAGATATTTAAAAGTGATTATATCGGTATGAATTATATACAACTAGAGTGTATCTACCCAGTTAAAAACCTCATTGTGCTTTATTCAAGTTATAGGAATATACCGTAAGAAGCGCACTTTCTTACTTAAAAAGAGCAAGAACTCTAAGTAATAAGTTACTGTTGAAAGCAGTTTGGAGCCAGTTTGGGTCGACATGTTCGATAAAAACACCGATGATAGAAAACATATTCTTGAAAATCACTTGGTACATAAAAGAATAAGCAAACACACATGGTTTTTTACAAACGAAAAACATAGAAAATCAAACATATCCATAATTCCACAAAACCATACCTCTATAATAAAAAAGGGGTGTTACCGCTTCAATACTCCTCATCCTCGCCTTCTTCATCGTCGACTCCTTCAGCACCGACTTCCTCGTAATCTTTCTCAAGAGCTGCAAGATCTTCACGGGCTTCTGAGAACTCGCCTTCCTCCATTCCTTCACCAACATACCAGTGAACGAAAGCTCGCTTTGAGTACATCAGGTCAAACTTATGGTCAATTCGTGAAAACACCTCGGCAACTGCCGTGTTGTTGCTGATCATGCAAACCGCTCTCTGAACCTTTGCAAGATCTCCACCTGGTACGACTGTTGGTGCTTGATAATTGATTCCACACTTGAAACCAGTCGGGCACCTGTTATCAACAACCCATAATATGAATATCAAGTCCGGAATTTAAAACCCTAAACAGGTTTTTTTTTAAATGGGTCAAACCAAAAAAAGTAGCTTAGATGTTAATCGGGTTGAAACCGACCCAAAGTTTACAGGCCACTTTTAATGCTTAGAACCTCCAAAAAGCTATTCATTCAAAATTATTTTCTGGGGCCACCCATTTTGCCAAGTCTACAAACATGGTTACTTACCAATCAACGAACTGCACTGTGCGTTTGGTTTTGATTGTTGCAACAGCAGCATTGACGTCTTTAGGAACGACATCTCCACGGAACATCAAACAACAAGCCATATACTTTCCATGCCTAGGATCACATTTAGCCATCATGCTAGCAGGCTCAAACACTGAATTTGTGATTTCAGGAACGGAAAGCTGCTCATGGTAAGCTTTCTCAACTGAGATCACAGGTGCATATGACGAAAGCATGAAATGGATACGAGGGTATGGCACAAGATTTGTCTGGAACTCTGTGATATCAACATTAATGGCTCCATCGAAACGTAGAGAAGTGGTCAAAGAGGATATGACCTGAGAAATCAATCGGTTCAAGTTGGTATAAGTCGGCCTTTCAATATCTAGGGACCTCCTGCAGATATCATAAATGGCTTCATTATCCAATAGCACAGCCACATCGGTATGCTCAAGTAGAGCATGTGTAGAAAGAACACTGTTGTATGGTTCCACAACTGCAGTTGAGACCTACAAATCGAAACAAAAATCAGATAGTCTTACACAATGTATAATAGTTTTGAATTGTCTCATATGTTTATAAGATTAAAATGCAGTCATAGGCACCTGAGGGGAAGGATAGATGGTGAACCCGAGCTTTGACTTCTTTCCATAGTCAACAGACAAACGTTCCAACAACAAGGATCCGAGACCAGAACCAGTACCACCGCCAACAGCATTGAATGCCAAAAACCCTTGCAACCCGGTGCAGTTATCTGCTAGCTTTCTTACTCGATCAAGACATAGGTCAACAATCTCCTTCCCAACTGAAAAATATAAATATTTTTAGATGTACTTTCTTACATATGGATAGATGTATCAGTGAATTCAGATACATACCTGTGTAATGACCCCTTGCAAAGTTATTCGCAGCATCTTCCTTCCCAGAAATAAGCTGCTCCGGGTGGAAAAGTTGGCGGTAACTCCCTGTCCTGACTTCATCGATGACAGTTGGTTCAAGATCAACAAATATGGCTCTTGGAACATGCTTTCCTGAACCAGTTTCGCTAAAGAACGTATTAAATGCATCATCTGCAACGCCAGGTGTGGTGTCACTGCAAAAACAAATAATCAATTAGTCAATAATGACATCAACTTCATAGTGCATACTCAACAACAAAGACGCAAGTTTCACATAAAGGTCTTTAATTATCAACTTCTATCCCCAAATCATAGCTTAGGCTGCTAAAAGAAGAAACGATATAAAGAGTTATAGTCCCTTCACTCTTTAAGATCATAACTTGTAGCATAAGTGTCAAAATCCACATTAACACCCTCAGCCTCAAAATCAATTTACTTTCTATATATATATATATATATTACTAGTTAAACAAGAAAACCTCCATAAAATTAACTGGATATGCTAGAGAATTAATGCAGCTGAACAAATCTATCACTGCATTAAAATCAAAGAAGTCTGCAACAAAGTCAACCACAATTCAAACACAGATCTCTAACTGAATAACTACTAATCAATCAGTACTCTTAGTAGACATAAAACACACAAAATCCAAAATCACGGTTCAGTTATCATCGGGATCCACACTAGAAACTTCAGATCCCTAGCGTAAATCACTTCAAAACGCCTCTAATCAAACAAATTCCCGATTCCAGTACCGTATAAACCCTAAAAACGTGCCCTAACGCACACATTACCATCAATTCAGTTCCGCAAACAAAATCTCGAATCGTCAAACGAAAACACAGTACGAAACTACGAATCACATCGCATTAACAAAAACAGAAAACGGATCTGAAACGAACATTAGCATCGGATTCACCAAAACATTAATTAAACCGATTCCAAACACGGATTTACTCAAAACGAACGGAAATGAGACGGAAGAACAAACCTAGGCATCATGCCGTCGGGCTGAATGCCATGCTCCAGACAGTAGAGCTCCCAGCATGAATTTCCGACTTGAATTCCGGCTTGACCGATGTGTATGCTAATGATCTCCCTCATCTCTGCGTTTGAATAGTTGAAATCAGTTGAGTTGATCTGCGATCTGTCGGTAGAAATGGTGATCGATGGAGTGAAGAGGAAATATAGCCGATATAAGATTCGATTGCAAGTGTGGCTCCACCCGCTTTCGCCAGCCTTTCATCCGTCCCCAGCCGACCTAATCAATTTTACCATTTTGCCCCTTTCGTTTCAAGAAATTACAAATGCTCCGTTTGTCGCAACACGTGTTTGGACTCTTTTACACATGCCGTACATTGTAAAGAGCTCCCGGGATTTTGGTATTTGGATGGATGGGTGAAACATGCATGTGTGGATCTAACAGGGGTTTCCATAATTGTCAATAGCGGTTATAAGTTATAACGTGATACGTAACGAAGCGCTTGGTTGGCGCGATAGGTTTTACAGTGACCAATAGCTTCAGTATAGCGACCTGGGGTTCCATATGTCAACTTAAATTACAAAGAAGGTACGGAGAAGATGATACTTACAAGTCTGTGAGATGGAGTATTGAAGACGAACGTGAATGAAGACTGATTTCAATTCAACACATGACGGTTGTAAATTGTGAGAATGTGTTTTTAGGGTAAAAGGAATATGAGGGCGAGTTAAATTGTTTATAATTTTAACTGCTTTTCTTTCTTTTATTCATTAAATTGCATTTTTTCTTAAAATTAACCCTAAACTTTTATGCATCTCATTTTTTTTCATGTATTATATTTTTTAATTTTTATCAAAATATATGTAAATAAAGTTTTTAGCTATTTTGATGATGTGTGAATGTTTATTTATTATTATAATTGCTACAATTTTTGAATACTTTAACGATAATTATTTCTTATATTTCTCCTACTTTATCGCTAAACCTGAAATAGCGGGTGTTGTTTTATTGCTATCACTACATAGCATATAGGTAGCTTGTTGCTATTACCGCTATTCTCTATTAACAACTATGGTTTCCCCTCTCATGGGTTTAGGGTGCAATACTTTTACGACAAGTCAGACTGCTTTAAAAGTTGTTTCATGCAAAGTGGCCAAACACGAGAAGACATGTCTTGACAACCAACACGTGTTTTTACCATTTGCATTTGATACCATTGATTTTATCGCACCTGAGGCTGTCAAGCTACTTAGCGGTCCAACATGTCATGCAAAGTAATTTTATGACACCAAAATCTATAAATGCAATTTTTTAACGGTTTGGTTTTAATGGTTTATCGACGCTATTATCCGTTTGCCTTCTATTTTCTTATAAACTAAAATAAATTAAGATATATGGTATTTCCTTGTAAATTTTATAAACCAAGATATATGGTCCGAAGATTCAAGATGTAATGAAATGCAGTCCTTCACATAAGTTAGATTGACACCCAAGCAATGAATTAAATCATTAATGGCACATGCTAGGTTATTTGTTGAGTAGAATGTATTATTGTTAACCCATAAAAATTATTCGTGTCTCGTGGTATGTCTTTATCATCATATATATTTTATTTCTGAAAAAATAATGCTATATTTTATTATCTTAATTATCATATTTAGTTTGTCTTGCATGATATATTAGAAGATTGTTTTTCCTTTTAGCATTTCATTTTGGACTTTTGGTCACTGGATAATATAGAAATCAGTCAAAGAACATTATGTAATGGAAATCACTCATGAGGAAACTAGAATCGGTAAAGAGGCGGGAGGGGTTTTCGGGGTCGGCACCGATCGACCGAAACGGTGTTCCCGACCTTTCAAAGGCTCTCGGAAGAGGCTACTTCCCGCTTTCTCACACAACTTTCACCGCCATCAGGCGATACTCTAGAAAATTCCGACCTGAATCTCGTTACATACGAGCGTTTTTTTGAGTGTTTTAGTTTCCTACCCTAACACCGCGAAAGAAGGGATGTTAGGGGCTAAAGACAGTCCAGCAACTTATGATAACATCATTAACATTTTAGAATCGACAAGCCATTGTGAATGATGGGGTCGTTCTTGGTTAGTATGATCAGCCAAAGCTAGATGACAATGCGAATTCATGACCTCAAGGCGTTTTCTGATCGCCTTGAGCGTCTCATGCCTTCTGCTTGCCAGGTGCTGTTTTTAAGACCAAGAATAAGGTTGATGAACAAAATCAAAAGAGTCCACGACAAAATTGTAATATCATGGTGTTTTGGCTTGTTTCACCTTAACCAATTCTATTTTATGCTACCAGTCTGACCCATCAGACATGACACATAACCCAAATCATTGGATTCATAAATAAACTGGTCAAAATTGTCACACTTAATTTAAGCATAACAATATCTTTGGAGCTAAATGAGGAAATGGAAAAAGAAAAACTTACTACATTATGAATGACAACCTTCGCTAAGAAATATTTCCAACATGGATAAATAAATGACTGTTCAATTTTCAAACCTATATTTTCTTATATATTGCGCTTTTGCAGTGTCGTCGATGGAGCCATGAAGAATTAGGTCAAGCCCTATTGAGAAACAATGGAAGATGTAATTAGAGTTAGTACCCGCCATATAGATCATTGTACACCTAGAAATACATGCTACAAATACTAATCTTATCTTATTCCTAATAAAGCAATAAAATTGTTTCAATATGTCTTCTTTTTAAGGTGTCCACATAATCAGTGCCACATGTCAAAACCAGATTCAATTATCAATTTAGTAAATTATCAATTAATACTAATTACCAATTTTATCTAAATAAAATTTTCATTTAAAAAAATGGCAAACATTATGTAGATTTGATAAATTACTCAATAATTTGAGTCTTTTAAAGGAAACATATCAAGAATCAATTAATATTTTATAATTAATTATGTCATTTATAATTTTCAAATTTCTTAATCGTTTTTTTATATTTAGCTAATATTATGAACCTAAATTCAACCTGTGTAGTACACGGGTTACTAACCTAGTTAATAATATGTAAATAAAATACTCTATGGTAAACAACTCCCTAGATTTGCCATATAACTAGGGCTTTAAACGAGCCGAACTTCTCATGAGTTGCTTGGTACGTTCACAAAAAGCTCAATCGAGCTGAGTCTAAACGAGCTCAAGCTTATATTACAGATTTGGAGAGCTCACAAGCCTATTTTTAATATAATTTTATTTTGTATATTATATATATAGATATAGATACGTAATAACCATTATATATAGAATTATGATGAAAATAACTAAATAATATATATTATGATATATATAAAAACAATTATAAACATATATTCTATATCAATAATGTAACTAAAAAATAATAAACGATCCAAGCTCGTGCTTTGCAAATAGAGCTCTAACCAAGCCAAGCTCAAGCTCGAAAGTCGAGCTCAGGCCAGGCTCATTTACGGCTCTACACATAACCGTTTATATAAAAACTTGGTTTTTATAAAGTCCTCTGCATGGTTTATAGAATATAAAATCTCACTGATTTGGCATACCAAGAAACTCTATGTTTCATCTGAATTCTCTCCAAAAGAAAAATATAAAATTTGGCAAACTTTAATTGGATACAGACGCACCTGCTTATGTATGAGTCATTGGTGGTATCAATAAGTATTTTATCGCCTGTTATAACATGAGGTGGTACCTACAAACAATTCGTAAAAAGAAATAAATTAAAAAAAAACAAAAAACTTATTCAGATGAAAGGCACATGAACACATTTTCGGTATGTACAATCTTACCTCTACTCTGAGGCCATTGTCCAGTAATACCTTTTTGGTACTGTTGGGATGAAAGATATAGTTAAATATCACATTAGTAATGTTCTTTTTAGAAAGTAATTAAGTTTCATCAAATGGTTAATATAGTTGAAATTATGCTACATTTTGTCTATCAATTGTTATATTAACTTTAACAAAAATTTTATAGGGAAGAGGATGAAGAAACATACTGAGGGGTAGCTCCCATGCCTTTCATAGAGACTTGTGCTTCCACCACTGTACATGTAACTCGTTTAGGTACGGATGCTGACATCGGCCTATCGTTAAAAAGTTCCACCGAGACAGTGATATCATCTGTTTAATATAAAACATGTCTTTATTAAATAGCAAGTATGCTGCAACTGTTCAGTTTAATCACAAGAACACACCATGGGACTGTGATTTTGTATAATATATCCAAAAAGTTAGTTCACCAGTCATCACCTTTTAAATATGCAAGAGAGTTGCCAAACAGGTGCTTGGGTACATCCAACTGAACAAAAGTCTTAGGCCTAATATAAATAAGAATATGGAAATACAGTGTAGTTAGTATTGTTAAATATGATTTAAGCTAGACATAGCAAAATGGACAGGTGGGCTGGGGGTAAGGGGTCAAGACCGGTATTTTTGGTACAGATTGGGCTGACTGGAAATATTCTTGATTTCATGTTGGACATTTTTATAAATAATCAGTGTATCATATATTATTCCAATAAGTATAACATTTCAATAATAATCTAATTTTAAAATACAACTTAAGCGTTAAAAATCCACTTGGGGTACTTCCAACCCGTTTGACCTATTTGACATTGACCAAATTCCTTTTTTACCCACCTGACCCACTAGAGATGAAAGATAATCTGAATCATAAGTAAATGGGTCAAAATTGCCACCTTTAATTTAAGCTTAACAAAGAAAACTTACTCCATTAACACAACCGTATCAGTTTCTTCATCGGTATAGAGATAAGTGTAAGATTTGGCTTCAACAAATATTTCTGCATCAAAAGCCAGATTATCATTCTGAAACAATTTCCATTTCAACCAAACCAGAAAAAATAAATGCATACTTTCAACTGTCTCATCCGTGCGAAACCTTTCATTCACTTTGTTTCCACTATCAACATCACGAAGCTCTACCTGTTGATAATCTAAATTGTTATAATAAGAATTAGCAAGAACTTTCCGACATAACAGTAACACAAAAGTTAGAATACATAAACGAGGAATAAGGTAAGATTAACACACATACATCAGGTTTTCAATATCTACAAAAAGTAATGAATTCAAGATCAATACAGTGAAATCAACACAGAATACATGAAACAAGAACACATAGAAAGAATGAAAGATTTAACCTGTATGATAGCACCTCCCCTTCCTTGAGTCGAGTGCTGTGCTTTCACGACCTAGACCACGGTCAAATTGGTCAATAACGGAGGTACAAAATTTAACACATATGTGTGCATAAAGAGTTACTTCAAATAAAACTATTTGACGGGCATTAACAACAACATTACCTGGTAAACTTTTCCTGAATGAGATGAATGCCACCAAACAATGAAAAACCAGATCAGTGAGTCTATAATCAGATCTTTGTTGTTGTTTGCAGAAGTAAAAACAAAATCAACACAAACCTTTTCTTTCAATGACGTTTCCTGGTCTCACCTGCACGCAATTATGAACCCGGGATTATGATCTAACCTTATCGGAAATCGCTTATGAGAATCTTAGCAACCATATGTCCTCACTGTTCTAAAATCCTCAAATTAGAGCCACTTAAGCACACTGCACTGGTTAACAATTAAAACTATGCAGAAATTAAACAATATTTCTCAACTATTTATGAGAAACTGATTCAATTAATCTCGAAAATAGTCATTTTGATTTCAAAAATTGATTGTATTAAAGTACCAGATGGATGTTAATAGGATGATTAATCTCAGGTTAAACCCTAGATCACTCGTAGAAACCCTTGGTATTGATTGCTCTGCATAATCCACATGCTATAACATATATATGACATATATGAATGTGATTTCAGCCTTTCAGGAATGTAAACGTTAAAAACAAACTAATAAACATTATCATGTAATTTTCATGATGAACTTTGCGTGCCGCACACGCATACATACAGAGAGAAAGAACTCACATCGGAGCCGCGAGCTTTGGCGAATCGGATCTGATTGGCGGACCATGGGACGGAGAGAAGGTGAGGAGATGGACGGAAACGGTCGGCGGAGTGAATCGGCGACTCGGAATGAGTTATAGTGGTGGTTGCGTTGAGGTGTGTGGAGATCGTTACAGAGTAGCCACGAATTGGAGAAAATGAAGAAGAGTGAAGTATTCCGGCAATACGGCTAGCTTTAGCTTTCGCCGCTACGGCGGCACCGATGGCAGCTCTCATTGTTGACGACGGTGGGAAGTTCCGGCGATCGAGGGTTTTAGCGGAGCCGCAGGGTACTACCGCTACAGGGTTTAGACGGTGTTTCTGATTGAGTTTGGAAAAAATAAAAAAATAATAAGTAAAGAAAAACCATTTTTAATTTTTTCTAAGGGTCAAAATTTTTTTTCAAAAAGTTACAAAACTTTAGTTTTCCGTACCCACACCTCTATAACGGTGTACCTCTATAATGATGACACCGTTATAGAAGTGGGTAGAAAACGTAACTGGTTTCAGGTTTAAACAATATGAAACTCAATCAAAACTCGTTTATACTTTTTAGTTAAAACACGTAACTTATAAAAGTCGTGTTTTTTAAATGGTTTATACTTTTTAGTTCAAAACATAAACCATAAAATAAAAAATGTGAAAGAAAACTGATATTTATTCATGTTGAACGCAATGATATTTTTAATAGTGACTTGAAATCTAATGGTGTTAACGAAACTATTGATGACAATACAAGACAATGATTTTTAGTCAGTCGTTCAAAGGTGGGGCACATTCGTGGTGGACGATTATTCTCTAGGCTATAAAGTTGCAAACGATAACTCATATAAATAAGAGACACTTACACACATCTCCTATTAAGATAATCAATTATATATTTCTGAAAGTCAAAGTCAATTATACATTTCACATTTCTAATACACATATTACACATTCATCCATTTAATTAAAATTAGCTTATCGATGACTATTTTACTTTTATTTTCACCAAGGGGTTTTCACAAATTCCCTCCTTCTAAGACCTACGGGCATAAACGAGCCAAACCGTCTCGTGAACTACTCGGGATCAGATCAAATTAAAAACTCGAATCAATCGAGCTTAAACGAACTTGAGCCTTGAAACATGGTTGTTTGATACATGATCTGGGGCCCTATCTTAGAGCTTGAACTCGTTTAAACTTTTTACCAATTCGATTTTAAGTAGCTTACGAGAAACCTTAATTCGTTTACTCCCATATATTTAAGGAATGAGAATATGCAAAAATCTTATACTAAAAATAATGATAAAATAGTTATTTAAAACGTTAATTTGAATAAAAATAACAAATACTAGTATGTATTTTTAAAAATAAAATGGTTTCATCCGCTTTCGAATCTTTATAGCTTCCGTTTTTTCTAATTTTTCAATTCCGCCCTAATTTCCTCATTTCCCCATCGCTGATTTCTGAAAGGACCACCGGGGAACCGACGAACAGCCCCTGCTCGGCCTTGGCTGATCTCCACCGGAATGAACGGACCACCGCCGTCCGCCCCTGTACGGCTGAGTTCATCAAGGAATAGGTTCGTATTTAATGAGTCATTATTGAAATCTAAATCATATTGGTAAACTGTACAACTGTCTTGGAATGTGAATTTGATATTTAAATCTGCATGAAGCCTGAATTGAACATGAAAATTCACAAAGTGTTACTTAGATTGTTCAGATTTTGTTTGAATTCGGATTTAAATATCATTCACATTCCAAGACAGTTGATTGACTGCTTATATGGGCGGTTATATATATTTTATTTTGTATGAATTCGTATTTAAATATCGTTCAGCCGTATACCATATATGTTTTGTATGAATTCGGATTTTACAATTTTTTTTTTGCAAATTTTAATGTGATTTTTTTCTTTTCTTGTATTTTTAGGTTATTAGATGTGTTGAAATCAGGTTGCCTCAGGTCATTCATTATTCTAGTACTTTTATCCCTGGTAATATTTCTAAAAAATTAGAAACATATATGGTATACTATACATTCTTCAACGGTTTTACTTTCCGGAATTGTTATGTGCAATTGCTATCAAGTATAGCAAGTTTCATACATGCTGGAAAATGTACATTCGAGCGTTTTGCTGTCTTGATTTCCATTGCATTTGTTTTCTGTAGGTTGGACTTGATACATTCTGGAAAAAAATATATCCGATTCGTCGACCCGAACCGAAAATTTTAACTTTGAGATTGGTAGAAACAAGAGGACCGAAAAAAGTGAACCCATAGGAAAAAATATCTAGTGTTCTCACTGCAAACAAGTTTTTTCCCCTCTATTGGAGCCTACAGAATTCTTGTTCTTCTAGCTTGAATATACCCTTTAACAATACATTTTAACACCCATCTCAACCCACCCGATTTTTACTTGATTCAGATTAGGATGACGACATGATGAAAACCAGACGCTTGCTCGTGAATGAGGCCATTACACAACATTTTCAAGACTTGTGAGTCTGCTCTCTCTGTTATTGAATCGACCCATTGTCACATAATCAAGTTAGGAACTATCGGGGATACTTACACTGCCAACAACCTATTAGGAAGTTATGTAAAAAACCGAGAACTACAAATTGCCCTCAACCTATTCAATGAAATTCCTCAAAGAGACACAGTTTCATGGAACTCATTGATCGCTGGATACGTAAACAATGGGATCCTTGAGAGTGCATGGGCGGTTCTAACGCGTATGAAACATTGTGGATTTTGCTTTGATGGGTACACATTTGGCAGTATACTCAAGGGTGTTGCTTCTAATGACCGTCTTTTTGCCGGGCAGCAAGTGCACACATGTATGGTTAAAACAGGGTATGAACAAAATGTGTACTCGGGGAGTGCTCTTTTGGACATGTACGCAAAATGTGGCAGAGTGGTGGATGCACATAAGTGTTTTGATTGTATGCCTGATCGTAATTCTGTGTCATGGAATGCTCTGATTGCAGGATATGTTGAAACAGGTGACCTTTTCAATTCTTTCGGGCTATTCAAATCTATGCATAGCGAAGGTGTGAGGCTTGATGATGGCACGTTTTCTCCCCTCTTGACATTGTTCGACAGCCCTGATTTATATAAACTAACGATGCAATTCCATTGCACAATCATAAAACATGGTGTATCATCTGATAATGCTGTGTTTAACGCCACAATTAGTGCTTATTCAGGGTGTGAGTCAATCGAAGATGCAAAGAGGGTCTTCGATGGTGCAAGTGGTGAGTGGGATATTGTTTCTTGGAATGCCATCCTGGCAGCTTGCTTGGAACATGATAAAAGGGCCCTTGCGTTTAACCTTTTCTCTGAGATGAAAATATTGGGATTTGAACCGGATATATATACGTACACTAGCATGATAAGTTCTTGCTTTGAAGAAGAAATTATAAACCAAGGACAATCTTTACATGCATTGGTAATCAAAAGGGGTGTTGAGCATTTGACCCCAATCTCTAATTCATTGATGGGTATGTATAATGGATCTAATGGCATCCATATGGAATATGCAATAAGAATATTTGATAAAATGGAGTTCAAAGACCATGTTTCTTGGAACTCGATGTTAACAGGACTCTCGCAACACGGGTTTAGTGAGAATGCCTTGAAACTCTTTCAGATAATGCAGTCTGAGAATGTAGAGTTGGATTATTACGCGTTTTCTGCGGTTCTTAGATCTTGTGCTGATGTGGCAACCTTACAGTTAGGTCAACAAATTCATGCTTTGGCACTAAGATCAGGTTTTGAATCTAATGAATTTGTAACTAGTAATTTAATAGTTATGTACTCTAAGTGTGGGACAATTGAGGATGCTAGAAGATCCTTTGAGACTTCATATAAGCATAACTCGGTTACTTGGAACTCAATCATGTTTGCATATGCACAACATGGCCTAGGTCATGTTGCATTGTATCTTTTCTCTCAGATGGAAAGAAGTAAAGTGAAAATGGATCATATAACCTTTGTTGCAGTTCTAACAGCATGCAGCCACATCGGTCTAGTTGAAAAAGGGTACACCTTTTTACAAAATATGGAGTCTAATTATGGAATTGCACCCCGGATGGAACATTATGCGTGTGTGATTGACCTGCTTGGACGGGCAGGTCGTCTCGAAGAGGCACAAAATTTGGTTAAATCAATGCCATTTCAACCTGATGCAATGGTTTGGAAAACTTTATTAGGGGCGTGTAGATTATGCGGTGATGTTGAATTAGCAACACGTGTGGGGAACTTGTTATTGGAATCACAACCTTATGAGCATTGTACTTATGTTCTTTTATGCGAGTTATATGGTCATCTTAAGTGGTGGGATGAAATTGCTATTTTGAAGAGAACCATGAAAGAAAAAGGGGTAAAAAAGGTACCGGGTTGGAGTTGGATAGAGGTTGGGAACCAGATGCATACATTTAATGCTGCTAGCCATTCACATACTCGAAACCAGGATATACACCAAATGCTAAGAAAACTAACGGATAATATTGCAGATCTGGAAAATTTTTATGGCTTGTTAGGATGATGGTTCATAATCTTTGTGACATTGGATCAACTCTTGATCGCTGCAAAACTCTCAAGTTCTTAGAGAGGTACTTAATACGTTTAACGGGTGATATTGCTGATCCACTTGTGAATCTTATGTATTATTATGACAATATGGATTTAGTTAGGATCAGAACTTGATTAGCAACCCAAGGTCATTGTTGGGTATTATGTTCACTACACATGCTTATTGAATCAAAGGACTTAATTTTCAAATAATTTATTTTCTTTCAATTTTCATGCCTATAACTTGATATTTTACTAATCCTGTAATTATCAAACTATCAAATTTTCTGAACTTCTTTCAGTACCCGTGAGAACCCATTACTAGAAAACTCACAGACCCTGTCAGTACCCTCTTAACCAATGGGATCGAGTAAAATGCAGGTTGAGCTCGGCAGGTTGCCTTCTAGGGGGTTAAAGACAAACAAGCATTGGCAGCTGGATTCAAACCCAATACTTGTTCTCGAGGGACTCAAGCGCTTACGAGTGTGCCATCCTCTTATAGGTTTCAGTTTTCCTAAACTTGAGCTACCCACATATGATCAGACTTTTATGACTATCTGTTAGGAAGGTTATATATTGTTGCAACAGGATATTTTGCTTGATAATTATAGTAGCACAAGCTGAGAACAAGTTGCAGTCACAAACACCCTGGTAACAAGTTGTTTCTTTTTAGGGCTATGATGATTGTTGCTGGGAATGGTGCAGGATACATGAAAACAATATTCAACTATGATGATTTTAACAAAGTATTATGTGTCTTTATAATAGCTTTGGTATTGAATCTTGGTTAGGGTATGTGAGTATGTCGACCACGTGAATTTTGAAGTTTTATCTCTATTCCCTTTGGGTCTGTTCACGAGCCGAGCCTAGCCAAGTCAGGTCAGCTCAGCTTGAGCTCGGCTCGAAAAACTCAACCGAGCTAAAAACTTAAGCTTGAACTCATGTCGTTTACAAACCGAGCCAGCTTGTTTTTCAAGGAAGAAGACTGTTAACATTGACTACCGTGACTGTGAATGGTGGTTTGTTGTAGATAGCCGCTGTTGTGATGCTCGTTATGAAGCTGTTTCAGGTACACATTGATTTTGTTTTTATCTATGCATCTCTTTTTGAGATCTACAGCTCTATTAATGTGCAAGAAAAGACCAAGTTTAAAGCATATGAATATGACCTCCTTGGCTTTATGTTAGGACCAAAATGTTCGAAAGCACACTCTTTTTTCAAGTAAGATAAAATTATGTATAATTAGTGAAGAGCCACAGTGATCTATATGTAATCACCATTGATTTAAAAATTTAATCTGCTAATTAGTACAAAGCTGTATAGTTATAAGAATCGACTCTTCTAAGCTGAAATTAGCTGAGGTAACAATCTGTTAGTGCTGTTAAAGTTATGTGAAGTGACTATTTGGCTCTTTTAAAAGTTAGACTAACCTTTTAAATTTATGAAAAAATTTATATAAATTCAAGGTCATTTGTGTAATATACTAAAATAAATGTTAAAAGAACTAAAATCCATTTCATATCTTTAAACCCTAAATTCATGTCATAAATCTCTTTAGTAAACATACTCAAAACCTTCCAAAAAAATCCTCAAAAATCTCAAGACAATTATGGAGTGCTTGCGGTTGTGGAACTTCTTGATTCTTATATTAGTTATTTGTCTGTTATTACTTGTCTGTTAGGGTGATGGAGTCGAGCGAGAGGGACAAGTGACGAGAGCCGGAACCTGCAGTACTGGTGTTTTTGGTTGTAATGTTGCAAATTTCCAGTCACTTGAAGAGCTGCTTGAACAGGGTTTTATGCAAAAGATGATGACACATTCTATTGCATTTATGGCACCAATTATTCGATTAATCAAGACCAACTTGGTTCATTCGTTCATACCAGTAAAAGTTTTTTTAGTTTCTTATACAACTTGTTAGTTGCTTACTTCTCACATGGCTTGGCCCGGTTTAAAAGAAAAAAAACGGCCCAGCGCAGTTTGGCCTTGTTAGATTGTTAGAACTTTTTTTTTTGAACGGCCAACGAATGCCCCGGAAAACCCGGGGACTATTTACACTAGTTGAGCTCATTCCAGGAAAAATCCACCTCCGCGAGTGGCCGGGTGGTAAAACCTGGGAGCTCAGGGATCGAACTTGTGACCTTACAGCCCCAAGTCTCCCCTCATCGCTAATGCCCCTTCCAAAGTGTTGCCCGTAAGAATCGAACCTGTGTCTTAAGTAGAGAACATAGGCTTCTTACCACTACACCACAATGGAAGTTGCGAATTAAATTCAGCATAATACCAAAGAGTTGAGATTAAAGGATTTAATATCTTTTGTTTGGCTATATAATATTACAAGTTAGTGTTAACTTAAACGAACGAGAGAGTTGGTTCGTTTACAAAGTGAGTTAGTTGGGATCATATACAAACCGAGTAAACTTAGGAGCTCTTTAAAACAGTTTTGAAATGGGATTTGTTTTTGTGAAAGTACTATATATAGTATGACCAAATTTACCTATCATGAAATTACAATAGTTTGATTTTTTCTTCTTGCCACTTGGAGTAAGTTTGAGGATCAATATTTTGGTTTATAATTTCTCAACCCAACCTGTTTTGTTTTTTACTATAATCATCAAAATTAAGCTTTACCATTTTTTCATATCAAGATTTTATTCCCGCACACTTATGGAAATATATAAAAAGTTCTAAAACTTTAATTTATTAGCCTACTAGTCAGTGACTCGAGTAAATACCCGAGATTGTAATATAAAAAATATAAAATGAAATATAACATAAAACTAAATTCAAAATAAAAACGGAAAGAGATAATACATAAAACTAAAAAGAAAATACATATTAAAAAGTGATAAAATTATAGAAAAAGAAAGTGTAAGTGTTGTGCCTTAAACTTTAAATACAAAAAACAATCATAAAACTAACTCATCATACACACTTCACGCTTCTTGAACACACGTCTTGATAATTATTTATTCATGTCATCAAATCTCCAAAATAATAAACACTACTCTTACAAAATTGTACTTCTTATTACAAATGTCATATCTTGACGTAACTATTATGAATGCAAATAAAGATTTCTTACCACTTGCAATGTTACCATCTTTGAGATCCTTTGAAAACTCATCTGCACTTTGTGGTAATTCTTCTTCTAAGTTCCCTTTGGAGAGTAATTGACACCATTGGAGGTAGCAGGCTGTAAATAGATCTGGACCAGACATCATAACAATTGACACATTCCCCGCCTCTTTGACCGTTTGCACTATCTTGCTAATGTTAAGTTTTATATCATCAAGATCACCAAAAATCAATTGTTCTTCAACAACCACTTCAGATACCTTGACATTCACCATTTGGTGCCATATGCGGTCTGATTTCATTTGTTACTGATTCAAAAATAATGCAAAAACAAATATGTTCACAAAAGTTGTTAGATATTCATAATAGCATCTAATGAAGTCTAAAACACAAACATTCAAATCTGCAGATTTCATTCTAGATATCCACTGAACTATATGCACATTTTCAATTTCGAATTCGATTGGATTCGACGTTTAATATCGAATTTAGAATCGAATTAGAATTTGAGATTTTCAATTCGATTCGATTTAAAATTCGAACTAGAAATAAATATATATTTATATATTGATATATAAATATAATATTCATAAAAATATTTTGAATTAGTTTAACTTATATTAATTCACGTCCTATTTTTTAAAAAAAATTATAAATTTTATAAATCCTTTAAAATATACCTTGAAAGTTGAAACATTTCCTTCCTATTCACTATTCTGTTTCCCCAGAAAATTCTAAATTTTAAGTTTTTGGATGTTTATAAGTTTTATACTTATATAGATTTGTATTTTCTACTATAATAATTTAAGTTTTTAGTAGCTTTGAAAATAAAATTAAAACATGTTTTTTAGTTCAATTCAAAATGAGTTTATTCGGATTCGATTTGAATTCAAAAACTGAATTCGAATCGAATCGAATTTCGTATTGGATTTCTATTTCGAATTCGATTCGATTCGACGAATCTATTTGGAATTCGAATCGAATTTCGAATTCCGGTTTTAAAAATTGAAATTCGAACAATTTGATTCGAGTTACTCAAGTATTCGAAATTCGATTCGTTGACCACCCCTAGCCTAAGTATCCCTATAATGGTTGATGGTCCTTAGATTTCTATTTGGGCAGCTGGTGGATTGTTTTTATTTTTAGGCAAATTAGATTTTGATAATCCAAATCATGACCCATTGACCAATAATATTCCAACCTATCAGTTTGGCTAATAGGATTCCGACTTTCATTTTCATTATCATTGGTAATCTCAGTAGCGTAATAATCATATATTTACAGTTGATTTACACCTGCTTTCAGCTTGTTTTTGCTTTTATGTTTCCTTATTTTATTTATAATCATCATTACGAACAAGAAAGTATACGTAAATATATGATAATTATTTTACTATCGTTTTTATTAACGAAAATAAAAGTTAGAACCATCCAAACTAAGACGATAAAGTATACTTTGAATTATCAAAATCCAATTTTTCTAATTTTCATTTCTATTATAGGCTTCTACTCAACCGAAGTATTGGATCGGACTTAATCTCGGATTCGGATCCCTATCCGGGTCTAACTTTTGAGCCGCTTATTAGTCGCCGCTATCCTGCTCCTGTCAATGGAACACAATACCTGTCAAAAAAAGCCCTAATTTCCTTTCCTTGCATAAAAAACAGATTTCCATATTTTTCTAATCCTTTTCTTGGATTAAAATTCCCCCAAATCACAACGAACGCCATCGAAGACTCGCTGAAAAAGCTTCGATTTCGTTTCCATTTCCATTTCCCAATCCCTAATTCTGTTACGAAAACAGGTCTAGAGTAGCTGTATATAATAATCCTATCGTTTCAGATCGCAGGTATTTTCCGGAATTTGTTCGCTGAAATTCACGACGGAGGTGATTTGAGGTTTCAGATAAGCTTTTTTGATTGAAAATGGCGTTATTGATCAAATATTGTGCGTTGTGGATGTTTATTATGTTCCCGATTTCATCCTTCGCCTCCTCATCGTTGTCGTCTCCTCAATTGAAGCCGTTTCTTCGTGATCTAGAGCTTCAATGCCCTACGACGGTTATGTATACGTGGCCAATCGAGGTACGTTAATCGTAATTTTGCGTTTTATATCATTCGAGAAGAAATTGGTGATGTTTTGACCTAGTTGCTTCCATTTCCCCCGAATTTGATCTTTGGTGATATTGATTTAACCGTTTTGATAGAGATCTTGTGGTAGTTGATTTTATATCCAGATATGATATGTGTATGCATATATAATTTTATATAGTTGCCCAATTTTGTTGTTATGATGATTTGTAGGCGTCTACAACTGCTTTTAGCATATATGAAGAAAATTTGTTCATCTTTTCTTGATGTCACTTAGCCAAAAATGTTAATAACTTTTGTAGACATAATGGCATGACATAGGAGCTATAGAAAGGAAACTGATAAATGAGGAATTGATGCAGGATAATCTTAAACAAGAAATCAATAGCAGTAAACATGAATACCATATTTAGGTTCTATGCGACTTAAATAGTTAAATGCAAAAGTTATTAATCAGGCAAGGTGGGTAAAAGAAACACACTTATGTTTAAAGTTAAATCTTGTTATCATTCATGATAAACTCCTTATTGCCTAACTGGGTCCCTTTTAAGGATGAATTGAAATTTATATTTTGAAATTCCAATTTTGAATGTCAAGTTAAAACTTAAAATAACCTAAAGTTTATTTTCTAATACAGGGTGTTGTGTATAGACATTCCTTATGTTGTATGTTATGATATATAATTATATACATTTAAAACCAAATAAACTACAATAAAATGTAAACTGATCAGTTTTCTCATAATTCCTGCATTCCCACTGATCCACGTAGGAGTTGACCAGTTGACCACTCAAGTTTTTGTTCCCTTATCATTATCCCTTGGTTGAAAAAATTGTGTTTCTGAGTTCTCATGACAGGATGCTTTTTGTTTATACTATTCCCCAATTCCCACTGTAGCATTAAATTTTGTTATCTATGCTTCTGCTCCTTTTACTATTAAGTTCATCCGATTTTGACTATCTTTTCACCGAAAGTAGCGTTTGAGGGACATCAATGATTAAGTTTTTGAAATCAGGTAGTATGGGCTTAATTTTATTAGGAAGAACTTTAATTGGCCCGTTTTCATAGGGTTGTACTTTACCATCATCTTGGAACTCTTTGGTATTGACCTTGAAAAGTTTATATGGATACGCTCCTCATTTTCATCGGAGAAGTCAACATAATTGATTGACTTTACGTTTTATTCTTTTACTCCAGTAGTCATAGCCCTCACCATCTAAGATTTGTTGTGGAGCCCAAACACACCACCTTTGGTTCTGAGGTTGATCTCTTTCTCTTCTAATTGATTCTAATGGAAAACTCCCACTTTTGATCTCACTGTTTATAGCTCTCATGCCACCATGTTGTCTTTATCTACCTTTAATATAACATGAAAGAGTAAAAAGGAGAAGAGAATAAAATACTTCATCGGTATTACTTGTCTTTTAATCTTTTTTTATATATTTTGCCTATTATTGTCTTAAACCTGTCTCATCTGCCATCACTTAACTCGTATTCATAGGCTGGTGGTAATTTTCATAAATGCACCAAAGAGGCCATTCTTAAACATTACTTGACCAAAACATTATTTCACAAAACATCAGTGGTTGCCTTCTTGAACTCTAGGTGGGATTGCACTTACCTTTCTCAGGAAATATTTATATTGGCTCTATCTTATGGGGTTGCAGATTAACTTCATAACTAAACTCTTTGGTTTAGACTTTGGAATGTTCATCAGAGAAGTCAACTTTTTTTTTCTTAAATTTATGGCAGTCAACTTTACTGGCCGACTTTCTCTTGTCTAGGTTTTGGTCTCTCAACTCATGAAAAAGAATCAATGCAGACATATCATTTTCAGAATAATGAATAATTATATAGTAAATATGAATATCATATGCAAGCTCTAGTGACTTTTATGAAAACCGGTTGCATAAAACATAAACAAATTCACTGAATGTCCTCCTTTCGTTGATGTTATGACTTATGATATGTAATCATTTCAGGGTTTCTGTCATTTATGTAGTATGCTTCTTATATGAAATTGTGGAACTTGAAACATCTAATAAATATTAAAGCTTCAATGTATGCTTTGTCTGCAGATAAATGGGGAGTCTCTTGACAATATTTTGAGCTCCAATCAAATGAACACATATGTGGCCATATTGTTCTATGCTTCTTGGTGCCCGTTTTCGAGAAGCTTCCAACCCAAGTTTGATGCCCTTGGTTCGATGTTTCCACAGATTAAGCATGTAATGGTTGAACAATCTTCAGTTCTACCAATGTAAGTTATTGCAATAAATCAGCTTTACCCAACGAATCATGTTCTTACTCACCTTGTTTTTGTAATAATATCATATGCAGTGTTTTCTCAAAACATGGAATTCACAGTGTTCCCACGATTTTGTTAGTCAACAGAACAACCAGAATGCGATTTCATGGCCCTAAAGATCTACACTCACTTATGCATTTCTATGCAAAAGCTAGCGGTATGTTTTTTGATTGAATTTCAGTCAAATTCATGTTCTTGGTAACCAACCTCTTTTTATCCTTGAGAGAACCATTAAACTTTTAAATCCCCTCAAATTGGCTTCTTAGGCTAACTGAATGTCCAGTGAGCTGCTCGGCAGGAAGTTCATAATAAACAAACAAGCATGAACAAAGTTTTTTTTTCATTCAAATAAAAGAACGAATATGAACACATGTCATGCTCGTTCATTAAACAAACAAGCATGAACAAAGTTTTTGTTCATTCAATTAAAAGAACGAATATGTTCGTTCTTTCTTTAAATTAAAAGAACGAACATTAACAAAGTTTTTTAAAACCACCTATCGAGTCCCTCCCATATTGTAGTTCACTTTTAATTGCTGTCCATTTGTGTTCTTATGTTCATGTATGTTTGTTTAGAATATTAACGAACATGAACATGTTCATTTTCTTTATTTTTTAACAAACAAACACGAGCAAGAAATTTTTTATTTGTATAAGGGTTTGTGTTCGTTCGTTTGTTTTGTTAAATTTAGATGAGCCAACACGAATAAACCCCTTTTCATGTTCATTCAGTTCTATTACACCCTTTACATGCCTACCCTCGAATTTTCTTAAGTTTTTCAAACCCTCAACTTTTAGAAAAGCAGGGACACCTTTTTTATGTATATCAGATGTGACATTTTATATTCTTTTTACATGATATATTCTCATGCTTTTGCAGGCATTGAGCCAGTAATGGACTTGACCAATGATCCAATCATCTTCCCAGAAAACGAATCAGCAATTCCTGAATCACACAACAAAGCCCAACCGAAGAACATAATCTCAAAAGAACCCTATCTCATCTTCTCCATGTTCTTCCTCTTCTTAAAGACAGTTTTATACCTATATCCAAATTTGGTCTCTAACATTATCGCGCTATGGCTTGCAAACATCCCTCGTTTGAATCTTTCAATCTTTGGTGAGTCAAGACAGCTTTTGGCTCGTGTTCTTCATCTAGTCGATTTCAAAAGGGCGTTTAGCAAACTTAAGCTTGTTAGAAGTGCCCGTGCGTGGACTTCATCGTTGGCATCATTCTCGTTTTGCAAGACATCTTCGTCTAGAGCATGAGAAGGATGAAAATTTCTGAAACACGCATTGATCCGTTTTTGTACATTTGAGAACCAAGTTTGATGTGTTGTCTGTATATTATGTATTAGTGAGCAGCAGGCCAAAACCTATTAAGTTTGGGTAAATGCAGTTTGGTCTATAAGATGATGTACTGGTTTGAATAATTACCCAGTGTTTTTGGTATGTTTGTTTCTTTAACATATTATGGATATTTGGAATGTATTTTTTTCTGGAAAAATACTAACATATTATGATGAATAGTTAGAAAAACAAACCGAGTATTACACGGGTTAAAGTTTGACCAATAAAAATGAAGTATAAATTTCTGGATACCATTAGACATTTGTTCGGATAGTATGGTGATGATAGGAGATTGTTAACTGAGAGGTTACTGTTTCGATCCTTAAGCCCTTAGATTTTACCATCCGGCTGTTTACAGATATAGGTCTACTCTAGAATGGGTTCAACTGATGATCTGGGCTACCCGTACCGTCTATGCTCGTAGCGTGTTATAGGTAACAACGTTGTGCCAGGTGTTCACCCCAGATGGTTTGGTTGTAGTTTATAGCCGTTCAAAAACCCAGGGTTCCTAAGTGCCAATAGTTTAAGTGTTTGAGATTAGATCGTTAAAGATTTGTTTAAATTTGGATCGTTATGCAACATTATGGATCATTTGAGTATTTGAGATTAGATCGTTAAGGACTTGTTTGAGATTGGACCATTTTGCAATGTTATGAATTTTAAAATTTATTTTGAATGTTATTAGTAATCAAATAATTTATAATTGAAAAATAAGTAGACTCATATTTGATATTATTAGTTTGTTTACTGCACAAAAAATCATATGGATTTGAATCCGAAAAAACCCGAATCCAAACCATAAAAAAACGAAAACCGAAATCCGTAAAATCGAAAAAACCGAATCCGAATGGATTTGAAAATTGTAAAAACCGAAGTTCGGTATTAGCCAAAAACGAACCCAAAGCGATCTATACATATACCACTACAATATTGTGGTAAAAGAAATGGGAGGGATGATGTATGTTACGTGCTTCTCTGAGAATCCAAAGGCTGCTAACCCAAGGTTAGTTGGAGCCTTGGAAGGGCCATATCTAACCGTCAATTTCACATCAAACGGTCCACATTTGTAACAAAAGAATAAAAAATGGGGGTTACAAGTTGTGCTATGGGGTTTTCTTACCAGTGATGAGTTTTCTTCTGATGAGGATTGGAGATGATCGGGTGAGTGGTGTAATATCCCCGAAAAGAGAAAGAAGAAGACTTTATGGCTATGAAAGGGTGTAATTTGCCTCAAAGGCCTAAGAAAACTTTTCTTAGAAAAGGGCCAAGATGATTCAAAGGACCTTACTTGTAAAATTACTTAATTACCCTTTTTTATTTTATTCTTGATAGTTATAAAGTCCTTGGAGTTTTGATTCATTCTTGATGTTTTGAATGCAGTTGGTAAGTCCAGGTGCATGGTTATATGATCTATGCCAAGAAAGATATGAAGTTAGAGAGAAGAACACTTCTAAGAAGGTTGGTGAACCATTTTGGTCAAATCTTGCTACAATGACTTGTACCTTATGTATAGAAACTTATACATGAATCAAGGAATCATGCTTATATATTTGTTGAAAGTTGTTGCATTTGCTTTGAATTTGGAAACCATGAGAACTAGTTACCAAAAAGCTCATTGGACCTTGTCCATACCCTCTAACCAATGAGATCAAGTAAAAGGTAGCTTGCGCCGCCAGTTACAGGCAGAAAAAGCGAGATTTGAATTCGAACTAAAAGACTCAAATGCTTACCATTTTGTTATCCACTTTGTAAGTTCTTGTGGTAGAATTTGAGGCAATGGTTTTGTACTTATTTGTACCTTGTAAAAGTTGTGTATGATGTTATAATGAGTTGTACATTGTTTTTTTTTTGGCAGAGACCAAAAGGATTGAAGGCAATGGGAGGTATAGAAAGTGATTCAGAATGAAGTTGGGGGAAAATGTATTCAATTTGGGTAGGTTATTGGTTTAGACTTTAGAGTTGGTGGAAAATGGAAAGAGAAATCTATGTGGTTTGATTTTTGAATAAACGTGTTTTCTCGGCCCACCACATGTTAAAATTGGTTTATTTATTTATTTTAAATGACATTTTAAAAAAATAATTACTTTGGTTTTACATATCCTTTTCCCTAAAATGTGAGATTCGTTTGTGCATTTTAAAATAGATTTTTTCTTTTTCTTTATTTTTTTTTGATTTCACCTATTATAAGTCCATTTAACCAAAATATAAGGTTATACACAAACACGACTCAAGTCACTAAATAAGGAAGGCGGGCAACAAGCTGCGCCGCCAAGCCTTTCTGAATAGCGAAACCTAGACGCGTAAAAACAATGTTCATCGACCTAGGAGACGCAATGTTTCCTGAATAGAAACTATACTGAAAGATATAGACACGGTTGTCCAATTATATTTATCAGAAAATTAATGATGCATTCTCGTCTTCTTTCTTTTAAAGTTAGTGATGTTCTATCTCCATAAAATCTTCATCTATATTTTTAAAATTTAGAATTTTATTAATAACAATTTTTAAAATATCAAGATTCACTATTCACGAAGTCTATAAAGTTTTTTTTTGTAACGGCAACTTTATTAAAAAAAAAAACAAAGGCCCCCAGCAAGGAGCTAGGAAAAAAGCCATACAATGTAAAAGAGAAATTACATCCTCAAATCTCCAAACCTTTCATCCCCCCCTCCCCCCCTTAGCCCTGACCAGTTATCCTCTTCCAAACCAAATGGGTCTTCCCCCTCTCCTCAAATCGTCTCTTCTTCCTGTCCTCCTCCCCAAATCACCCCAAAATCTCCCAAGTTCAAATCGCTATCCCAACCGGCTACAGGTCATCATCAATCCCAGAAGAAAAAGCACAAACAGAAACATAAGCAAAAACTCCCTTTCCCTCCTCGTCTCAGCAACAAACTCAAAAATCAACCCTTCCTTGTTTACAGACGCAAAAAAACCAACAAACCCAAACCTGCTACCGAACTTTCATCTTCCGGTACCTGCTCCCCGGCTCAGCGTGCTCTCAATACCGCTACAGAATGCAAAAAAAACTGTTGAGGTAGGTCTAAATGTCGGTTTTCAGATGGAAGGGCATGAGAACCTCGTTCATAATCTCATCTCCAGTTGCGTGGCCCCCGTAGTTCCCAATGAATGTCCTCTCCATTAACCTCTGTGGCGCCGGTGGTCCTGAAAAAATGGAATGGATCAAGAGGCTCAAACGTCAGCATAACATCATGTTCATCGCAATCCAGGAAACCCAAATCCAAATCTCCTCAAACCTGAAACCTACCTGTTTCTGGGGTCAGACAAACTGTGATTTTGATTTCATGGACGCTCACGGAAGATCTGGCGGACTACTTTGCCTCTGGGACCCAGGTAAGTTTTCCAAATCTAGTGTCTGCAAGAACCGAAATTTTCTTCAAATCTGTGGTAAAATAACCGGTCATGATGAACCTGTTACAATCACGAACATCTATGGCCCTCAGGATCCGTCGGCTAAAAGGTCTCTTTGGAGACACTTGGAGTCCACAATCGACCCGTCCACACCCCATCTCCTGATTGGCGACTTCAATGCTGTTCGACACCCATCCGATAGACTGAACTCTGATTTCTGTCAATCGGAAGCAAACCAATTCAATAGTTTTATCCAGCGGGTTGGTCTCAAAGAGTTCAGTCTTGGTGGGCGTAGGTACACATACATGTCAAAATCAGGAGATAAGTTCAGTCGCATTGACAGAGCCTTCGCCACTCCCTCCCTTATGCGGATCTGGTCCGATTTTGACCTCTTGGCTTTGCCTAGAGAATGTTCTGATCACTGCTACCTCCTTTTGCGGTCTAACAATTGTGATTTCGGTGCCACTCCTTTTCGTTTTTTCTCCTCTTGGTTTAATGAAGCAGGTTACACGGAAGTTGTTCAGAAAGCTTTGAATCTACCAACTGATCTTCCACCCGGTGCCAAACCTGACAAAGTCCTGGCTGTCAAACTCAAAAAAGTCAAGGAACTACTACGTGCCTGGTCGAAATCAGCCCGGAATTAGGAGGAACACAACTTGAAGGTAAACAGGGATATTATTGATGGGCTGGATTTGAAGGCTGAAACATTGGGCCTCACTGATTCAGAACACCAAATGCGGTCAGAGGCGATCAAGTTTTTAAAAGAGTCAAACTTGGCAAAGATCGCAGATCTGAAGCAAAAGTCCAGGACCCGCTGGATTCTCGAAGGAGATGAAAATTCTGCCTTCTTTCATGGATTAATCAACAATCGCATCTCAAAAAATCGGATCCATGGCATCCTCTCGGAAGGAAATTGGCTCACACACCCGGCTGATTTGAAGGCTCATGCCTTCGATTTCTTTCGTGCCAAGTTCAAAGAATCCTGCCCTCATAGGCCAACTTTCATCTCCGATAACTTCAAAAAACATTCCTCGGAGGAGGCTGCCTTACTTGTTCAACCTTTGACCATTCAGGAAATCAAATCTGCGGTTTGGGAATGCGGATCCGAGAAAGCCCCCGGACCCGACGGTTTCAATTTTCACTTCATCAAACATCACTGGGACGCACTCAAATCTGATTTCTCCAACATTCTTGATGACTTTCATGGTTCTGCTTCTATTAGCCGCGGTTGTAATCCATCTTTTGTGTCGCTTCTCCCCAAATGCAAGAACCCGATGAACATGGCTGATTTCAGGCCAATCAGCCTTGTTGGGTGCATCCATAAGGTCACCTCGAAAATCCTAGCAAATCGCCTTAAACTGGTGATCGGTTCCGTGGTTAGTGAGGTTCAATCAGCATATATCAAGGGCAGATTCATTCTCGATGGGCCATTAGTGATTAACGAAACAGTGGCATGGCTCAAAAGATCTAAGTCAAAAAGCCATGATACTCAAAGTTGACTTCGCCAAAGCTTTCGACTCGTTGAATTGGCTTTTCCTGGATTCTGTTTTGAATCAGATGAACTTTCCCCAAAAATGGCGTGACTGGATAAGTGCCTGCCTCTCCTCATCTAGATCATCGGTTCTGATCAACGGAGCTCCAACTCCCGAATTCAATATGGAGAAGGGGGTTAGACAAGGGGATCCACTATCCCCCTTCCTCTTTATCCTTGCGATGGAAGCCCTCCATCTTGCTATCCAGCATGCTTCATCTTCAGGGCTGTTCCGAGGCATTAGTTTGCCTGCCAACTCGGTCTCCATCTCTCATCTTTTCTACGCTGACGACGCCATCTTTCTGGGGGAATGGTCAAGATCGAATGTTGAGTCCCTTACTCGTATTCTTCGCTATTTTCACATCTCCTCCGGGCTCCAAGTCAATTTTCAGAAAAGTAAACTCTTTGGCATCAATATTGATCCCTCGCAGGTGGATTCTTTGGCCTCCGTTCTTAGCTGTCAAGTTGGCTCCTTTCCTTTCGTCTACCTTGGGGTTCCAATTGGGGTCAACATGCGTCTGAGAAAGAATTGGATCCCAATCATCCATAAATTCGAATCCCGTCTCTCATCTTGGAAGGCCAAAACTCTGTCCTTGGGCGGCAAACTCACCCTTCTGAAGTCTGTTTTAGGCAGCCTTCCACTTTACTATATGTCCCTGTTCAAGGTCCCAAACATGGTGCTTGAGGAACTTGAAGGCATTCGCAGAAAATTCTTTTGGGGTGGCTCGGACCATATGAAAAAGATTTGTTGGATTGCTTGGGATAGGATCCTCTCCCCCAAATCCAAAGGTGGTCTCGGTGTGGGAAGCCTCAAAATTTCCAACATCGCTCTGCTGTCCAAATGGCTTTGGCGCTTCAAAACAGAACCATCTTCCCTTTGGGCCAAATGTATAACTGCCATCCACTCTTCTAGGAGGTCCAATAGCCGGCTCCCCTTCAAAAAATCGATCCCAGGCATCTGGAAGTTCATCCCTCAAACGCATCAGGAGCTGCTTGATAAAAACATCGACATTCTCAATGCAGACGAAGGGGCTGTGTTCGAAACTAAAGCCATCAGACTCGATATCGAGGCTGGTTCTGCTCCTGTTTTTTACTACAAACATGCCTGGATTCATTGGGTCCCCATAAAGGTTAATCTCTTCTCCCTGCGGGCTGTTTTGAATCGCATACCCACAAAAGACAATCTTCTTAAGCGTGGCGTTTCTCTCCCCTTCATCGGCTGTACCTGGAGTCCTCATGAAGTCGAATCTGCCGAACATCTTTGTCTCTCCTGCCCTGTAGCTGCTCAAACCTGGAATCTTATCAAGGCTTGGTCCGGTTTCGATTTCAAAACTGACAGCTCCTTACGTGAGTTAATGGATTTTTCCTGTGCTGCTGCGCTGCCCCCCAAATCGCTCCTGGTGCTAAGGACCATCGCCTCCTGTACCCTGTGGCATCTGTGGTTGGCCCGAAACGGAAAGATCTTCAATCATCAGAACACTCATGCTCAATGCATTTCTGAGGAAATTAAATCTTCTTCCTTTTTGTGGGTGAAAACTCGTGGGAATCTGCCTGATTTAGTTTGGTCTAGTTGGATTAGAAATGCCTTGTACTTTTCCTAAGTGTTTTTGCTTCTTTTATGTCTTGTATCTTTCTTCTAGCTCCTTGCTAGTTTTTAATGATATTGGGCGTTCAAAAAAAAAACATACTAAACAAAGACCAAGTTTGCCAATCCAAAGAAGTCCCCTTACACCTATTGAAAAACCAAATAAAGCTCCAAGACTTGATCTCCTTTATCACATTATGAATTGATGGGGGCTTTGTTTGAATATGGCCTTGTTCCTTTCAAGCCAAATACACAAACATCCCGTCAAAAACACAACCTTGATTGCTAAGGCCTTCAAAGAATTGCCGTTGCCGTTCCTTTGATTTGAAATATCCCCCACCGAGAAGAACACCCCTTGAGGAATCTTGCACCATTGAGCCAACAATCCCCACACTAAAGAAGAAATGGGGCATCCGGTAAAAATATGCTCCGTAGTCTCTTCCACCTCTTGACAGAGAACACACAACGAGCTCTCCACAATCACATTCCTTTTCACCAACCGAGATGGTTCTGAGTAAAAACGCCAAAACCATTTGGATAGCAAACTACGGTTAGCGATCTCAAACGGAATGAGACCGAGCCCCCCTTCGAAAATAGGTCTAAGAACCTTCTCACGAGCAACCCAATGAATTTTATTCGGATCCCCGTCCCCGCCACCACCCCAAAGAAACTTCAAACAGATCCTTTCTAGAGAATCAAGGATCTTTTTTGGCGCCCGATAAAGAGAAAAGTAATCAGTAGGAATACCTTCCAACACCGACTTTATAAGCACCAAACGACCTCCAATCGATAAATGCTTCGCCTTCCAACTCGAAAGCCGATTATTAAAGGCCTCCACCACCTTTCTCCAATGTTTAGAAAGATTCATATTAGCCCCAACAACCAACCCGAGGTACTCGAAAGGGAAAACGCCCATGTCACACCCAAAGAAATCCGCCCAAGTGTGTAATTCCATCTCGGGGACATTTATACCAAACAAACCACATTTACTTAAATTAACTTGCAGCCCGGAAGAAAGAAAAAAACACCATAGGAGCCTCCTCAAATTACGAAAATTAGCCCTCGACCGTTGACCCATGACCAACGCATCATCCGTAAAGAAAAGGTGACTAAGAATCAGGCCTCCATTAGGAGTAGCAATCCAATGAAAGACACCCACCTCAAGAGCTTTCTCCATTAGCCAATTAAAAGCTTTCATGGCAATAATAAATAAAAACGGAGATAACGGGTCACCTTGACGTACCCCTTTATAACGTATAAAGGTGGATAATGAGATATGGTAATCAAATATGATAGGTTAAAGAGAATGTTGTTTCTATCTATATACACCTCAAATTCTAATCTCGTATTACTTTATTTGTCAAGTCGGTCATGAACGACCATTTTACGATATACTAGACGACCATCCGACTAGTGGTGACCCCATTTGAAAGTGTGAAGCTTTTTCTAATAAACCCTAACTCAGGGAGCTGCCATCGAAAATATTTTGATGACGATCATCCATCAAATAATATGGGATTAAAGTTCAGGTCGTGTGTATATAGAAGACTCCTAAACAAAATTTAAAGATAAATAAAAAATATGATATTTACCTAATGATAGATATTTATATGATTCTTATACTTCTCTAATTAAAGTTAGTTTAACTTTTATAAGTGATTCTTTGATTAAGTATCTACTTTTATAAATGATTCTTTTGATTAAGTATCTACTTCATATTTTCATACCTACTATATTTTTTTCATACCATTGGTCATTTGGCTCAATGGTATTGGTGATGAGGGGAAGACTTGGGACTGAGAGGTCACAAGTTCGATCCCTGAGCCTGACAGGTTTTCCACCCGGCCTTTAGAGGAGGTGGTTTTTCCTGGGAATTGGCTCAACTGGTGTGTAAATAGTCTTAGTTGGACGTTCCAAAAAAAAAAAATATTTTTTTCATAAATGATACACACGGAATTTATAAACTTCCTTTACGTATTTGTAAATATGGCGTGTAGTTTGTAGCTTCCACCAAAATCGAAATCAAAACTTTCAGTTTTTTTAAATCCACAAAAAAATCTGTTCTGGCTAACCTTGGTTTGGTTTTTTAGTTTTATGGAACGATTCAGTTCGATTTCGCTTAATAACAGAAAATTTAGATTATAATAGAAACACCACAATACCACATAATTACTATAGATATAAAATATAACATTCTTGCTAATATAAATGGTTTTTATATTGTTAAAGCCTATGGTACGTACCAGGTACAACCTTATATAGCATGTGATCGAACGTTAAAATTAGAATATGACGCTAGACTTTTGCGGTTCTAGCCAATCATATACAATTATCAGGGTACAATGGGAATCTTATCACTTTGTACCATGTGACGTCTATTTCTTAAAAACGTATAAATATTCCAAAAGATCAAAACAACTATTTAAGTAAAATTTTGATTTATGACGTAAAATCTCGATCCAAACATGTTGATGCTTACTCACATAGTAATGTAAGATGTTTATTCTTACTTCAGTGGTAAAAAATAACTGGTAATGATTCATAGACATAAATAATGATTCATAGACATAAATATTGCAAACATATATATAGTAATTTGTAACTTACATGATTTAACCTTCAAACCATATATAACAGTCCTCGGTTCTTATTTACTTGATCATGATGTGTGTATGCACATTCGACATCTCATTCTACCACGTGTCAATGATGCTGGAATCTCACACTTTCGACCAATCAAATGCAATTATCATGGTACAACGAGAATCTTATCTAGATATAACGTCTATTCACTAAAAAAAAAAAAAGTAAAATTATTCTCAAATATCAAAACGACTACTACTACTTGAGTAGTTGAGTAACATTTTGATCTATAAGGTAAGATCTCAATCAAAATATGTTGATGGCGGGCTTTATCCTTTCTAAAACAGGATTATTTAAATTTAAATTGATTTTAAAAGTAGGGGCCAATTAGAAAAGTAAAAATAAATAATAATATATTGGTTTTGAAATGGTGACGTGTGAGGGTACAATAGTCGGCCACCTTTTAGTACCCAGCAAACCCCAATTTTTTCATAGCATTTGCACCGCCTCCTACGCTCTCAAGTAGTAAAGTAAGTTTCTCTTCCTTCCCCAAATTTACTTGCTGAATCAGTAGATGTTTTTTTTCATTGATTTTCAAATTAAGCTAACCGATCTAGGGGTTTTATGCACTGAATTTTACTTTTATGCCAATATAAAGCATGTTCAATTCTTGAAAACTAATTAACAACTAGTGGGTGACCCGCCGCGCGTTGCGGCGGCCTCATCATTTTTGTAGCGCTTGTCGGCTTAAGATCAGATTGCTATGTCGTACCCAAAAGAAGAACGACCACTCAAGCGTCTTTCATAATACTAAAGCACAATTGTACCAGTCAATTAGCCTACGATATCCAAAGCATCAATAAAAATGTGACCTTTAATATTATTTGTGTATTTTGCTGAAAATCTAATGATCTTTGTGTTGTTGGTTTTATAAGTCAGGAGTGGTTCAAAAGTGTGACATCGCATCTTCAGATAATGAAGGTGATAAGGGCTTTACAACCATGTGCAGCTCAATTGGCCAATGATCCTAATCTGTAAATCTAGAAGTTTTATAAAAACTTTGACTTCAGATATAAATCTAACATATTTATACATAAATTAACATTATTATAAAAACTTTGACTTCAGATATAAATCTAGAAGTTTTATAGAAACACTTTAAGCAATGACCATTTGTGAAATACCTACAAATTATATTATTTCAATATCCTTAAAATTCTTAGAATAAAAATAAGCCAATGTTCAGTTGCTTACCAACTATTCTCCATAGTCCTCTTGAAAAGCAAAAGTCAATGAAGACCAATGTTTTCCTGCAGAACAATCAAACAGAACTTCTATTACCATTTAAAAACAAAACATTACATAATACTAACACCTTATCAAATAATCTTAAAAAATATAAAGAAATTACATAATCAAAACATTAGACTCTATGACATGTGTTGAGACCATTTATTCCACACATATACAATTTTTGGAGGAGCATGATGCAACAAAAGATATCAAACTGTCGCCTATAATCTTAAGCACATTTTTTACACCCCAAATAACGCCGAAACTTTAAGTTAGCAAAGAAGACATCAAACTATAATCAAACTCATTTCATAGTTGTAGGTAGAGAATCACCACAAAACCAAACATCACATACGACACACACAACCTACCGTAAAACGAAGTTCAAACGAAATAAGGACTGCAAAACCGAGTTGGATTACATACATGGATACTCTAATTGAGAATTGTCAATGGAAAATCAAACACATACCTGATTCGTAGAGGGGCGTTTCGAGAAATGGAGAGCAAAATTAATGTCAGGGCAATAAATATGGAGAGAAGATAGTGAGCAGATGAGACTATGAATGTGGGGAAAGCCTTAAAATCCATGTAGCAGACTGCATTATCACATAAAAAAAATTAAGCACTATATATGAGACAGAATATGTCTTACGTTTGTGTTTATAAACATAAAACATCATATTAATAAGGGTATTCATATTCACCCAAAATCAAAACTTCATATGAATGGCGATCAGATCTAAAAGCAGCAAAAAAATAAGATTAAAAGATGAGTAAGAGATTACGTATTGTTCAAATCCGAAGAAAATCATCTAGTAAAAAATAGGGTTTATTTACAAACCCTAGTTTGCGGGTTCGTACGTCTTCTTCATTTCATCAAAGGGGGAGAACTCAGTGGACGACGATGGTGCTAAAGAACAATCACAAAAGCAGAATATAAATTAGAGGAAGCTAAAGAACAGTTAATCAGTGTCCGGCGGCTGACGTCGTCTTCCGAATTGTTTTTCTTCACAGAAATGTGAGGTAGGGTTTGATGGGAGAGAGGTAGGGTTGGTAGAATCCGGGCAAAACGAACCGGAAACGGCTGAACGACCGTGGAAGACGAAAGCCATAAAAAGGGCGAGACACGGGGAAGAAATGCACCATGTTTCTTCAATTTCTTCGATGTATTTCCTTCAGTTTCTTCTTCATCTCTCTACAGAGTAACAGAGATGATGATGGTGAAATTAGAAGAAATGGTGTGGAGTGTTGGAGCAGGTATTTGGGTATGGGGTTGTCTGCCTCTTAGATCCAGACCATCAAATCAAAAGACCAAACTGCCCATAATTGAGACTTGAGAGTGAGGGTATGGGCGAGGGCCATGGTCTGTTGAGACCTGAGAGGTATGGCCTGTAAATCTTCACAAAGAAAGGGCCAGGTACACGTGCTCTATATGTTATGTGTGAGGGTGTTAGGGTGGGAGAAGATAAAGTTTGAGGGAGTAAATGGTAAAAGGAAGCTGTGTCAAAAAGGAAAAAAAAGAAAACTAAACTATTCAAGAGATGGTTTTTTATATTTAGGTAATTAGCTAGCTAGTTAGCTAGCTTCATCTGATTGATGGTGGATATGATTTTTTTACCAATCAGCCTGCATTTTTGGAAAGGATAGATGATATATATATACATAAATTGTCCATCGATCTAGCTAGCTGGTTTAACCAATGTTTTAAAAACCGGTTCGAATCGGCCGGTTCAACCGCCAACCAGTCCTCATACCGGCATGGGTGAAGGATAGTTGAGACCGCCCCCCGGGATTTGGATCCGTGACTTTTCGCCCCCACGAAGTTTTCGGTGAAGCTTCGCTAATGCATACCGGTTTACTAATCCCTGGTTTTTTTGACATAACCGGACCGTGTTGAACTAGGCGGTTTTCCGGTTTTTTCCGGTTCAACCGGTTTTCTTAAATTTTTTTTTGATTTTTTTTGAATTTTTTTTAACTTTATTGTTATTTTTTATTATTTTTTATTATTTTTACAGTTTAAAACTTATATTTTCTTGTGAAATACCTATTTGGTATTATTTTTAAGTGGATTACAATTGTAGTTTAACTATTTTTATTGGGGTGTATAAGTTTATTAGCATTTATATAAAAAAATATATATATAAATCCCCTAACCGGTCGAACTGGCCAGTCGAACCGGCCCTGGAAGGTTTTCCGGTTGAACCAAAAAACCAGTTTTTAAAACATTGGTTTTAACAATATATATACACCTCAAATTCTAATATCGTATTACTTCATTTGTCAAGTCAGTCGTCAACGACCATTTTACGATATACTAGACAACCATCCGACTAGTGGTGTCCCCATTTAAAAGTGTGAAGCTTTTTCTAATAAACCCTAACCCAAGGAGCTGCCATCTAAAATATTTTAATGACGATCATCCGTCAGATAGTATGGGATTAAAGTTCAGGTCGTATATATATAGATGACTCCTAAACAAAATGTAAAGATAAATAAAAAATATGATATTTACCTAAATTATAAAGATAATGATAGATAATTATATGATCTAGGGGTTTTATGCATTTGAAAACTAAATATATATATAAATCCCCTAACCGGTTCGACCGGTCCAGAAAGGTTTTCCGGTTCAACCAAAAAAACCAGTTTTTAAAACATTGGTTTTAACAATTGCTTTGCTTTGTGAAGTTTAAAGTAACAATTATGCCACCAAAACGAACATCAAAGCGGGTTCCAAAACCCAAAACCGAACCGCAAGTGAAGAAACCAACAAGGAACTGGTTAGAACTTCCATCAGATCTAATGCTGAATATACTCCATAGAGTTGGTGTGGTTGGCATACTTGAGTCTGCCCAAAAAGTCTGCACTATTTGGCGTGATATCTGCAAGGACCCTGCCATGTGGCGGGTCGTTTATATGGACAAATTCTCACATCCATCAATTGATACTGACATATTATCGAAGATGCTTGCGTGTGCTGTCGATAGAAGTCAGGGCCAAATGGTTGATTTAACCATCATTGGTTTTTGCGATCACGAGCTTCTCGAGTATGTTGCTGATAGGTATGGTAATTTTCATGC
The DNA here is from genome assembly GCA_039602395.1 of Deinandra increscens subsp. villosa. Lineage (NCBI taxonomy): Eukaryota > Viridiplantae > Streptophyta > Magnoliopsida > Asterales > Asteraceae > Deinandra > Deinandra increscens. The sequence continues at coordinate 90,159,428 of JBCNJP010000023.1, read as the reverse complement.
ATTTATATATAAAGATGTTCATAATCCATCATATTGATTGATTGATGGATGCTAGCTAGTTGTTTCCTTTAGATTGTTTTGGTACTTTTATTTAATGTGGTTAGAGGTCAAGAAATGTGTGAGATTTGGAATAATGTTGTTGATAGGTATGAGTTTTACTTCTTTTTTGTGCATTTGTTTGTATACATAATAGATAACAGGCAAGGATGTTTGCAACTAATGTTTTGGTACTTTAATTTTAATCTAATGTGGTTATAAATAGCTAGAGGTAAAGAAATGTATGAGATTTGGAATAATGTTGTTGATAGGTATGAGTTTTACTTCTTTTTTGTGCATTTTATTTATATATATTAACAGGCAAGGATGTTTGCAACTGATGTTTTGGTACTTTAAGTTTAATCTAATGTGGTTATTAATAGCTAGAGGTAAAGAAATGTGTGAGATTTGGAATAATGTTGTTGATAGGTATGAGTTTTACTTCTTTTTTTTTGTGCATTTTGTATATATTAACAGGCAAGGATGTTTGCAACTGATGTTTTGGTACTTTAATTTTAATCTAATGTGGTTATAAATAGCTAGAGGTAAAGAAATGTGTGAAATTAATTTGGACAATATATTTATCGCGTTTTCAGAACGATAATTAACATATAGGACTGGATGTGATCATGTAACATTATTCAATTTTCTGATATGTTAGATTTTGTTCGATCCACAGATCAAGTCAGCTTAGACGTCTAGAAGTCGTATACCATCTTTCTGATATTCATGGAATTAGCAGTGTGCCATTGGAAAAGTTATCAGCATTGGAGGAACTAAGCCTTGTGAGAACAAGATTCCAGAAACATAATATCGAAACTATTGGCCGCCACTGCCCCCTGCTGAAAACACTCAAACTGAACCAAGAAGCATTTAGAGTCTGGAAAGGTAATCAGGAGGACACAAGTCTTCAGAATGAGATAGCTATAGCAATTGGGGAAAACCTACCCGGGTTGACTCACCTTGAACTCGTTGGAAACACCATGCAAAACATTGGGTTGGAGGCGATTCTGGATGGTTGTTGTCATCTTGAATCGCTTGATCTTCGTCGGTGCTTGTATCTTGATCTTGAGGGGGAGTTAGGGAAAAGATGTTCGAAACAGGTTAAGAATCTAAGACTTCCTCATGAGTCTCTTGAAGGGTGGCCGTATGGGCATGAAGATGACAACGTGAATAACATTGCGTTTGGCTTGGTCTTTTTTGCATTTAGATTCGGCTAATTAATAATGGTACGTTTTTTCATTAATTCGTTAGGAAACTTTGGTGGTTGTGTTTTGTTCCCGGAATTGAAATGCTTTTCTTTGACAGTACTGTGATCTTGCGAGAAACGTTTGATTTGGATACCAATTAAGACTTGATTGCATGCATTAATCCTTAATTATGTGTATCTATCATTCATTGTATATATGTGCTGATAAAATGACAACTCCATTGGACCATGAAAAGTTATTAGCAATTGCGCTAATTAAGGTGGCCGAAGTTTGCTTTGGTGTGTGTTCAGGAACCACTATGCATTCATTGTAATCATGGCCAATTAATCATCAAGCTAGAAATGGGTTGATTACAGTAAAAAGATTTACAAATTGGTTCATTTTGTTCAAGTTATATGATGAGTGGGTGGTCTAAATGTGTCACTTTTTTAAAAACAAGTCCAAAAGGGTAAACAACTAAACATCACCCTCCACTTTTGACATTTTCTTCAAGTTATTTGATGGGTCTAAATCTTGTTCAAGGTTGTTATAGGGTTTAAATTGGTTATTCTAAGCTCACTTTGGATTGGCAGAGAATTAGAGAGATATAGACAGTTTTGGAATCAGGTTTTATGGAGGAGAATGAGGATTAATTTTGGTGGCCGGGTTGACTTTTTGGTCAAAAGGATGCTGGATATGGGTTGGCCTGAATTTAAGGATAACAGTTTGACTTTTGTTGTCAAAATATGGAAAAGAGTGGTTAAAAGGTGGAGAAGGAGAGGAGAAATGAATTAATTTTTTCTTGTTTAGTGGAAAACAGAGAAGTTTGGAAGAATTGGATGGCTTTTTTTTTTTTTTTTTTGAACGGCCGAGATTTTATTAAGCAAACCTAGCAAGGAGCTAGGAAAGGAGACAATTACATAGTGAAATTAAAAGAACTCCAAGCATCCCAAGAAATATAAAAAATTCTAGCCCTATTCAAAATCCAAAGAAAGGAAAGAGCTTTTATTTCTCCCATAAGAGTCTCGACCGCAATAGATTTCCCGTTGTGAATCTTGTCGTTACGAGCCTTCCAAATAGCCCAACACGAGATGGCAAGGATGGCTTGCATCAACTTCTTCTTCCTTTTAGAGCCTTGATAAGTCAAGTGATAATCCAAAATGTCTTTAAAAGAGAACACATAGATAGGAGGAGCCTTAGTCCAAGCGCTAATCTTGTCCCATAATAAACAAGCCACCGAGCAGGAGCAAAAAACGTGGTTGATGCTTTCGGTATCCTCAAGGCAAATACGGCAAGAATTGTCGACCACCGGGACACCCCTTTTTAGCAAGGCCGGGAGAGTAGGAATACGATCCAACGAGGCACGCCAAAGATGAATGTTGACTTTAAGGGGGATCCAGTTATTCCAAGAAAAAGAGCCATCAACATCGGCAGCTTCCCAGGAGGTTATCTTGGTCCTAATGATACTTGAATGGAAGTCCCCATTGAAATCAGACGGAGAACAAGAGGCCAAAGTCAGGGAATTAACAATTTTTGTTACAGCCTTCCAAGGGCCAGCGATAGAGGCCTTAACCGGGATGCCATCCCACACCGAAGAGGCATTTAAATGAATAGCATCAATCACGCGACGCCATAATCTGGGTTGTTCATACTTATACCTCCAAAACCACTTTGAGAGAGCCGCGATGTTAGCCGCCTTAAGGGAACCGATGCCGAGGCCTCCAACTTCTTTGGGAGAGAGCACCTTATGCCAATTAACCCAGTGGATCCGATTGGTACTACCTGAGCTACCCCACAAGAACTGCTTTCGGATTCTTTCCAGCCTCTCAAGGACGTTAAGAGGGGCTCTGAACAGGGAGAAGAAGTACGAGGGGAGAGCCGAAAGAACTGAGTTAATAAGAGTGATTCTGCCCCCGATCGAGAGGTTTTTGCTCTTCCATTTGGACAATCTGCATTCAAACTTATCGAAGACCGGCTTCCAATTCTTCGCCACGTTCATATTACACCCCAAAGGTAACCCCAAGTAATTGAAAGGCAATGCCCCAGACGGACATCCCAGATTCGTAGCAGTGCCCTCCACCACAATCGGATCGATCCCAATCCCATATAAACAGCTTTTCGAGAGGTTGATTTTCAGCCCGGATGAGAGGTAGAAACACCTCAGCAAACGTATAATGTTTAGTAAGGAAACCGGAGACCAATCCCCAACGAACAAGACATCATCGGCGAAGATCAAATGAGAAATACGAGGGCCATTTCGGGGGAGCGACAGACTCTTAATAAACCCTCCCTCCTCAGCCTTACGCAGAGAAGCGGACAGAGCCTCCATAGCAATCACGAAGAGGAAAGGAGAGAGAGGGTCGCCTTGACGAAGCCCACGGGAGCAAGAGAACTCGGATGTCGGTGATCCGTTGATCAGAACCGAAATCCTAGAGGCCTTTAGGATGCTCGAAATCCAATCACACCACTTGATTGGAAACCCCATTTGGAACATAACGGATTGAAGAAACCCCCAATTAAGCGTGTCGAAAGCTTTCTCAATGTCAACTTTGAGGCAGAACGCAGAACTCTTAGTCTTTTTAAGCCACCCTATAATCTCGTTGAGCATGAGAGGCCCATCAAGAATATTTCTCCCGGCAATGAAAGCGGACTGATTATCCGATATGACCGAAGAAATAACCCTCTTCAACCTGTTAGCTAAACACTTTGAAATGATTTTTTGAATAACCCCAATGAGGCATATCGGTCTGAAATCTTTGGGGGTACGAGGGTCATTCGACTTTGGTATGAGGGCAAGGAAGGCAGAACCACCCCCCCTCGAAAGGTCACCATGGGAATGGAACCAGTTGAGCAGCTCCAGAAAGTCTTTTTCAAGTAAATGCTGACTTTTATGATTAATGTTGTGAAGTTGGGTATTATGAAAATTCGAGGTTGGAATGCTTTATGAAAATTTAGATTATGTGAGAATCGGGTTGACTTTCAGGTCAATGGATTAACCTCTGTGATAAGTGTATTAGGGATTGGAAATGTTAAGTCCAGGTGGAAGTTCGAACTTGAGTTTTGTGGAGTAAATAGAACTTATTCAATGAACTTATCAAAAAATATTCTAATTATTAAAAACTCAACGGGAACCTCTCCCTCAAATCAGACAAACAAAAAAGGGAATCCGTTGAGTTCTTACGCTTTCATGTATACAACTCAATTCATCCGATTACTACAGGGATGAACCCAATCCGGAATATGAACCATAAAAGAAAACGTCTACTAAACCAATCACAAGAATACCAGCTACAGTACCTATTATCCAAAGAGGAATGCTTCCAGTAGTATCGGCCATTTACGCCACTTCCCTCCACATTTCATCAAGTGGTCTATAAAAGAAATGAGTGAATTCGGACAATTTTCTCACCCCCACAGTTAAGAATGTTCCATAAAAGGCATCTATGTAACCCCGATTATATGATCAATCATATATAGCATTTTTTATTTTGTCAGAAAAATTTCGCTTAGGACTCATTTTAACAAATGAATTAATTATGTCCAAATTTTGAAAAGATGAATAAACAGGTTTATATAAAAAAAATGCTATAAATATTCCCAAAGAGGCTATACTGACCGAAAAAACTGCATCTTATCAGAAAATTAGTGGGGCGGTTGTAAATTTGCTCGCCCGGAGATTCGAACTTGTAGTCCAAAGGAAGAGGAATCGGGTTGTGGAGCTTTTAAAATGTGGGCTCTTTATGGGCTTAAAGTACAGGCCCATTCTTCTGATTTACAAAGGCTTGATGGGTTTAAGTTACTTGGGCCGAATAATCGTTAATGGGAAAAAGTGTGCTTGGATTTTTTTTTTACTTCAAAAATCTGATTATTCTAACTATATATTTTCTTTAAACTAGTGTGAAGTACAAACACGACTCGAGTCAACGAACAAGGGAGGCGGGTAAAAAGTTGTGTTGCCACCCCTTTCTGAATAGCAAACCCAAGACGGATAAAAACAACATTCTTCGACCTAGGAGCCGTCGTGTTCAATGGCGAAGCTTGAATCAAAACCCCGCGGGGGTGAGAGTCAAAAATTCTACCGAGGGGACGATACTCAATACATATAAAAAATTCCGACGGGGCGATACTCAATACATATAAAATTTTTTACATAAAAATCACGAAAATAAGTACCCTGGACGAAAAAACCGCAAAGGCGGCAAGACGGATAAAAACAACATTCTTCGACCTAGGAGCCGTCGTGTTCAATGGCGAAGCTTGAATCAAAACCCCGCGGGGGTGAGAGTCAAAAATTCTACCGAGGGGACGATACTCAATACATATAAAAAATTCCGACGGGGCGATACTCAATACATATAAATTTTTTTACATAAAAATCACGAAAATAAGTACCCTGGACGAAAAAACCGCAAAGGCGCCCCCCCCCCCCCCCCCCCCGGGAGGCTTACTCTATCCTTCGCCATTGGTCGTGTTCCCATACATGACTTTCTGGATACAACTCAACGTGTCTACAACTTCCGATTCAAGGTGACCAAAGGTGTTAAAAACAAAAAGAACAAACACATGTTGATTTTCGAGGCACGCTTTATCGTGTTTGTTCACCTTCCCAGCTGCCGCTCTAGAAGCCGCCTGACCACCCTTGGGTTCATTGGCAATTTTCGAATTTGACGAGGAAGGTTAGTATTTGGTTTATTGGCTGGAAATTCAGATATGGGTCATATTGGAAGGCTAGGCCGATTATGGTTGGAGAATGGATATGGGCCGTGAATGGGGAATAAAGAATGGCATAATGGTTAATTGGGCTTGGCAAATAAAGGAGAAGAATTGGGCTTGCGGTATTTATTATTATTATTATTTTTTAGAAAATTAGCCTATATTAATCCTAGTTATTATCGATAATAATCCCAGTTATTATCATGTTGGCATGTATTGATCCGTCATTAAGCTGTGACTAACGGTGTTACATTTTTACTGACTGGACGTCTTAGTAGGATCTCATGTGGCATTTTATTTAAAAAAAACTTTTACTAAAATCGGGAAATAAAATAAACAAAGCTCTAATAAAAGATAAAGTGAGCGATTTTCCCAATTGCGTCGTTCTTATTCCACCGTTCAAAAAGAAATTCACGGTTCTTGTTTTACCCACCGGTAATGCAACAGAAACCACACACAAATGCAAATGCCACACACATGACACATGCCACTAATTTGCTTCATTCTATAAAAATAACACCTTGCTTGCTTTAGTTAGAACACATACACTTCAATTCCATTTGGTAAATTAATTTACGCTCGAGACATTATCTTTACTTGCATTTCACACACATTATTGGTTATACGAGAGGTAGTGAGGGAAATCGTTGAATTTGTCTTTTATTAGAGCTTTGTTTATATTTTTCCCCGGTTTTATTAAAAGTTTTTTTTTTTTAAATAAAATGTCACATGGGATCTTACTAGGACGTCCAGTCAGCAAAAACATAACACCGTTAGTTACAACTTAACGGCGGATCAATACAGGCCAACATGCTAATAACTGGGGTTATTGTGGGAAAAAACCATAACTGAGATTATTATTGGCCAATAAGTGATAACTGGGATTAATATAGGCCAATTTTCCTTATTTTTTGGTAAAGGGTAGAGCCCGACAAAATTTTATTACAAAACAACAAATTACAATGTTATGTACAAAGGAATAATGATATTAGATTTGTACAAACCCCAAAATCTAATATCAATTCCAAATCCATCTAAGTACCAACTATTAAAACTCAAATCAACCAAATACATCATAACAATGTTATCTATACAATTCCAAATAAATAAAAAACCACTAAAAGTTTTTTTTAGGTCCTAAATTTTTATTCCAAATAAATAAAAAACCACTAAAAGTTTTTTTTAGGTCCTAAATTTTTATTATAAACATAACTAATTTAATACATTATATTATTTGGTTGTATAATTTATATAGTCGTTTGACTTTAGTATATGAGATTATGTTTTGTCGCTAATATAATAGGTGCACATAGATTTTCTTAAGCAAAGTCATGTAACATAATATTTTTTAAGCATTTGATCATTACATGTTTTTTTTTTGTTTCTTTTTCTTTGTATAGCGTTATAGCAACGCAACGGTTTTCTATGCTCGTGTTATCTCCGCGGCAACACGTGGGTTGCAAAATCTAAGTATCTTACAAAGATCAACTCCTATGTATACCGACTCTGGTCGCAAACCAAAAATATCATGAAGAAAAGTGATTAGTTACACAATACTCAAAAGGATGAGACTTGATTAAAAAAAAAAAACATTACTATAAAGTAATCAGATCTTGTGAAAACTTTATTTGATGTCAAATTTAGTGGCTTTTGCAAATACATGGATGTTTTATAAACCAAATAGGCTTCTAAAGTGCTTACTCGAGCCCATAGTGGACTAGTGGTGAATGTACTAATAGTTATTTAAACTAATAAAAAAGACAAATAAATATGGAAATTTTAAGTTTCATATTGGTTCAGTCCAGTTAGGTTTTGTGGATGATAAAAACCACACCTTCGATTTTTCTTGATATATTAAAACCAAACCATTTTTTTTGTTTTAGGATCTTTTTGGTTCGGTTTTCTCAGCTTTTACGGTCACGCTTCGTTTTTTTAGTTTTTATACTTACGCTTAGCTTTTCATAACTAAAAATTCAGATATCTTATCCCAAATAAACACTACTAGATAAATATATACAACACAATGAACAAGCATTTATATATTTAATAAAACATTAGCCCAAGAAAAAATGTTAACATGTTCACAAACACCAGAAAAGGAATTTTTTTTTTACAGGAAGTATAGAAAAATATATAGACCAAAAAAGATAATTCTAATGATTTTTCATAACATAAGTGGAGGGTTTGGTTCGACGTACAAACATTTAGAATTAATAAAACGTTAGCATAAGAAAAAAATGTTACAATTTTCATGAACACCCAAAAAGAATACATTTATAGAAAGTAGGAAGTATAGCATTTTGACCTAGGCACTGAATTCTTATAAAATATTTCAACTACTTTGGGTTTGTTTATGGATTTAAAACTTTTAAAACATTCAGTAAGCATTTACTAATGTGTTATGTCTGATCAGGAAGATTGAGAGAGTAAGAAGCCTTAAGAGATAAATGTACACCTTCACTTAACATAATGTCTTGGATAGAAACAACCTGACAAATAGACATTAAAAGTGACACCAAAACGGTGCATTCGATAATGAGGAAAACCCACAGATAAGCAGCGACTTGAAAGTACAAAGAAATTGAACCTAAATGCACTTGTTACAACTGAACGTGTACAGAGTCCTGCTGCAACATGGACCGAAAGGACCCAATTGGATATACTAAGTAATTGAACCTAGATGCACTAATTACTGCAAAACATGTATGGACTATGGAGTCATGCTGCAACATGAAGCAATTGAACCCAAATGCACACACTACTGCAAAACATGTACAGAGTCCTGCTGCAGCACGAACCGAACTGACAAGACCTAGTTGGAAATACAACAGAATTGAAGCTAAATGCTCTAATTACCACAAAACATGTATAGAATCATGCTGTAACATGAGCCAATAGGACCTCACTTGAAAGTACAAAGAAATTGAACCCATATGCACACATAACTGCAAAACATGCACCCATGGCCTAGTAGCCTAGTGGTATGGCACTTGCCCCTCTATATATAAGTGGTGAGGGTTCAAATCCTTGTAAGTACAGGGTTGGTGTTATTTGGTGGAAAAAATTGCTGAAAAAAAAACTGCAAAACATGCATATCCTACTAACCAATAGGGGCCGACTTGAAAATACAAATAAATAGAACCGAAATATGTTAAAATAGCAATAAGCGAAGAAATGACTAGATATTGAGAAAGAATATCTATCTATAATAACCAGGAGTCTATGAGTTACAGATCCTCATCTGTAATTAAATTGAGGCAGCTACAAGGACCCCATGACTGTTTAGGAATAGAGAGATTCATATTATATAGAATCTACACAAGAAATATAGTAGTACAATGATGCTAGAAAGACATGAAATTCCTAAATTCTCAATACCTAATCCTCCTAACATCCAATTTAGGGAGGAAATAAGTTAATAACCGAATCATGCTTCATCCTCAGTTATAACATCAAGATTTTCAATTAAAAACATCCTAAAAGCATTCAATCAAGAGTGACTAACATAACACTACACCATTACATGTTCATAAATCCATCAGAGCAAGTAATCACTAATCAGACTACAATAATGAATCTATAGAGTGTAATCAGACTACAATAATGAATCTATAGAGTGAATTAGAGTAATATAACCGATATTGAATGGATCAAATAATCTCAACAATGAAACATAATCAGGTTATCAACCTGAACAAATCAGCAATTAACAACATATATATCCATAATCAGGCTATCAATAATATCAACAATATAACATAATCAGGCTATCAACCAAAAACAAATCAGCAATTTAACAACATATATATCTATCCATTCATCCATTCACTTGTAGGTTGGGAATAACCATAAGATTCGTAAGCTTAAACTATATATAATAAACATGATTTATAATAAGAATTAGGGTTACTGTACACGACGAGACAAAGAAGACGACGAATTACCGCCATATACGCGTCGATAACTCAATCCGAATGCGAATCGGAGTACGAATCACGAACGCCGCGATCGTAACCTGAAAATCCTCCAACGCCAGCGGAGGAACTGGAATCGGAACCGAAATCCGATTCGTCGTCATCGTAATAAGAGTAGGAGTAGTAAAAGGAATCAGGAGGAGTAGGAGGAACACAGAAGAAGTTCCAAACACAAATCGCAAAACGACCTAACTGTTGAAGAGGAAAGCAGATTACCAGATCTAACAACTCGTCGCTGCTGATTCGTTCGGAGATGCACGCCACCGATTGCCATACGTCGGCGGAGACGGCGGCGACGGAGGCGACTAGGACGGTGTTGAATACCATGGCGGTGGTGGTTAGGAAGGCGGAGTTGAGATTTGGATTTGCAGTTCCTGGTGTTTGTCCATAGCTTGATGGTTGGGAAGTTGTTGGAATTGGAATATTAAAATACTTGTAGAAAACGTAACTGGTTATTGATTTGGCGTACTACACTAAACCGGTTTTTTTTTCTTCCTAATAAGCTACGGTTTGAACCGGTCTCGGTTAAGCCGTTAACTAGTTAAAACTAGTTAGGCTTAAAACCTGTTCGGTTTCTAATTGGTTTTTAGGGGAGGCGGTATTGTTGGGAGCCGGAGGCCGGTTCCAAGGGGAGCCGGGTGGCTTCGTGTGGCTCACCATACCGCGTGTAGCGGTTCCAAATGGCTTCCCCAAGCCAGGTTGAACCGGGTAATTTGATGATGATTTGTTATGATTTGGTGTGTGTTCCAAGAAGGGAACCACATGGCTCTAAGGGGCTTCTATACCCTCTCAATTTGGCTCCAAAGGGCTTCCATACCCAAATTTGAGTTGACATCTTATGATTGGGTAGTGGGCATGGCTCCCCAAGCCATGTGGCTACCATACCGCCTCTCCTTAGTGAAAAAATATGTAACTAATGCAAACCGGTTTTGCAAACCGGTTTTATACCGGATTTAGCCTTTTTTTTTTTTGACAACCGGCAGCTGAAAAAACCGTTTTGTAGTTAGAGAAGGTTAATCAATATGTAACTGGCGGTTCGGTTAGTGATTGAAACCAGTTTCACCCTAAACCATTTTTGTAATATATGTTCCGATTTTTTTATTTTTTTTGTTCTAATTGGTTGGGCAACTTTTTTTTACACCTATACGTACACTAATAAAGAATTTATAACCTCTACTCAAAATAACTTTTTTTTAACGATTAACAATTTTTATTATACAGAAGCTACCAGAAAGGTAGAGAGAAGATTACACCAAGTAAAAAGAAATTAGCCAAGCAAGAAAACCAAAATACTTCGAAATACAACCAAAACAATCTCATATATTTAAGCACCATTGCTCAACCAAAAGAAGCCAATGATTTTAATTTACTCGATTGTCTTAGGCGTAACCAAAATAAGTTTTGATTGATGACATTATCATCAAATGTCCCTGGTGGTTAAAGGTGAAAAAACCAGTTTTTTTTTTAACTGAAAATCCAAGGACCGATTCCTAATCGATTTAAACCGTCGGTTCGTAAAAGGTTAGGCGTATTTTTTAAAAAATGGTTTTAAACCGGATACCGGAACCGGTTATTACCGTGAGCAAAAAAAAAAAGCCGTTTATATAGGTTTAAAAGTTGGTTTTACCATATTACCACTTATGATATTATAAAAAGGTGGTGGATGTATTAAATGTTTTAAAAATCGGTTTTTTGGTTGAACCGGAAATCTTTCAGGGCCGGTTCGACCGGTCGGACCGGTTAGACCAGCCGGTTGAACCGGTTAGGGGATTAATATATATATTTTTTATAAAAATGTTAATAAAGGTGTACACCCTAACAAAAATAGTTAAAATACAATTATAATCCACTCATAAATAATATCAAATAAGTATTTCACAAGAAACTATAAATTTTAAACTTTAAAAGATAATAAAAAATAACGATAAATTTTTTTTTTAAAAAGTTAGAAAACCGGTTGAATCGCAAAAAATCTGAAAACCGCCCGGTTCGGTTATGTCCAAAAAATTGGGAATTAAAAAACTGGTATGAGGACCGGTTGGCGGTTGAACCGGTTAAACCGGTTTTTAAAACATTGGATGTATTAGTTTGATAGTTTGATTATACCACTTTCGCCAAATTCTCTAAACACCAAAAAACAATGGACATCACTTAGTTGAGTATTGTTCTTGTTAGTTTAGGTTGTTAGATCATCATGTTGATGATCTAAAGCTGTAGTTCATATTCTAGTTGTGATTCTTTCATGTAACATTTGGGGATAAGCAATTCTGCATCAGTTCGAAGTTGTATTTGAGTTCTTAAATTTCTGGTATCAATTTTTACATGCGTCAAATAGGAGGAAGCTTGAGATGAAAAGAACGCTCAAGGATAATGTATTCTCGTTAGCCCCTCAAAAAGTTAGATTCTTCAAATTGCAATCACTTCTTAGAGATCACACGACAACCATAGTAGTAGAGTAGGCAACCATAGTAGTGGAGTAATTGAGAAATAACAAGCCTGATGCGTTAATAAGCATGCGTTATTATTGGCAGGGGCGGCTCTGAAAACTCTAAAAAAAAATTGAACCCTAGGCGAGATTAAAAAATAGGCCTTTATTATATAAAGTAAAAAACACATACATAAAAAGTCAATAATGTGACGAGAACTGTAATAACGATAAAACTAGACGAAATGAAATGCACCAACAAAAAAATGACACCCACAACAACCATGTCATCAAATGGACCAAAGAAGAATTAAATGCTACCAAAAGATGTAATTGGTGCACATGGCGCCAGTGGCGCAGCATTTAAGGGGCGGGATGGAGCGTCCGACCCTCCGAACTTTTTTTTTGCGATGTAGGGAGTATATAATTTTCGTGTAGAAAATTTTGATATATTCCGGTTTCGACCCCCCATTTACTAAAAAATTGGCGTTAGGATTTTTTTTTTTGATCCGGACCCCCCACTTGATACTTTCACGCTTTGCCACTGCATGGCGCTCGCTTAAGACCGCTCCAATTGTCGTTGTGCGACTCAAATGGTGACCTACTGACCTCCATGGCAAAAGTGTTCCGTCCTTGAGGACAAGGACGTTTTAAGCGGTGGGGAATAACACGTGCCAAATCGTACTCCATCTTTTTACAGCCCTTAACCCAGGTTAGGTTGGCAACCTCTCTAATATTTCCTTAATTTGTTTATTTTATTAACATTATGGATAACTCCATAAGTTCATGGACCATGATTCCCACTACTTAGTTTTTTTATGCAACTCATTTGTAAGCCTTCAAAAAGGCACTACGTTTTATGAATTAGTAGAAAAAATCTATAAATCAAGTTTGTTAATTTTTAGTCTATCCTCTCTCTTGTTCTTTGGAGATTGATCCATCCTAGAGATTTATATCATTTAGTGAGTTTATAGGTTTTCTCCGTAAACCTATCACCCACACTTTGAATCCCCCCGGTAGCTTCTAGCCCATACTTCTACACGTTTACTTTTTTTTAATTTTTTTTCTTGGATCTCATTGTACATTTTAAGGTGTTTTATGCCGTCTAAATTCTAGTCGTCATCGTGGCGATGTTTATTTGTCAAATCATGATTGAGCGGTTCGGATATGTATACTTTGTAAAGATTGAAAGTTAATGTTTATTTTGTTATCTTTAAATCAACATTTTGTTATTAAAGCAAAGGAACAGGAACAGGAACAGGAGTTTACTTGGTTAATTTACTTCTTGCCGTTCAAGAAAGAAAAAAAAAAAAAGACAATGTCAAATTGTCAATTGTAATTTGTAAATACGTATTAATTGTAAGCTCAACTACAACATGAGCCCCCACAAACAACAATTGGCAATTTTTGTTACCAGTCAAGTAAACAAATTACTATCACAGATTCATTTCACCTTGTCCACTTGTCCAGTGGAGACTCTTGGATCCCAACCGCAATCAAAGAATTTAAAATCTTTATAAATCTATCATTCAATGATTCAACGACCATAGACATGTTGGGCGACTTGATCCAAGAAAATGCGGATAAAATCATCACAAGTTCTTAGTTAACTCAACGCACAATACATAGCATTGTTTTTCATTACCAAAAATGAGTGCCAGAAGTTTACTTTTGCCACCATTTTTCTTCGCCTTGTTGATGCTCTTTGCCGTGTTTTCCATACCCAAGGTAGCGGCACAGGCCACTACCGTCAACGATGATCATCACGCATTGCTTGCCATCAAATCCATGATTAAAGACGACCCACACGGTGCCATGGCCTCATGGAAACATTCCACAACTAATTTTTGCCAATGGCAAGGAGTTACTTGTGACACTCGCCTTCAAAGAGTCGCCCACTTGGACCTTTTGTCTCTAGGCTTAATTGGTACGTTGTCTCCGGCTATCGGAAATCTAACATTTCTCAGAGGTATTAAAGTTTCTAACAACTCATTTTCCGGAGAAATTCCTCCGGAAATTGGGCGCCTGTTTAGACTACGAGAACTAAGTCTCAGTGATAACTCTTTCACGGGAAACATTCCAACCGCCCTAATGAACTGCTCCTATCTCCAATTTCTTGATTTGGGTTTCAATAATCTGTTCGGTAAGATCCCGGATGGGATTGGTTCATTGCCCATGCTAACGACACTCGACATTGGCGGTAACATTCACATAAGCGGCCAAATTCCATTTTTCATCGCTAATCTTACGTCTCTCGAGGGGCTTCACCTCTACAGTTGTCACCTCAATGGAACCATTCCTGACGTATTCCAACGGCTGACCAACTTGAAAACACTTGTAGTGTTTAAAAACAACCTTACGGGTACCATCCCGCCTTCTTTACATAACTGTTCATCTTTAGAAGCAGTATTTCTAGATGACAATCAACTCAACGGTACGCTACAACAATTTTTCTTGAACATCCCACCAACACTTTTAGCCCTTAGCTTAAGATCTAATAACTTTTGGGGGAAATTACCATCTCCCTCAAATGGTTCATCTCTAGTAAATTTGGATCTATCAAATAACTTTTTTGTGGGGTCATTACATACTTTAGTGTGTTCCAATGATAATAACACGATAGGATATCTTGATTTGGGAAATAATCGTTTGTCAGGTGGTATTCCAGAGTGTTGGGAGAAGTGGTCGAGTTTGTGGTCTTTAAGTTTGTGGAACAATAATTTTTCGGGTGTGTTTCCAAAAACATTGGGTTCTCTGTCTTCCTTGACTTATTTGATCATGAGTGGGAATAAGTTAAAGGGGAACCTAACTAATCTCTTTAGGAGATTACCCCCCTCTCTAGTTGTATTAGACTTATCAGAAAATCAGTTCCAAGGAACGTTAAAGTTATGGAGTATCCCTGAAACACTTGAGAAAGTTAACTTAAACTCTAATGAGTTTGGAGGATCATTACATGAGGTGTTGTGTTCCAATGGTAAGAAAGGGATGATAGCTCTTCATTTAGGAAATAATCATTTTTCGGGTGTCATTCCAAACTGTTGGGAGAAGTGGTCGAGTATGATATTCTTAAACTTGCAGAATAATAAACTTTCTGGTGAAATTCCATCAACACTAGGTTTTATGTCTTCCTTGCGATTACTAAACATGCGTGAGAACAATATCTCCGGAGTATTACCTTCTTCTCTAATAACTTTATCACACTTAGAGATTCTCCAACTTAGTGGAAATGAACTTGTTGGAAATATTCCAACATGGATTGGAACAAGATTCACTTTTTTGAGAATTCTCAACCTTAGATCTAACAAATTTTACGGAAATATTCCTCGTGAACTATGTTATCTTTCACAAGTGCAAATATTGGATCTTGCTCATAATAATCTATCTGGAATTATTCCAAGATGCTTTAACAACTTTAGTGTCCTTTCCGGCAAAAAAACTAACTTAGATGCTCAAATTTCATTCTATAGTAGTTTTGGGTCATATGCCGCTAGTGATTCATTGGTGATCAAGGGACGAGAGGACACCTATACAGTTTTTCTTGGGTTGGTTATGCTATTGGACCTTTCGAGCAACAATTTTTCTGGACAAATTCCTAGTGAGCTTACGGCTCTTCGTGAGTTGAAATCTTTGAATTTATCAAAAAATCAATTGACTGGAAAGCTTGTAGATAAAATTGGAGAAATGAGATCGCTTGAATCTCTTGATTTATCTGTAAATAAGCTTTCGGGGGAACTTCCTATGAGCTTGTCAATGTTGAATTTCTTGAGTAGCTTTAACGTGTCCTATAACAATTTGATAGGAACAATTCCAACAAGTACTCAGCTTCAGAGCTTTAATGAGTCTAGCTTCTTTGCAAACAAGCTTTGTGGAGCTCCACTAACTAATGGTTGTGTAACGGCTAAAGTACCTCATACATTACGGGACCAAAAAGAAGATGATGGAACACATAGAGTAGATTGGTGGTTAGTTATTAGCATAACACTCGGAGTTGTTACTGGATTCTGGATCACCATGGCTCCATTGATAATGAACACGTCGTGGAGGATGGCATATTTTCGTTTCATGAGTAGATTGTCTAACTAATGTTTTAGAATTGTTCGATCCTTAAGTGATAGATGAAAAGATGTGAAGTTCTAATATGTTTCAGTTTTTGAAATTTGTAAATTTTGTATTAAATAAAATTAAAAGTTTGTTTGTGATGGGTATTGTAACATCTTAACCCGGAAAAGCTGAGATGTCACTATTGTTGTGATGCCTACCCCTCGCATGTCGCAGCCACACTGTCTGATTTACTCATCAGCACATGATTTGATCAGAGATAACAAAAACCGCGAAAACTAAAACTTTTATTTATTAACAACTCGAAGTCTTACACGGCGGAAACGTAAATACAATATAAGGTAAACTAAAACATAAGCTATTTTTCACAGCAACTAGTGTCTTCACTGTTGCCTCCTATATCGTAACCTTGATCCGACTAGAGGATGCCCCTGCAAAACCTCGCATACATACTTTTAAAAAGTCAGCTTAAGCTAGTGAGTTCTACCGTTTAGTTCAAAACCATTTTAGGTATCAACATCGGTTTTAACAACACATTTATAAAATCCTAACACGTAATTACTATGACAATACTACCCCACGATCTTACCCGTAACCCTAGAGACAATTTCTATGTCACTATATATAATTAACTCTCCAGTTCTCCATGAAGGTTCGCTCGTCACTGCACCCGTCGTCCCATCGAAGATAGTTGTTACAACGACCAAATGCAACTCCGTCTGTACACGGTTCCCTAAGTCACCACTATGGGGAAGTAGTGACTCTTCATTCTTCTATCTTCTAGGAAAGGTCCACCTGCCACTGCAATCGGCATCCCACCTTGGCGTAAGATAGTTGTTACAATGACTAACTACAGCTCCGTCCGTACACGGTTCCCAAAGCCACCTCTATGGGGAAGCAACAACTCTTCATTCTTCACCAGCAAATTTATGTTTAACTTTATTAGGTCATTTACTTGTCTTAATAACTTAATCCCCAACCATGTACACTACCCACCCCTAGTTAAATACCCAAATGGTTTAAGTTTGTTAGTAGACATGATAAGGCATTCATATATTGCAACTAATGAGCATCCCCCAATTTACCATTAGAGTATATATATAGGATGTACCAGCGGTGTATCCACCATATATAATACAATAAATGCATCACATGTTCTCATATATATATATATATATATATATATATATATATACACACACACACACATTTACTACATATCTACTAACAACTTCCTTATCACTTGGCCAATTAGTTTCAACGCAAGTATATACATATCATATTATAATAAATCTAATTGCATACCACGTATAAGCAACTAAAAGCAACTTCATAACATAACAAATATATATCAATTTACAATTATCAATTGAACATATTTTATAACAACGTATGTATACCAGCCCGAAAACATTTAAAATATTAAAATATTTAAAAGTGAGCTCGTAGACTCACTATATTTAAAATAGGGCTTGTAGAAACTCACCTTATCTCTTTACTCGTTTACTTGGACAAAATTCCGTTATGGTCCAAAAGTTAAACCTAACCGCGTATCAAATCGCATTAATGCAAAGATTTATATTATAAACACCTCCTATGTTTATTTCTATGATTTATAAACACTCTTGCTATGCTTGAAGCTCCAGTGTATAGGCGATTACCCTTCCGGTCCGCACGAACTTCTAATTATCCGAATAACTCGGTATTTTCAATACATTATTATTAATCAATTTTAAACTCATACATACTTATTATATATATAAACATGTTTCAAATATCAAAAACCAAACCTCAATACCTCCTGGATTGTTCAATATTAAATAATCATCTTTCAAAACCCTAATTTGACGTAATTCTCAATTAATTATCAAAATCCCTTTAAATATGAAATAAACTTAATTTGACGTAATTCTCAATTATTTATCAAAACCCCTTTTTTTGTGGAACGGCAGATTTTTTATAAAACAAAGGCTAAGACAGCCAAAAACCACAAAGAGTTACATCAATAAGAGTGGGTTAGCAAGCCACTGAGTCCAAGATAAACTACACTTCTTATTTCTATTGGAAAACCACAAATAAGAAAGTAAATTAAGGATTTCTTAAAACACATTATTACCTATAAAAATTCAGACCCTGGTTCCTTCCTAACTACCCAATTTTAGTAAAACAAGCTCAAGAACCCTGATTTGTATACATTTTTAAAACTCTAATCTAGACATCATATTAATTCAGACTGATAGAGGACTATTGTAGATCATACCTAAAGATGTAGAAATGCAGAAGACCAGCTCCTACCTCCTCGTCTTTTGGTCCAATTTTGGAGAAGAACTCTCGGTTAGAAAAGAGGGCTTTGGGAGACGTTTTGATGAATTGATGAGGAAAATAATGAATTGATGCTCCTATTTATACCCACAAATGCGAAATCTTGTCTAGCCATGTAGAAAGCTGAGTGATCGATAAAAAAGGACACATGTGTTGTTAAATCGTGTACTCCAAGCTAGCTGACTAAGCTGTTGCCGTTGGACTGCTGTCGCTTGTGACACCACACACGTACACCTCTCGCGTACTGCGAGAACTCCTATTGGCAGATGTTTCGAGTTTGGTCCCTTATCTTCGGTTATTTAGCACATTTACCCCTAGACTCTTACTAAGTTATCATTTTATGTCCCAAACTAATATAGGGTGGTTTCTCATGGGGTTTCAAAGGTTCGGGACATGTTAAATGAGAAATATAAACACGTATATACGCATAGAAATTATGTATTTACCCCTTTTTCTTTCACGTTAACTATCAATTGCGTAATTTTCACACACGTATCTATGCACACACACACACACATATATATATATATATATTATCCTATATTAACATAATACAACTTATGGTATAATTTTTAAAGCATGTTGTACAATCCATATATGCATGTGGTTACAACTCTTAATGCAACCATATTTATGGTACAAATTTAGAAACACATTGTACATCCTATATAGCCATACTTACAACCCTATATATGCATATCTTATAAGGAGCCAAGTTCTCCTTCACATTCACGAAAGTCACGAAGTCTACATGTGGGCCCATCTCCACGTGCTCAGCCTTTTTAGCCGTTGTACATCTGGTCCATGCTTTCTGCTCACCTGCTTCTTCTTTCTTCGCTTTCGTTCATCGTTCAATTAAAGGATTGCCGTTTAAAAAAAAAATTAAAGGACTGCTCCTGAGTACAATCGATACTATTTAGAGCAATTATGGGTACGGTAACACTGCTTCATCACTATATCGGCATGACATCGTCCTCTCTGTAGACTGGAGCAGTTGAACAACTATGTCCTTTGTTGCGTCTGATCTAAAGAAGAAGAAGGTGGAGCCAATTATTTCTTCGTTCTCATCTGGCACTTTTTCTACACCGTTTTGTGGCTCTCTTCTCTCAGTTTCGTTTTAGGGTTCCCCCATCATTGAAATAGGATAAACAGTGGAGGTGTTGGTAAGATTCAAACCTTTCAATTTAAAGATTCAGGTTTTTTGATTTCTAGTAGCACTTTTATGTTTGATCTTATTCTCTCAATCATCCCTGGTCGTTGTTAACTTAATTAGGGTTTCAATATTGTGGGTTTTTATTTCATAGAAGCTAATTTAACTTTGTAAGTTTCTTATTGGGGTTTGATTCAATGCAGCAAGATTCAAGTGGTGAGGACAGAGGAAGACGATCTCTAGTAGTGATGATGGTAAGTTCATGTGTATCTATGATTTGTTAATTGTTTCCCATTAAAATTTATAGATATTGTGTTGAATGTAGGAAAACACAGCTTATGGCACGATGCGTCAATTGGAGGTATGAAAATAGCAGTTAGTATTTATAGTAAACAATAGGGCAACTCATTTTTTAATTTGCTTTGAACAAATGGATTGTTTCTTTTGCATATGTTTCTATTGTGCTCCACACATTCAACCAATTATGTGGTTTTGCTATGGACCTGATTTGTATAAGTACATAAAGCTTACACAAAGCTAAGGATGATGGTGAAGATGCATAAGGTAACGAAACTAAATTGTGTCCTCAATATACCCTCAAGGAACAATACAATTCTTCTTTATTTCACACTCAATTTTATTTCTTGACTAATTTTATAGATTTTGTTGTTGTTTTTTTTTTGTTCTTTTTTTTGTTATTTGTAGGATGATGAGAGCTTTAGAAAATGGAAGGAACAACTTCTTGAAAATGTTGATATCAATAATGTTGAAGGTATTTTAATATTTTAGAATTTAAATATGTGAAATTTCTATAATTTATGTACTAGAATGTGGTCAATATGAATGCATATATAAGCATGCATTTTAATGGTACCGAAATGTAACATTCTTGAGATTTAAGGAAATCATTGTCATCAAACCATCTAATAGACTGTGATATGGCCATATCAGACTGTGGATGGTCCATATATTAGAATGATTTTGGTTTTAAATCTGGGAATAAATTAGAGCCTGTAATCACTGATTTTTGTTTACAATAGCCCATCTGTTATGTGTTGTACTGTTTTAGCTTTATGAAGGCACAATGAAATGCATAAATATATCAAAGTGGATTGTATATTTTTCATAGGATACATTGATTAGGTGCACATGTTTGTTGAGCACAACTAATGCATCTTTTAAGCAAAGAAAATATCAAATTATTCATTGAGTTTGGATGTATTTGTAGATTACCTAATCCTTTAACTATGAATAGCTCTTTAGTGTGTCTCTTAAGGTTTCAAAGTTGAATGTTTTTGTTTTTTTTTTCTTTTTAACTTCCTGATTTTGTTTTGTTTTTACAGGTTTTAGTCTCTTGATTGATTGCTGAAGGTGCCCTTTATTTTCTATGGGTATTTTCTCTTTACAAATTAAGTTAAATTTATTTAATTTAAATTCCTTTAGAATGTACCACAAATTCTTTTTTAAAACTTAATTTGGATCGTTGGCGGCCACTCGAA
Organism: Deinandra increscens subsp. villosa; assembly: GCA_039602395.1. NCBI lineage: Eukaryota > Viridiplantae > Streptophyta > Magnoliopsida > Asterales > Asteraceae > Deinandra > Deinandra increscens. Next base: position 90,138,060 of record JBCNJP010000023.1, on the reverse strand, counting down.
ATTGCTAATGAATATCATACATGTTACAGCTTTATATTTGTTTCTCTTTTTTTTTTGTTAATAACCATTAGCCAATATTACACCTTTGATGCTAAACTTAGATTAACATTTCTCTGACCGTATCTCGACGTATTATTTGTTTGTTAAATTAGACATATTCAAAATGTCAAGGCTCCGCCGCGAAGAGCTTATTTTTATTTTGTGTAGAGTACTTCAAGGGACTCTCAATATGGTGATAAATGCTTATTTTTTACTTTGTGTAGAGCACTTTAAGGGACTCTCAATATGCTTCTTGCAAAGTTTCTATGATTTTGGGTTTTTTTTGTGACTTCAAGGTCCTTGTAGGGAGCTTATGTTATTCAGTGGCCTTTTTGCGTTTCTTTCATCGACTTATATCTTTTTTGCTATGATTACTTTAGTTATCTCTCCATTTGTGGATCGGGTAATACATGTTATTAATTATGTATACTTGATGAATTATGTATAGTTTTCGACTCTTAGGTTAAAAAGATAACAGCGAGATTTATATACCTTCAATGACTACTATAGATCCTCCTTGTATGCTCCTCCTGTTGATTAACCGAGTATTTATCTAATTTTACAAACAAAACACCAAAATATCAGTTCGATTGAAAGAATTGTTTAGATCCAATAGATCATGATGCTGAAATCCACAAAGATGCTTATGTGATTTTCCTTATGAATATAACTTGGCACATAGGTAAGTAGTCTATGTCCAAAATCTTTACAATCTATGGGGTCAGACGAAATAATGGAAATCAAACAAAATAGTTGGTGGTTGTTGAAGTATATTCAACAACTTAGATAAAGAAAAAAATTATTTGCAGTAAGTTAAGATGATTATATTCAAGTATTCAACATTTACTTATAATTTTGGAATTTAGGGAGTTATGTTATTGTTCCGTATTTAACATACAAACAATTGGAAGTTAAATTTACAACTAAAGAAGCCCTATGTACAATCTTTTAAAGCAGACTTTTCCTTTTGGGTACCCATGGTATTGCCCTATGTACAAGCTCCTGCTTTTTCTTCTCTTCACAAGCAAACGGTGCTTGATGTACAATTTTCTTTGCATGAGTTACAACAACTCTTTCTTTTTACAATCATTATTGTATGCTTTCTTTGAAATACCATGCCTCACATTAAATGGGTAAGATTTTCTTCATCTGCTCTGCTCCTCATTTCTCTTCACGCAACCACACTTTCTCTCTTCTCTCTTCTTATACGCCAGATTATACGGCATAGATGGTGATGGTGACGGACGGCTGGGAAGAAGGAAAAGGCTGTGAGGGTTAAAGAAGGAGATGGTGGTGGTGACGGAATAGTCATGGCTACGGTGTTTGAAGGAAGAAGCCGATGCCTTCGACGGCGCTTGATATCGACGACCTGTCGTCACTTCCGTTACAATCGCCAGGTTTGTTTCTCGAACCTTCATCGCCAGGTTTCTTCTTCCTCTATTTTTCTAGAGTTTTACTATTTGGGGGTTTGTATAAAGATTTAGGGTTTCTGATTTCTGTATCTATTACAGTCTTAGGTAGACGTCAAGGACTTGGAGCAAGTAACGGTCTTTAATAACCGGTCTCTTTGGAATTGAAGCTGTGCATATGTGTTTTACCAGCGGTCGATCGCTTCTTCTTCTATGGGTTTGCAGAGGTTGAGTTTGCAAAGCCGATACCGAGACAGTTCCGTAATACGCTCGCTACCTTCAACAATATCAGGTATCATTCTTCTATTAGGATTTTGTTTACATCGTTAATTGTTCTAAGCGATTGTACACTGTAGGGTGTTTGAAGCTTTGTATTTTCAAGCTAATCATGGGCAAAATTTCGTTTGCTTTCAAATGATTAATAGTGTTATTTGTTCTTCAATTTTGTTTAGTTATTTGTTGTTTCCTTATGCTCAAAATAGTTCAAGCTAATCAATGCCATCTCCAACAGATCATCGCTTCTCAAATCGTTCTCAAATCATCTACAGGCAATCTACGGTTCCTTAAAACATTGTTGGGTATGTTTGGTAAACATATTATTTTGAGCTCTATTGCATGCCCCTTTTTGGTGTTTATGGTTGGCCTAACTGTTTGAATCATTTGATTGCTTTATTGCATGTAAGTTTGCTCCCTTTCTAACTTTTCTTATCAGGAATTGATGATGTGAAATGATTTATTTTGTGTTTGTTTCGACTATATTGATAGAGACTTGCTTGCTATTACGTTATGTTATATCCAATTTATGAAACCTGCATTACGTTTGCAAGAGATTTGCTTTAGTTTAAATTTAGTTGCTTTGTTAAATTGTTGTTTGAATAGTGCCTATGAGGCTTTTTGAAATTGTGAACAACTTATTATTTTTTACATATGTATGTAGGTTCGATGAGAAGGTCTTTCAAAGATTATGTCAAAGTTCTTGAAGTTGATATTCAACATGACAATACCCCGTAAGAATTCAGCCATTATTTTTGTTGAATTTTGATAAAATTGATCGTGTTTTGATGCATTTTTGTAGATCAGTTTGTGGTTTTTATTTTAGATGGTTCAGAGCGACTATGGTCTGGGTTTCTTATAATCCATGGTTAAATTTAAGTTTTATATGGTGATTGTTTCTAAATGTGATAATGGTGCGGCTGGTGCCACCCTTTTATGGGTTCAAAAGAAACCTAAAAATTTGTGGCAAGAGTTAGGGTTCTGATAAAGGAGCGAATAAAGGGAAAGAATATGAGTAGGTTGTTGTTGTTCATTGTGTTTTGTAATTTGAGGAAGTAATTGCCATTACACTTTCCAAAATCCAATAGAAACTAAAAGCTATGTTATGAACAACAACCCTCTGTCTTTGTTCTATTTTCTCATCTATTGATATCAGTTCTCTTTATTGTAGTTGAGTATGTGAATATTATTTTTCCCATGCTTATGGAGTGGTTTGATTATATTTTTTTATATTTTTTTATATTTTTTGTGGTCTTTATGGGTGTGGTCTATTTAATTTTTGGAGGTCTTTTTACAACTTTACTTGGTTGTTAGTTGTTCATAGGTTGGTGGCTATAAATTATTTTGGGCTTTTTTAACACTTTAACATGTGTTAGGACTTGGTGATTTTACATCATCAAGCACATTAGCTATTTTCTTTTGGGTAAGGTCACTTCAAAATAAGTACAGAGTTTTTAGAATATCAAAGTTTTTAAAAGATTGATTCAATCAAAAGGTATCCGGAATAAAAAAGGTTCACCTAGGAATGGTTGTTTTATGTAAGCATATGATGTAGGACCATATGATGGCAAAATCATGAACAACCTTTGCTAATATATATCAGGTTTTTGGTTTGATCCAAGGTGTTTTTTCTTTAATTTAATTATTCACTATGCCATACAACCTTTAAGACATTGCTGAGCACAAAGAGTGATATGGTGGATGCTTTGTGACATAGACAAGTTTGGAATATGGTTGCTGATGCATAACAGAGAACTTTGTTGGTGGGTACTTTTATGTCTTTAGCATCAGGTATATTATTTTTGTATACTTTTATGAATCAGTTCACATAGCCAGAGGAACGGGTTTATTATTTTGGTTTGCCTTCCATTAATGACTAACATGTTAATTTTGTATGTGTTAGATGTAATCTTTTTCTAGATAAGTTCAATACATGATAGCACAGGCGTGGCAGCGAAATAACATTGCAGCCTCACGAGAACAGAGGTCCGCATCTTTGACGACCGTATTATGGGTTTCCGTTGATGGTCACTAAGGTTTATAATTGGTAAGAAACTTCTTTGACTCTCACGATTTACACAAAATCAGCTCCCGCGCGCAACGCGCGCCAATTTGCCACTTGTACATATACATTGTTCATGTATCTAAATTGGTATGGCCGTGTATAAATTCTCTTCGGTGAACATCGATAACCATTGGGATAATTTTGTTATCAGCTAGAAATTGTTATTGTCGTGCATTCCTTTAATAATTTTTGTTTTTTGTGATAATCATTTTAGACACAAATCCAAACACCCTTTTCGTATGCCATTGTTTCCATTCATGAGCAAATATACTGTGTGAAAGCTTTTTGAAATTGATTATTCATTTTGTGCAACATCGTCAAAGTTGCAGGAGCACATAAAATTTAATAGGGAAGTTACGAATGTGAAAGTGATTATATCTTTCTGATGATTTGAATCTATATGCTTACTCATCCTGCTTACTCATCCTAAGGAACTTGATGTGGTATGGGTGCATTTTGTACAATCAATAATCAACTTAAAATAATTTTTATTAGCGGCCAATGTCTTCTATTTATAAAAAGGCCAAATGTAGTGGTTATTTTTAAAGGGAAAAAGACGAAAATGCCCAAGTTAAAAAAAAGGAACGAAAATGCCCATTTGAAAGTCAACACCCTTAATATGTCCACTAGTGCACGGTCGTCCGACCGTCCACGACGATCGTCCCGACCAAACCAACCAAAATCTGACACGTGGAAACTCTAGCGTCGCCACGACCTTCACCTACCAGACAACGACCGTGCCACGTGGAAACTCTAAAGTCGTCCCGACAGTCACTGACGGTCGTCTGACAAGTAAAATCTTGTTCGTTGGTGATTATTTTTTTTGAACTAACAAAGTTACAAAAAATTAGGGCTAGGGGGCCACATAACATCCTTCTCTCTTCACTCCAGAACAGAGTAGAATAGAATAGAGAGCAGGCGCCATTTCTAGGTTTCATAGAGATTGAGATCTAGGCGCAATCGTAAAATTGAATCATCAATGGGGCTCCAAACTCAGCCTTACGGTATCCAGGGGATGCTAAAGGAAGGGCACAAGCATCTTTCTGGATTAGACGAAGCTGTCGTTAAGAACATCGATGCTTGTAAACAGCTTTCTACCATCACCAGAACTTCTCTCGGCCCCAATGGTATTAATTCATTCTTTCTCTTCGTGTTTGTCTTCTGCTGCTACCAAATGATTGATTGATTGATCTATCATTTATATTCGACTCACTCAGCTATCTGTTAATGTGGCTATAATCTCGCTGTGAGGAGTTGTTATTAGAAGTTTGATATGTATGTAGAAGCTCCTGAAAATGAATTTGCAGATCTAAGCTTTAGTCATTATTATACAAAATGCAGAATGTATTGGTTCTACATTAGTTACTGTCAATATTCTAAAAATATTGTCTCGTATTATACTGTTATAAGCTAAGTTAAGTAAGCACTTGCATCTATTAAAGGTTTAAATATAGGCAGGGCGTAAGGCTCTTTATTAACGGAATAGACTACATACATACACGCAAACGATTTAAAAGGTTTGAGCCTTCAACGCAAACTTTGGTCTTACTAGAATTAGGCACAATATGTGTGATACCCAAAGGAAAGACGCAAACTACCTCTTTCCCCAAACAAATGGATTTCATGTTTCGAAGCTTATAATGGACATGTAAAAGAAGCTTACAAAAGTAACACTTTTAAAATGAACAAACCTTTGAAAAATGATGTAACACGGCCTCGAAGAACATGGTGAGAGTTGAAGTGCATTTCATGTCCATCTCTTTGATGACATAAGTAAAACCCAATAAAAAGCTAATGTTGAATTACTAAACAACTAAAAGAAAGAACAGAAACTGGATGACCTTATTAAGGTACCTTGAAATGGTGAAGATCAGAAGTTCAGAACCCCTAACCTTGGAGGCTGCAAAGAAACCGTAGAAAGGGTTAAAAAGTTGTAATTATTTCATGTATAGAATGTGGGGAAAACTACCTGATGACATCGAAAGCCTTTCAAAACCTAGTGAAATCTTTACTGCATTCTACCTGATGACATCTATAGCCTACATATTTTGAAGGAACCTTGAACAAAAAAAAAAGGAAAATAAAACTGAGCAAATGATTATAAGGCCTGAACCCACAAAAGTCCCAAATGAAGAATGATAGGCAATCCACGACCTAAGAAACCTTGATCAACAATTTTGAGGATTCAATTAGCCTGTTTATTCAACTTTGTGAAACCCCAAAAAGGGTATGAAGAAGGAGGACTTAATTAATCAAAATTCTTAAGCAAACTACATCCCTTAAAGAACCAAAAATTTCAAAACCAGAAAAAGGAGCAGATAGTATTTATTATATAATGGACTTTCGCAATTCTCAATGAATCAAAGAACATGAAAATCCTAATCTGAAAACCCTAATCGGAAAATTACCTGCCTATTAAGTAAAGTAAGATGGGGTTCTTCAAACCCTTTCTTCAAGGAAGCCAGAAATCACAGCAGAGAATCTAAAAAATGGGTACTCCACCAATCATCCGACCAACTTACAAAAAATAACATAACGATTAAACATCATCTCGACCTCAAAACCCCCCACTACCTTATTCAATTTAGATCAAACATTTCATTAAAAAAATGGTGTGCATACATATCCACCCCCAGAATCATCTCAGTTAGACCCAAAATTCCAACCCCAATTAAATTAAAAATGGATTTAATCAAACCAGTGACACGGATTAAAAAAAACTATCACAAATCAATCGTGTTTACCTTCAAGGCGATGCTTGTAAGAGCGGGTGGAAGCCTGTGAGGTTTTCTATTCACATTAGGTTCTTAAACAAACTTATCCAGTCTCCATCTTTTGCTCCAAGATCAATCTCTCCATGACAATGGAGGCAATTTGCTCATGAGAAATGAAAAAAAATAAGTACTTGTGAAAGATTGATTTCGAAGAACTGGCCATTGAAAATAGAGTTGATCATTTTAGTCTGTAGGAAAGGAAGCGAGAGGGTGGAAACATGGCGTAGGGAATGGAAAACAGAATAAAAGGTGGATAGGATAAGAACATGCACAACAAAACTGTCAAAAGGAGAGAAGTCATGCTTGAAAGTATTGTACATAAGGACTGCTTAAGATAATGGTACCATACTATTAACACAAATTATATAGAGTAAATTAGGATTTTCTCCTTTCCATGATAGAATTGGGTGATCTATGCACCTTGGTATGTTTACTGAGAAACTTCAAATTATTTGCATGATAATATTATGAACGGTATTGCCATTGAAGTCGTAAGTTAGCATTGGTTGAAGAGTACTACACTAATACTATTCTTCCTTTATGTTTTATTGCTTGTTTACGGTGGGCGTGTTGTTTTTTGTGTTAGGTATGAATAAAATGGTTATCAATCATCTGGACAAGCTATTTGTGACAAGTGATACTGCCACCATTGTGAATGAACTTGAGATTCAGCATCCTGCAGCCAAGATTTTGGTATTGGCAGGGAAAGCACAGCAGGAGGAAATTGGTGATGGAGCTAACCTAGTAGTTTCTTTAGCAGGGGAGCTTCTTCAGGGTGCAGAAGAGCTCATTAGGATGGGACTGCATCCCAGTGATATCATTATTGGATACACAAAAGCAAGTAACAAGGTTTGTTTTCTCAAACTCTAATTATTTTATGCCAAACGTACGGTACACACATTAGTATTTACTGCTTTTATATGCAGGCTGTTGAGATCTTAGAAGGATTGGCTGAGGAAGGTTCCGACACCATGGATGTGAGGAATAAAGTTGAAGTTATTTTAAGGATGAAAGCTGCTGTTGCTAGCAAACAATATGGACAAGAGGATATTCTGTGTCCTCTTATTGCAGATGTACCTTCTTTATTCTTGTCAATCACATGATTATCAATCATTTGCAAGATGTATCTTCATTTGAGATCTTAAAAAGGGTGAATGGTAATGACTCTTGTGTTAATTTTTTAATGTAGGCATGCATCCAAGTTTGCCCAAAGAACCCAATGAATTTCAATGTTGATAATGTGAGAGTTGCAAAACTTTTGGGTGGAGGTCTGCATAATTGTACAACGGTTAGAGGCATGGTTCTAAAAGGTGATACTGTTGGGAGTATAAAGAGAATAGAGAAGGCAAAGGTGGGAAATTCTTCTTGGCACTGAGCTTTCACAAATTCTCTATCTTCATATTTTGTCTTAACATATTTCAAACTTCCAATCATTACCTTTAGTTTCTTTGAATGTTGCTTTTTCTGTTTATAATTACTGTAGTTCTACGATGCAGTTAATACACTTCTCTTTCATTTTGTAATATTAGCCTATTAGGATTGCAGTCTCAGTCAGTTAATGTCGTCCATGATTGTATTTCGTCAGTTTTTTCTTCAATCAGTTGATGCATACTATCTTGTATGTCTCTTTTCATATTCTGGTGAAAATGTTCGAGGGTTTTAGAAAAAGAAAAAAGTCCTAATGTGCCCTTATAAACAAGTTGATTTTTGTGGGGATCTTCGTTGGGAGACCAGCATGAGTTACCTATATCCTCACTATGTTTTCCTTTTTGTTTGCCTACTGGATTGTTCACTAATTCTTCTGGTCCGTCTAATGGTTTCTTGAGTGAATAAGCTGAAAATGTTTATTGATGTGGCAGGTTGTTGTGATAGCTGGTGGTGTTGACACAACTGCAACTGAGACCAAAGGAACTGTCCTAATTCACAGTGCTGAGCAGGTGCAGTATACTATTCCTGTCATCATTAATTTATTAAATTCGTTTTTTTGGAGCTATCTTATTATATTTTGCATAACTGCATAAGCGCCCCTATTAGATTCCAAACTGTTGTAGTAATGTGTGTATACCTTTTTTAAGTAGTTGTAATAAACAATCACCATTTTTGTGTGCTATAAAAAAGATTTAAACCTTATTGATAATAGTTGTTTAACTTCATAGTCGGTTCAATAATTACTAATTTGTGCTTGAGAATTTTATTACAGCTTGAAAACTATGCCAAAACTGAAGAAGCAAAGGTTGAAGAACTGATCAAAGCAGTCGCAGACTCTGGTGCAAAGGTCATAGTTAGTGGGGCAGCTGTAGGAGAGATGGCTCTGCATTTTTGCGAACGTTACAAGTATGCTCAAATCTTTACTTGTTTGTATAATTTATTTATCACTGACATGATGATGTTGAAAGGTTTGTTCTTTTTAAAGGTTAGGAAGTTGCATAATTTATATTAAATATTAGATTATGAATATCAATTTAAAATTTGTATCTGCTTACAGGATCATGGTCTTAAAAATTGGTTCTAAGTTTGAACTTCGCCGTTTTTGCCGCACAACCGGTGCTATTGCTCTTGTAAGCAGCAGAACTTTTTTCGTTGTCGAATAGTGTTTATTAAGAAAGAAATCAACCATTGGTAATAACAAATAGTTATTTAAATTCACAGTTAAAGCTTGGGAGTGCTGTAAACCCTGATGATCTTGGGTATGTTGACTCCATTTCCGTTGAGGAGATTGGCGGTGCTAGGGTAACATATATATATTCGTTTTCCTTTTTTTTACCTTTTAGTCATAACCCAACCGAACATGTCTTGACTTTTTATTTATTTGGGTTTAGGTAACCGTTGTAAGAAACGAACAAGGCGGGAACTCAGTGACCACTGTTTTGCTGCGAGCAAGTACGGATAGCATATTGGATGATCTGGAAAGGGCTGTTGATGATGGTGTCAATACGTACAAGGTTTTTAATACATATGCCCCGCACTCTATTTTTAACCTTTTTACTTCTCTTTCCACTGATCCCAACTCCCAAGTCTCAACAGTCTCTCTCTGTTCTTGTTCTAGGCATTATGCAGGGACAGTAGAATTGTACCTGGAGCTGCAGCCACTGAGATTGAATTTGCCAGAAAATTGAAGGAATTTTCTTTTACAGAGACAGGGTATTTGCTTGCATAGTTTCTTCCTTCAATTGTTGTAGGGGTGTAAACGAGCTGAGCCGAGCCCGAGCTTGTCTAGGCTCGAGCTCGGCTTGATTCGAGATTTATTTCTGATGCTCGAGCTCGGCTCGTTTATTATTAATTTTTATTTATTTATATATTATTATAATTAAATTTGTATATATTTAGAGTTATTCTTTTTTATATAAATAATACATAGTATTTACTAATTTTATTGTAATTTTATATATAATAATAATTCATTTTTATATATTATTAAAAAAATTATATAAACAAAAAGCTAGTTTAGGCTCTCGAGCCGGCTCGAGCTCGATATGTAAAGCTCGGGCTCGTTTATTAAACGAGCCCTATTTCATAGCTTGAGCTCGGCTCGTTTCGAGCTTTTTATCGAGTCGATCTCGAGTAGCTCACGAGCGGCTCGGCTCATTTACACTCCTAATTGTAAGTGATGGAAGACATTTATTGACTTTTATTTATGTTATTTTGTATTGCAGATTAGATCAGTATGCTATTGCAAAGTTCGGTGAGAGCTTTGAAATGGTACCAAAGACCTTAGCTGAAAATGCTGGGCTTAATGCCATGGAGATCATATCTAGTTTATACGCAGAGCATTCGTGTGGAAACGTCAAAGTTGGTATAGACTTACAAGAAGGTGCATGTAAGGACGTCTCTACATTGAATATATGGGATCTTTATGTCACCAAGTAAGCAGCTCTGCTCCGAAAGTTGCATTAATCATATCTTTCAGAACTCAAATTCACTAGATGGTCAGCAGAAATAAGTTGTCTAATGTGTAATTTCTATCTAGGTTTCATGCGCTCAAGTATGCTGCAGATGCAGTTTGCACCGTTCTACGTGTTGATCAGGTACTTGGACCAAAAAATTCAATGATTTATTCTTTTACCACATGAGCTTTTTGTTCAAGTTTGTTTTTATAAGTGATGTATAGTTAATTTTTTAGTATTTATTTTGATAATCTACGCGTTGCGAACGTGATGCGCTCGCATCATGTATGCGGATTTAAAAAAACAAGATTTTAAATATGCATTTTCTTTTGAATGATCTGTGCAGATAATAATGTCAAAACCAGCTGGTGGGCCAGGAAGGAGAGATCAGCCTGCAGGGATGGATAATGAAGATTAGGCCTGCCCTGATGTGTTCTGAAACATCAAATATTAGTTGGTTAGTTTTTTTTTTATTTTTTATTTTTTTATTATTATTTCTCGACATTTTATTGATGATCAAAGTGGTGATGGTGTCTTCTTCTTTCGCCATCTTTTATCACTTGATGTATGACTATTTTGTGAGTTTCAACTGCACACATAAGATGCTTTGGATACCACTTCTTGATCTTTATCGTGTCTTTCGAAAATCATTTACATAGGAAAGCCTAAATGTTATGTTATAAAACTTAAGATCAGAACCCAAAATTGCGAAAATCATTTACAAAGGAAATCCTAAATGATATGTTATAAAACTTAAGATCAGAAACCAAAATTGACCAAGGATCCATATGTAGTTACTTGAAACTAGAATGATGACAAATACATAGAAGGTTACAATCTTTGTAGACAAATGATTGCAACAAGAATAAGTATGAAGTTGGAGTCAAATGTTTCCTCTCAAAGATTAATCCACACTAATCAAGCTTGATCCAAAACCTGGTCTTTAGTCTTCACCTAAAAATATCAAGTATCTACTGACTCATAACACTCTTTTTGATAATGTATGTATGTGTGTTAGTAGTTTTGTTTTTCATTCAAGATCTTTCCTCTCTTTTTCTTGAACGTAGAGTCTCTTCCTAGATTTTCTGATGTTAAATAAATAAAATGGTTTTCTAAAAAACAAGTTTTTTTTTCTTTTTCGTGAAGCTTACCACCCCCACACACACATATACTAGTCGAAAACTCGTGCGATGCTGCGGGAATGACAATTTATAACATGGTACTCGTATTTGTATATGAGAAAATTCATATTATTTGCTTATTATTTACTTTACTTATATAACATTATTAAATGTCAATGACCATTAAATAGATTGTTTGATTTTTTTTTCCACTAATTTTTTTTAGTTCCTTGTTTAAAATATTATTTTGCCCCTTAAAACTTTTAACCTTTTTAAGTAAAGAACAACTTTGTACGCAGATATATAATTTAATAAGCATAAGTTCAAAAGTATAAATAATTAATAGGGTCATATAATAAAAACGTGTGTTACAGTATCAAGGTGTGACGGTGAAAGGTTGGGTCATGGAAAGTGGCTCGACTACCCTTAGGGTATGCAGCAACACCTTCGGCACCCTTTTTCAGTTGTACGTGGGCAATGTTCATGAATACTTAGTGCTAAGGTAGTCGTGCAGTGAGGATTAGATTAACATGAAATGTTGATTTAGAGTAGTTTTGGTTGTGGATTGAGAATATTACACCATTTCACCGTGCTAAAAGTATAAAATCAAGGTGTGAAAGCAAAAAAAAAAAAAAGCAAATAAGGAGTGATAGAACAAAAGAAACGAAAAGATATACCACTCAGATCCAAGGTTGCAAAACTCGCTAAGCGCTCCTCGGGCGGCCGGTTAGGGAGTTGAGAGTACTCGGCCTAGGCGGGGAGTACTCGGAGAGTATTCGAAAATGGTATATTATGATGATTTTTTTTTTTATAAATTTTATACATGATCAAATGCTAATATTTATAACAAAATGCATAAATATTTAATATTTAATATTGATATCATCATTAGTATTTCAAAAATTGATATCACCCTTCACCCTTAATAGTCTGGACATAAAAATAACAATCATCTAATCATCTACCATATTAGCTCCATCTTGTTCATCAACTCGATTGAAGAAGAGTAGACTACAGATGACGAACTATAGACGAAGTGATTAAGGCTTGACAATTGAAGAACGAAGAATGCGATGAACTCCATTGCTTGACGACGACTGTATACGACAAACAACGACGAAGTGATTAGAGCTTGGGAGTTCCAGACGTGAAGACGCGAACAGTGAATGAGGGGTTTTTTTTTCTTTCCGATTTAGCACTTGGGATTTGGGAATTAGCTTTTTTTTTAATTTAAAATTACGTTGACCGAGGTTGACCGCCTAGGCCGAGTTGACCGCCTAGGCCGAGTTGCCCGCCTAGCACCGTGGTTGACCGCCCACGAGTTGCTCAGGCGATTTGCCGAAAATCGTTTCAGTAACAGGCCGCCTAACGCCTACGCCGAGTTTTACAACATTACTCAGATCTACATGACACTAAAAATCACTCATTAATTTTTTTTAATCAAAACTATGGATATAAAATGACTATTACCTGTTATCTATATAAACAAAATGCAAATCTTGGAATAATAAATGTCATTATAATATTAAAAACTTTATTGAATAACAATATAATATTGTCCTGGTTATTATTTTATTATATTCGTTAGAGCAAATTACATTTTACATGCTTTACTAAGTTATCAAATTTCATTTTAGTCTTTAAAGTAAGAAAATAACAAAAAAAGTCATTTAGGCTTATAGTTTGTTACAAATTACGTTATTTATACTAATGGAGGTTAAGTTTTCTAATAAATCCATCACATTTAAAGGTATTTTGGTCACTTTATTGTTTAAGGATTGTTATTGTAATTTTCCAAAATTTATAGTTAAATAAAAAGGAGTAACTTTGTAAAAACATAACCAACTTTTAATTTTTTTTCTAATTAAGTCACTCAATTTTTTTTTGTTCCAATCAGATAATTTAACTTTAAAATACGTTCTAATCCTAGATAAATGACCTAATTATCAGGTAACCTAATCAAATTTTTTTTATAAAAACTGATTTTTTTAAAAAGATATTGTTTAATAAAAAACAAATTTTTTAAAATCAAAATTTTAATAAAAATGAATTTTTGTATAAAAATTCGAAATTTTATAAAAAACTTTTTTTTATAAAATTTCGAATTTTATACACCCAAAACGTTTTTTTTATAAAAATTTCGAATTTTATAAAAAAACTTTTATAAAAACGTTTTTTAGTAAAATTTTATAAAATTTCGAATTTTATAAAAAACGTATTTTATAAAAATTTATACACCCAAAACAAAAATTTTATAAAATTTCGAATTTTTAAAAAACTATTTTTTTACACCCAAAACGTTTTTTTATAAAATTTCGAATTTTTATAAAAAAATTCGTTTTTATTCAAAATCCGATTAAAAAATTAAGTTTTATAAAAAATTAAGTTTTTATAAAAATTTTGATTAGGTTACCTGCTAATCAAGTCATTTATCTAGGATTAGAACATATTTTAAAGTTAAGTTACCTAATTGGAACAAGAAAAAGTTTAAGTGACCTAATTGGAACAAAATTGAAAGTTGGTTATGTTTCTGTGATATTTTCCTAAATAATAATAAATATATAAATGTATGGATGATGAGGTTAAACCATTATCTCTCACTCTCTCTTACTTATGATGATTACCCGTTTTTTTGTTAGTGATATAACAAACTTATTTTTATTTAAAGTTTTTTAGTCGTTACACGTTTTTTTATTTTCATCTTTTCTACATAGTGTTATAACAACTTATAACTGTTTTTATACTCGCGGTATCCCCACGATAACACGTAGTCACTACATCTGGTTTATTTACATATACATAATCCGTCATATTATATTTTTATTTATGATTTTATTAATTCAATAAACTATAAACTTGTTAAAAAGATTCAATGCGCCTTTATTTTTTCTCCTATTCGGTTCGGGTCGGATCAGGTCCGTGATCACCCAGGAGACCCGTTGAGAAAGAAAAAAAAAACGACGATGATAAAAAGACACCACCACCACCTGTGTGTTTTTCAATCAATGCAGCCAATTGAATTTCCAAATTACGTGTTTCAGATTACCAAAATCCACTACCCAATTTCATGAATCTCAATTCTCTTCATTCCGTTTTTGTCCATTTATTCTACCCCAATTTACACCCAAAAAATGACGATCAATTTCCAGACAATTCAACAAATAAGCAGCAGCAAAAACCAGTCGATTTCAATGGCGCAAAGGAGGAAAATCGACACCTCTGTTTCAGTTAAGCCCGATGCTAATCTCCAGTTCCAACATGTTGCCGCTGAAGTTGCGAAACTTTATCAGCAATCTCTGAATTTGCAGCCGGTTTCTTTTGAATCTGGTCGAAGGCATTCGCTTGTGAGAATCGATAAACCCTAACTTCAGTTTTCGTTTTTTGGTTCTGATTGCTTGAATTCTCTGTTGCTTACTTCAAATTTGTTACATTCAATAGGTTTAGCATGCATTGATTTTGAGTTTTAGATAGGTTTTAGGGAGTGTTGAAATTTGAGTTCATGTTTGACTTTTTAGTCAAAATTGGTACTTTTCAAACTTGAAATCTGATCAAACATTCAAACACTCTTTCAAATTTTGGATTTTGACTTTGATTTTTAGAATTTGATATGCTAATGTGAATTTTGCAATGTTTTAAAACCCGGGTCGAACCGGCCGGTTCAACCGGTTCGACCGGGGACCGGCCACTTTTCCGGTTCTTTAATACCGGTTTTTTGGGTTGAACCGACCCGCTTCGAACCGGCCGGTTTTTCGATTTTTCCGGTTCAACCGGTTTTTTCCGGTTCAACCGGTCCGGTTCAACCGGTTTTTTCCGGTTCAACCGGTTTTCTGATTTTTTTGTTTTATTTTTTTTTACTTTTTTTTTAATTTTTTATTTTTTTTAAGTTTAAAACATATATTTTCTTATTAAATACATATTTGATATTATTTTTGAGTGGATTATAATTGTATTTTAACTACTTTTGTTGGGGTGTACAAGTTTATTAACATTTTTATAAAAAAATATATATAAATCCCCTAACCGGTTCAACCAGCCGGTCTAACCGGTCCGACCGGTCGAACCAGTCCCGGAAGGTTTTCCGGTTCAACTAAAAAACCGGTTTTTAAAACATTGGAATTTTGGATGTGAGAAGTTTTTTTAGAATTTGACCCTTTTTCAATGTTATAAGCATGAGCTTTATAGTTATATCTAAACCTAGCAAATGCTTCATATGTTGATAGTTGATAGTTCTATCAAACTTAAAACCACGGTTAAGTTTCGGTTATGGGGTTATCTAACCTTTTAATCTTTTGGGTTTTCGGTTTTGGTTCTTTTGATGTTCAAATACACATAGAACTACTAATGGGGGTCCTAAGGAGCAAAGAAAAATGGTTTAAACGAATATTGTCATCATTGTCGCTTTCAAGCTTAGTTTTATCGTCCTGTAACCGACACACAAGTAGCTTCCTCACTCCTATATCTTTTGAAGACTTTCATGTCAAAATTGGGAAAAACTCGATAATACTTCGTTAAGATATTGTGTATTACTGATTAGGTATAGATAGTTACACGGTTCATAGTACAATGTGTATCAAACTACACTATCGCGAAATGTGTAATATCTAGAGGTGCACTAACGAGTTTCGAGAAACCAACGCAATTTTGGTATATGCCAATGCCATTAGCTAACCCAAAAAAGGAAGTAGAAAAATGGTCGAAGAATACGTTACAAAGCGGGGAAATGAGGTTATAATGGTAGAAATAGGGAATCAAGATGTCGTAATAACAATATCATCTACATAAAGAAGATAAACGAACATTTGACTAACAACCATAAATAACTTGCTACTTCTACTTCTTACTAATCCTAGACAATATATGTTTTTGTGTCGCCATGCAGATGAAAGCATACGAGTGGATTTCATCACAAGTTCATGAGGGGAAATCGGTTACCTCAACCGACATCATCACCTACGTGCAGGTGCTTGTTAACTCTTGTATAGTTGTATCATGTATCGTGTTTATACTTTATAATGTAAGTTGTGATTCTGTACTTAATATATATATGTAATTTTTTTTTTTAAAATTTACTGCAGAATGAGCTCAATAATTCAGTGTCAACTGATCTTCATTTGAATGGGGCTTCCTCTAGCTCGGGGTCAACCGATCCTCATCTGAATCAGGCTTCCTCTACCTCGTCAATGGCCATGAGAGAACCAGATGAGATGCCTCAGGAAATGGAAGAAGACCTTCCCCAGGTTAAGCTTCAACAATCTTGATTCTATTTTCTTCATGGTTATAACTTATAACATATACATTAAAGATGTTTGAATGTCAAAGATTGAGGGTAATATGGTAATTTCACATGCATGAGCTCCAAAATTTTAACTTTATGAGGTTTTTTTTGTTAAACATTCTAGCAAATTTGTGTCACAAAGCTTGTTACTTTCAAGTGCATAGTTTCATGGTTATATGTTAGATGGAGTTTTGGTAGATCAAAGGAAAGGCTGAGGTGAGGGTAGTACAGTAATTTGCCAATATTGTAAACTAACACGATGAATCCGTATTCAAATATTATTCGAAGAATAACACCTCTTAACGTTATAGTTCTACAAAAATACGACAAATGAAAGAAATCCCAAATGTGTGCTCATACAAGCACATCGGCTTGTGTATGCATACCCTGCATACACATATAGAAAGCCGATTTATCCTTAAATGCACCAAAATATAACCTCAACTACTTCTAGTTGAATGACAAACCACACAAACGGATGGCCAAACCCTTCCCGTATCAAGAACTCACCCACGCCAAAGTTTGGCGTGAAGAGTCACTTACTACTGAACTAGTCTTTTGCACAAACACAGTTAGCCGCTAATGGCCAATAGAAGCTTTTAAAATCTTTATTTCTAAAAACAACGATGCCTTAGCTAGAAACAAAATCTTCAACCTGCAAAGAAAACTAAACAAGATTCATATTCTGTTCGTTTATGTTTCATTTATAGAGAACTTCAGTAGTAGTCATGCCTTTATTTCTTAATATGACGTATAATGGAGTCTTACCAAATTCGCTTATTTTTTGAGGCCGTTACTTGACAAAACCTTTTTGCCATACGGGCTTGTGCGTAGTGTCGGGACATGCGGCTTTATTGCCTCGACTAGTGCCTCACGTAGAGCTCCCTGAATGACACAAGTAAATATAAACATGTATATATACACTTAAAAAGTAAAGTGTTCCATTCTTCAAAAATGGAACACATTAAATGAGTTGAGCGGGTCAAATAGGTTGAAAATTATGTATTAAATGCATAATAGTCGTCTTAATCGCTTTATCAAATCATAATCTAGGTTATTACACTAATAATAATAATCATATTTGACGTGACTTATATTAAAGGCTATTCTGACCCGGACCCGTTTTTGACATATTATCACTGTTTCCCAACCCTTCTATACGAAAAAACAAATCATAGTGGTCCAAAAAGTCGAATAACTCGAAAGATATACCAACCTTTGAAGAGCGAAGTGCGGCCTGGATAACATAGTTTCCATAAGGATCCTGCATGATTTGATCTAAACGAGGATTATTCATCAGCTCGTTGACAATACAAACACGACACTCTTCTCGTGCGTATTTCAGGCATTTCTCAACAACATTACTGCTGTATTTCTGCATCGCGAGGTCACCATAGTTACCCTCCAGTTGATCAAGAATGGCTGAAGTTGCCCATGGAATTTGAAGCTCAAATACATATTGTACAACATAGTTTCTGAAAATACACAACTCAATTAGGCATGGAAGATTGCTAACAAGATAGGGTGGTCAGGTTAGGGTCCGGGTTCGGGTTCGGGCATACCCATATGGATCTTGTGAAAGAACTAGAGCATTTGAAGTGATCTCGCGAACCAGACGCCTTCTTGGTTCACCATCAGAATGGCTCAGACATTTCTGAAGTACACAGCACCCATGCCGGTCTGTTGCCAGTTCCATGCATTTCACAGTTGCAGCTTCGAAAAGAAACTGAAAGGTGAAACGAAATGATTACTCTATAGATTTGAATAGATAGATTTAAGCATAAAGTTGTAAAAAGGTATGTTATGTTCTGCAGTTTGATTTAGATCATAGGGGCATTTGCATATCTCCCCCTCTAAAGTTGAGAAATTGCATATTTCCCCAAATCATGTTTTAAGAGCATTGTACATTATGCATTAAAAACTTGTATTTTGGGGAAATATTAAATTTTTATCCAAAGTAGGGGATATATGCAATTTTCCATAGATTATAAGAATTAGGGGTGTTACTGGTACCCCTCAATATGCAAGTTTGTTACCTCGTTAAACTCGGGTTTCAGGTACTGCAAGAACCGTTGTGCGACATGATTGCCATTCATGTTCTTCATCAAGCCGATGATACCGGGCTTCAGAGCAGAAACAACCATAGAACATTGCTCGCGTGTCTTGAGAGTTTCAACGACTTTCTGAACAGCACGAGTCCTACAAATAAACAACGACAACAACAATAACTCGATCTGAAGATCACAAAACGATACTTCTGTATGAAAGGACAGAAGAGAACAAACCCGTGCATATCACACGAAATCCTAACAAGATCTCCAGGCTTTCTCGTTATAACACGAAGAATCTGCATATGTTGATGCTTGTCACACACGTCTAGCAGCTTCTGAACGAGATAGTTCCCGAAAGGGTCTGTCATTAGTTCGATAATATGCACTATAACCTCCCGGAAGATGTTCTCCAAATCTTCTCGAGTTCCTTCGGAAAACTTCTTCTGCAAGGACCGACATCCTTGTTGATCTTTAGCCATGGAGTATATCCTATCCCCAAGATCATCCGATTTTTGTAACGATTGTTTAACGACAGTTGAAACAGGATCTTTTCGTTCAAAGCTACCAAATTTTAGAGACCCGAGAGGGTCACGGTTCAGCCCACGAGACCTTGTGAGTATCCTTTCGGGAACCTTTTGATTCGAGCCATGCATTCCGTTAGCATGACTCATGAACCGAGTTAGCGAAGGTGGTGCAGCTTGTTGACTTTCCAAATGTAGATTCTTACAAAACTGGTGCATATGAAGGGGATGATGATGATGATGATACTCATGTTCATTTTCTAGATTCCGCCAAGTCATACGAGACTCAGGTTTCTGCTGCGAAGGATGAAAAAACAAGTGTTGCTGGTTCGGGATCATAGGGATCGCTACCAGCTGTTGACCATTAAACTCAACCCCGTTGAAAGGCGTTGAAGAATTAACCAAAGACGGGTTTGGAGATAGCATGATCGGCCTGTCTTTGATGCTCAAATCTTGAAAAACCGATGCGAATGATCGATCATTCAGAAGATTTGATTCGATAAACTGAACCCTTTTCATAGATACCTTTTCATCACTTAATGTGTCAAGAAATGTACCATTTTCAGGAGATGTGTAGAGGTTTTTCAGGTTCTTGGAAGCGCTAAAGACTCCGAATTCTTCGGTGTTTGCGGTCACCGTAGCGCCTGGTATCTCACCAAGAAGCTTGTCAAATTCATCATATTCCAGTTCATGAACTCTCTCAGGCATTTTACAAGATGTGTAGGTAGTTCTTCAACCTCTGGTTAAGAATGTCAAAAGATCAGAATCACTCATTCTAGCACAATTTCATATTTGTACAAGAAAAAAATATAAATATTTATAAAAAGAAATATAATTTTGTATATCTCCAATGAAGAACTCAAGAAGAAATATGACACTGATATGACGTCCTTCACAAAAATGCTATGACGTATAGACGTATGCTGATCTCAAAGATAGATACGATAGATACGAGATTTTTGTCCTTAAGGAATCATGGACGGATGAAGTGGGTCCATCCATCTACAAACTTTGTTATAAAACATAATTTGTATTAACCGTAAGGACAAATCAACTGTTTGATTTGTCCTTAGAAACGACCAGTGTATGAAAACTTGTGTCATAACGTAACAATGAGAAGGAGATTACATTATGGATGCTCTAAATGTGATGTTCGAAACGAAAATATAAGCATAAGTCAACCTAAGACTTCAAACAACACATGCTTGTTAACATCTAGTGTTTTTTAAGCTTCGCTCGTGGGTTCTTCGCTATAAGCAATAGCGAATTCTATCGCCCTCAAAGTTGCTAGATCAAAATCCAGCTCAAGACTTGTTCCTAAAGTGGCTAGTACTCACTATCTGCTAACCCTTAAGATTTTTTTTCTTTAATAACTAGATTCGCAAAGTCTGATCAGAATTTTTGTGTTATACCAACCAGTATAGGACAAAAATCCTGACGATTTAACAACTTGAGCAAATAGATTTCGCTATTCCTAATAACAAAAAACCCATAAATGAAAAAGTATTAAATAATCCTCACTTTTAAAGAAAAATCCGAAACATTAATAATATTACGAACCAAAGGGCATGTGGTCTTACGATACCAAGTTGTATGATGAACGTTTAGATTTATAAGTAGTATTAGAACGTGTAGATTTATAAGTAGTATTAGAAGGTGTGTGTGAGTTAGCTGTTTTTATAAGAAAAGAAAAAAACTAAAACTAATAATGACAGAAAAGAAAATCTAAAAAAAAAAATAAGGGAATGATTGAACAAGAAACCACATTAAGACAAACGATAGATACAACAAATCAGATTCTATATAAAACAAACATGATTCAGATAGATCATTCGATCAAACGCACGACAACCCACAAAACCATAATCATCATCAAACATCAAAATCTCACAACCAAAAGAGATCAAAAATCCTAAACGAGATTTGATCCCATAAATAAAATGTACACACGTACCAGTGAGATTTGTTGGTGTGTGGAGACTGAAATCAGAATGGGGGAAACCGAGGCGATTGGGGCGGCGGAGTGCGGTGGCAGTGTGGCGGCGAGATCAGGAGGAGAAGAGGCGGCGAAACGATGGAGTAATGGTGGTGGTGGTGGTGTTATTCATAGGTGGTGGGAGTGAGGAGGAGCAATGGGGGCCATGAGAAATAGCATTGCATATGATATGATGGGGGTGGTACATAACAAAACACAAAAACAGAGCAAATGCAATTATATATGTCTACCCATCCCATGCATCTCTCCCACTTTTTCCCTTTTTGCATTTTTATTATTGGTTTGATTTTTTAATAATATATTGTATAAATTGTCAATGAAAATGTAGATATTGATTCATATGAGATTTTTAGTAGTTTATTCTAACGTGACGTAGTTTTGATATAATTAACTAAAACGATTCAGTTTTTAAGGTTTCACGTCTAAACTTAGATGCGTGACAACACCGCATTCACTTTTTCCATTATATTGTATAACAATTTCAAGATGTTATAAGTAGTAATCGTCACGTGACGAGTTGTGGTGCTGCCATATGACACTCCATAACATCCCCCCCCCTTCCTATCCAAACGCAACAAAGGAGTTAGTTGTGTTATTTTAGTCTAGTTTTACACGGTTGCTTTAGGTGTCTAATTTTGTTTTGTTTTGTTTTACGCCTTTTCATTAGTTTTTAGTTTTAATGTTACAATCTCATATTTTTTAGTGTTCTAGACCTCTTATTTTAACGTCATTGGGTAGTTTTTTTTTCTTCTAAGTTGTCTTTGAGTTGGTTGTAGCGTGTTTTTCTTGGTTTTATTTTAGTTTTACACCATTGTTTTTTAAGTGTCTAATTTTGTTTGCCTTTACACAATTTTACCCGGTTGCATTCGTTTTAGTTTTGGTGTTACAATCTAATACTTTTGGTTGCGTCATTCGTTTTAGTAGTGGTGGGACGCCATTGGAGCGTTATGGAGAGTGGTGACGCCCCACCAGTACTCTCAACCTAATGAAAGGGATCAATGATATTTGAGAGTTTATCTCCTTATATGGTTCCTTCTTTTCTATAATCAATCGATGCTAACAATTATTAATTAAGATATTCTTGATCTTAACAATTAAGGTCTCAAGAACATATCAAATGTTTGCAAACTACAAGTTATGATTTATTTAGGGTGCTACCACCCGTACATTTACCATTCTTGATTTTTACTTGTTGCACCCCCTTTAAATTTATAGATAAATATCATTTAAAAAACCTTTTAATTTTCTTTTTGTATATTTTAACCAACGTTTTTTTTAAACTATTTCATTTTAAATAAAATTACAATACATTTTATAAAAAAAATTTAACATTTTTTAAAAATAGTTTTTAAATAGTTTTTATTTAGAACAACTTTTTTAAATAAAATTACATTTTTTTTTATAAAAACAGCTTTTTAAAATAGTTTTTTATAAAACGTTTTTGTCATTTTATTTATGATAAAACAATTTAAAAATCATTTTATAATAAACACCGTTTAAAAACAGCTTTTAACACTTGCTTTTTTAACTGTTTTCTTTGAAAAAAAATTACAGAACGTTTTATATAAAAAAAAGCAGTTCTTAAAAATATTTTTTAAAACAGATTTAAATATTTTTTATTTAAAACAACTTTTAAAATAAAATTACAAATATGTGTTATAAAAATAGCTTTTAAAGATAGTTTTTATAAAAGGTTTTTGTTATTTTTTATAAATAATTAATTAAATTTTTTTAGAAATAACATTGTTTAAAAAAATAAACACCGTTTTTAAAAGCTATCTTAAAATAATGTTAAAGAAACGTTAAAAAAACGTTTTTAAAAACTAGAGGGATACGAATAGTCTACCCCTTTATTTATTCTACATATTAGTTCTGTACACCTAAGTTTGTGATGGGGAAATATGTTAGAGAAGGTGATACGCTTTCATCATTTCTTTTTACCATCGAAATGGATAGACTTATATCTCTCTACAAAAGACAATCTCCACGAGACTGTTTCGGGGGTTGCACCTTCCAATCAAACTTTATAGCCTTATCTATTCCTTTCATCTTGCATCCGGGCTTAAGGTGAACTTAAAAAAAATGCAAGTTGATCGGGGTTGGGTGGATTTAGAAAGTCTTTTCCTTTCACTTATTTGGTGAGAAAGTATTTTCCTTTCACTTATTTGGTGGTACCAATTGGTTTAAACATGAGGCTTCTAAAAATATTTACTATAGGAGAAGTTTGAATCATGGTTATCATTATGGAAGTCTAACTTCCTATCATTAAGGGGTAAGGATACACTTATAAAGGCGGTGCTCAAGAGTTTACCCCTCTACTACATGTTATTTAAAACACTAGAGCACATGAATTAAACAAGATGGAGGTTATTCGTAGAAGTTTTTTTTTTGGAAATAACCCAGGGAAAAAAGGTTTCTTGTATTGTTTAGCGTAGAATGTTACCACCAAAAAATAAGGGAGGACTATGTAACACCCTATGAATGTTCTTCATCAAATACCATCAATGCTTCTTGGGTGTATTGGTTATGGATTAGAGGGAATCTGCACAATCTAGCGTGCTCGAGTGGTAACAATCCAAGGATGACTGCCCCTTAGGAAGTTTTCACTTGGGCAACCAAAAGCAAGATTGTAAGCTCTTAGCGGGCAAATTGGTCAATATTGGTGGTATGAGCGGCCAGATGTTACAAATGGTATCAGACCCAATCCCGTGCTACTCGGGTTGGTGGACAAAACCTTATCAAGGATGATGAGCTCCCAATGTTGTCAAGAGGGACACCTTAGGTATATCCCACATTTATGATTCGGATGGTGGCACAAACCTCAATGAAGATGACGCGTCCTTAAGATGGTGATTGTAATACCCTAGGCAAAATGCACATCGGTTGTTGATATGAGAGATTCTTGACTCATAAGGAATGTCCTACCTTAAATATTATCAACGCATTTTAGGCACATACGGATGAGAGGAGAACTCCCCAGTTAAACGTGCATGAGTGGCAGCAATCAAGGGATACGTAACCTCTTGGAAAGTTTTCACTCGGGCAACCAACAACTAAATCCTGACCTCCTAGTGAGCAAAGCGGACACTATTGGTGGTATGAGGGGCCGGATATTACAACTAGCAATCGAGAGCCTTAAATCAACAAACTTAGCTCTCATTTCAAAATGGGATTTGCATTACAAGAGAGAAAGTTCAAGGATTTGGAAGCAAGTGGTGAAGGCTATTAATACAAACAAGCGAGTTACATGTATTATCCCACTAAAAAGGACAATATGGGTTGTTTTTAAATCGTTTATGTGCTCTCATATAACTTGCATGATTATATTGCGTAATTGTAAACATATGTTGCGTAATTATCACTATAACATGCGTGATCATGCATTATCCCACTAAAAATAATGATATCAGGTGTGTGGAAAGGCGTTGCAACTGTTGTGCATAGTCTCAAAGAGATGGGTACCGACCCTTGGAAATAAATTAGAGTAAATGCAAGAAGTAGCGACTCAATACTATTTCGGTTAGACACGTGCGTGTAGAGATCCATGCTTAAAATATGGATTCCACGTTTTGATACAAGCTCGATTCAAACAAATGATATCTTGTAGAAAATCAGGTACAAGTAATTGAAGGGCACAACTCGTTAACATGGGACTGAAAATGGGCACCTTCAGGTACTACAAAGTCAAAGAACAATATATTTTCAGAGAGAGAATTCTGTCACACAAATTTAGAAACGGGCCGGATTTGTGGCAGTGGCCATTGGACCCAACGAGAAACTTCATGGTTGCCTCACTTCCTAATAGTTTTGATGAGAAAAATTATGGTACAAATGGCTAAATTCGTGCGAAGGAACAAGAGCCGCCGATCTGTGTCATTTTTATGATCTGATGGACATAAATTATTTCATTTGTCAGCGCAATTTTACACGGATGGTTTTTATTAGAAAAGGGCAGCGCCATATTTTTACAAACCAAAAAGGGTAGCGACGTCTTTTCCACATTAATACACAATTTTGAATGTTTTCTTATATAATAATGATGCATTCTCACGAATGAACTATTTTGACGCTAAATCTTTAAATCACGCACATACTCAGCAGGCATTACGTATATTGTTATCACGCATGTACAAAAAGATTTTTTTAAAGAATAATATGTAAATGTCCTTCCCTTTATTTCTTTATCATGCAATTCTTAACATATATAAAATAACGCAAAAACTAATATTATTAATATGATAGTTTTTCACATCACCATTATCACGCATGCTATATATCATAAGTCGCGCAAAGTTTATTTACATATGTATGGGTTCACAAAAAACACAATAATTCAAATAACAACATCAAGCTTAACAATATATAAAATAACACAAATTCATTAAACAAACTATCAAAGGATTTCACGTTAATCAAAACCATATCAGGCATATATCACATGAGAAAGCTAGATAAAGGAAGATAAAAACTTCATCTTAATCTCCAAAGACAAATTGATCAAACTCATGATATTTGCAACATCTTTGATCTCATCTTCATCGGATATCCCCAAATTTGTCATAAACAAAACAACTATATCACACAAACAAGAAGGATCCATCGAACACAACTCATTAGTAACCTCATCACGACCTCTCACACCAGCAGTTATGACCTTAAGCTGTTGCCTCAACACATCATTAAAGAGAACATCCTTCGAATATTGAATCAAAACTTTCTCACGCAACTTCTACTTCGAACGGATTGTGAAGACAGGGAGGATGCAGATGACGATGAAGACAGGGAGGATGCAGATGACGATGAAGACGCCATTTTCAATAAAAGAAGAATTAGGGCTCCTATACTTAAACACAAAATATATAGCATATGATGCAGATAAAATTATTTATAATAAAAACCCTAATATTCAATACAACATCGAACGGTCTAAATTTACACATCACTTAATGCGCCACCAACTACCACCCGTCCAAATTCTAATAATATTAATATTAAAGATACAAAGTTGTCTATAAAAACATTTCACGCATGCAAAACCCTAAAAAGGAAAAACGACACTCAAACTAACACAAAAAAATGACTTCTTCTTCTACAAATGAAAACATTCAAATGGTGAAAGATCTAGTCAAGAAAGCAATTAATGAAGAAAAACTTTTAGATCGAGTTACAAGAAACTCATTAGGGATGATCTCAATCTGACCAGGGAACTAATTCTAGAAGAAACAATCGATCTTGTTGACAAGGATGCAAACTACATTTCCGAGAAAGTCAAGCTGAATACTGAGATAACAGAGAAGGTGAAGGCCCTCCTATCCAAAACCCTTGAAAAGAATAATTGCAAAAAGAATGGGGTGAAGGGAATTGAAAATTTTTAGTTATCATTGTTAGAGCCTCTTTTGATTCATAATGTGAAGATTTATATTAATTTTCATGCACATTTTGTCGATCATTATTTATCACCCGTTTCGAATAGACCTTCATCAAATATAACATCTTTATCTTATATATTACTATTCCTGTTTAGATAATAACGCAGATTATAGTGAGTATCATGCATAAATAAAAAAAATCTAAAAAAGATCTAAAGCCTATCCTTTAGTTATTACAATAAAACTAATAACAAAAAATATAAAAAAGTAAGAACTGTATTAATAACGCAAGTATAAACATTATCACGCAAGATTGAACGAATGCTACTGTGGCTTAATAACACAAGCATATTTAATTTCCATTAATAAGACAAGTATACATAACTCTCACGCAAAAGTCAATAAACTACTACTACTGATCTTCATCTTCACCTACATGATTTTTACATTCCTTCTATCATGACCTTTCTTACCTCAAATCAAACAACTGCGAGTCATTTTCCTTGCACGACTACTAGCTTGCTCTTTCTTTGATTTTATCCTCTTATGCGACCCATGACCTTTGTTTTTATACCTCCAGGAAGCCTAGTTGTCCCATCAACAAGTTGGTTAGCTCTTAATATATCAGCAAACCTATATTTCCGGTTTTGAGCAGGTATTGGACATTGATCTTCATCAGCTTTCTTCATCATTTCTTTCATTTTATCCCTCACAGAACAAAAAGCCTCTAGATATTGTGCCAGGCGATTGATAATGTATTCATATGAAAACATTATATCACGTAATACTTCATCAACCTTGTCCGCATGCTCATTGCCAGAATTCTTCATAACAATAGGATGTTTGGTTTATTCAGCACAGTCTCTTTAGTCGAGCGCTTCATGATATACTTATTTGAAAATTCAACCACCTCAAACATCTTAAATACATTAAAAATATGATAGCATAACAACCCATAACGCTCAAAAGGTTTGCAAGCACAAGTGGCTGTAATATCACCGTCTTTCCTTTCAAAATGAAACCTGAAAAATATAACGTAAACTTAATTTAAAAAATAACGCAAGACAAAATAACAAACACAATCCATTAAAGTATCTAATATATTAAATAACCCAAAGTATTATTGTAATCACGCAAAACTAAAATATAATCACCAAGCATACCTCTATAAGTCCAGGACCAAATGCTGCATAATCTTTAACAAAAATCTCCGCACTTTCCTCTCCGGTTACTGTATTAAAACCAATACGGTTCTTAAAAGCACAGTATATCTCATCTTGGACATCATTAAACATGGTCCTCATATATATTCTTGCAGCTTGTTCTTCAAGAGAAAATTCAGTCCAAGTATCAGGAAATGTATATCTTGAATCATGATCGTTCTTACGATGAGTGTGCCTTTGAATCTCAAGGGAGGATTCATAGTGGTTAAAAAAACTCAAGAAGGGTCATTTTTGAGTTTGTAACTTGACAAAAAATATGATTTTCGCTCTCAGATCCTGATGTCGTACGCATAAGCCTAGGCACCCACTCGTCGCGGAAATATGCAGGGATCTACATTAACCTCATCTCAAATATATCACTAAGCCACTTATTTGAAATCGAATCATAATCACTCATAACTTTTTCCTACTCAACATAAAAAACATTAAGATCAATAGAATCCGTCCAAGCAATATTACACATGGCCTGTCTGAAATCCTCATTATTACACATAGACGAACCAACCTGTCAAAAAAATGTTTGAACAATCACACAAACATTATCACATAAAACAACGCATGCACACATATAAAATTATGCATTAACGTATAAAATCACGCAAATCTAACAAAAAGTCTTATCAGCAACTTTCTTCATTGTGTGCCACATACACAACCTATGCCGGCTTTCATGGAAAATGCATTCAATTGTTATCTTCATAGCAGGGTCTTAGTCTGTCACAACAACTCTCGGCTGCACTCCAAAGGACTCCAAAAACATACTCAAAAGCCACTTTTATGATTCAGTTGTTTCAGAAGATAACAATCCATCACCAAGTGACACGTTTCGAAAATGATTATATATGCCAGTGAAATGGACAAAAACCATCTTGTACCCAAGATAATCACGCATCATATAACATCATATCACGCATCAAGTAAAATAATTACGCATGTCATATTTTAAATATTACGCATAAAAAATAAAAATAAACATAAAAAAACTTGGTCGTGTTGAAGGTGGCATCAGATGAAACAATTTCTCCAAATGTAACATAGTTGCTCTTACACTCACCATCAGCCCAGAACATGTCACACCCCAACCGACGGCGGAATATGTCGGGGCGCAATGATTGTCCAGATGCACATGACAACTAAATTAAGTTGTAATACTTAAACATGCCCTTTTTTTATTAATCAACTAAAGATATTGTACAATAAAGTTAAACATACAAAATACATATTAACTGATTTAAAGTCTTTAATCTAGGTCCAGCAATCCTAGCGTGATCACAACATAGCTCATGTATAGGTTCCTGCAACATGTATAAGATAAAGTGTCAACTACAAAGGTAGTTGGTGAGTAAACACATGATTAAATAATATAAGTATACTTTCAATAACAGCGATATATGTCTAGCCAGATATTTTCATATGTATAGTCAAACAAGTAATGAGTTAAAGCCAATGAATGAGCGCATCAAACCCTAGACAACTAGGCTTCCAATCACAAGGCGCTACACGCGAAGCATGCCAAGTGGGCTGTCAAACCAATAGATCTATTATTGTTACCCCGGCTCGGTGTGTTAATGAGTACGCTTCGAGATAGAATTAGTAACAGTGCTAGATCAAACCAATCACAATAATCCACACATATTTAACATACATAGAACGTATCAAATCATCATATAATCGCGTTTGTGGTTTAGAGAAACAATTTGAATATAGAGATACATGTTACACCCCAAAAATGTTTAAAAGATAATGCAGGTATGATTTCTCACAACTCGGATTATCATCCTAATGAATCACCAATAGAAATGATAATACGAATTGAATAGTCATAACCAACAATATTAAATGAGGGGGTTTAGTGAATACTCACTACTCAAATTATCATTTGAAGGAATCACCCTTCTAATGATAACAAGAGTTGATATCGCATCACATCCCATAATATTAAAAGAGGGGGGATTTAGTGGTTACTCACCTGATAAGTAGATCGAATACGAGAGATAGGACCAATTGCGAGAGACAGTAATCTGGAGTTTATCCTAGTGAAACGAACATGCTAAATGAATATGGGGAATGATTATATTTCTAAGGAAACGAGTCTTAAGGATAGTTAGGTCTTATAAAAAAAGACCATTTTACCCTTCGGTCCGCACTAACGTCTACATAATATTTATTTTCAAAATATATATTTCGATATATATCTTTTAGTTTGAATATCGTTTATTAAATATTCTTTAAATAAATTTAATATTTTTAAATATATTTATATTAAATATTCTTTAATTAATTTAGTTAAAACTGATTCTAATTAACATTTTGTATAACTTGTATTTCAATAATGATATTTGTAGTAATTAACAATTAATATAATATGATTACCTTTCGAATGAGTTGTGAAACGAGTCTGAATAATCGAATAATAAAGTTGTTCGAATTAGATAAATGAATAATCCAAACTAATCACCGTCTCGCCACGAGCATTTCCCCGTTGTCGGTTTGTCTTTTCGAGCGAGTTAAGTCACCGAAACGTTGACCGCAAGTGTTGACGGGTTTGTATAACGGGTCTAATACAACACCCGTTTATAACCAATTACTACCACCGTTAACTACCGCCAACCGCCGCCATTATACTCACTGTCCCGGTGATTCATCACCATCATTACCAAGCCCCACCGTTGGACACACACCACCGAAACATCGACCGAATAACTCCGTTTTAACACATATATTTAACGGAATCGAAGAGGTCTGTTGCTGGGTTTAATTAAACGGAGAAGAAGAAGGGCTGGATTGGGTTGGTGTCGTGGGGTTGTAGTGGTAGTAGTTTGGTCGCCGGCCAGAGAGTGGTGTCGCCGTGAAATCGAGAGCGGAGGGGAGGGAAGGAGAGCTACGGCTCTCTTTTTCTTTCTTCTTTCATTTTGTTTATTTTGTTTTTCTTCTACTGGTTTTAATTTGTGATGTTTGTATGTGAACATGGTATGTATATATACTATAGTTTTAGATAAGATAGTATGAAATATGAATGCAATCTCATTAAGAAATCCAACACGTAGCTAGTGAGTATTCAATTTATGAAATGAATCAATAGGACATTAGGCAATCTTCTCAAGTGTATACGTATGTATATCTGTTGAGAGATAACTACAATCCCTATCTAGCCACGTATATGTATAAGAGTAGGGTACAAGAAAAGTTAAGATATTTAGTGTAATACTATTTAATAAGTAAGTAGGTATTATACCTCGTATTCTATACCTGTTAATATCTTGTAACCAGTTTATAAAAATTTCTGAATATCTAAAATATTACGGGAGTTCAGTAAATATAATTATTATATTTATTTTTCGGTTATATCGTAAAGTGGTGTGCGTTTAGTTAATTAACGGTATAGAGTGCGTGTCCAATCGGCATTGGGATCGTTGCCGTTTTATAAACTGAATATATTTACTCGACTTAAATTCTTAATAAATATTATAATAATTATTTATACCTCGCTGAGCCGTTAAAAGTATCCCGAATGGCTAACCGAATTGATTTCGGTTATTTTGATGACGTTTACGAGCTATATAGGATTATCACACAACCGAGCCCAAATCACTATTTTTCGTTTTCCCGCTCCGTTATAACTCGGATTTGAGATCCGTTTTCGCCCACGATCTTTATTTTTCATTCTCTATTATATTTTAAAAATTCACATCTTGTCGTTTACCCGAAAGTCGGGTGACAATTTCGGATGTGGATCGGGTTTTATGAATGGGTTGGGCACGGGTGTTACAGTCTCCCCTACTTCAGGAAATTTCGTCCCGAAATTTGAAGAGAAATTCGAGATGAGTGGAAGGAAAATATCAATGGTGATAGGGAATTTGGTACAAACAAACAACCAATGGTCAGTTCTATGTTCGATTCCTAATTCATTTTCAAACCGCAGCTAACCCACCATATCTGTAATACTTTAAAAATGCGCTAGTAACCTACGGAGAACCACCATTTCTACATAACAACGAATGATCTTAAGATCGTAACGACATGATAGAGTTTGAACAACATCAGATTCGATGGATCATGATTACATGATTATTCGTATCAATCAGATTTGTAGATTTGATTTATCACCGTCTCCCGTACTTCAGGGAAAAGACCGGTGGAATATGAGGAGAGTGGTGGGGGTAACATGATTTACTTATAAATTGCTGAAGCTGATATTTTGACATTAAGTTAAGACTATCATTCCATACAATAAAATGGGATCACAGGTTTCTTAACGAGAGAACGTGTCGAGTACTGGTGAGCTAAATGGGTAGCGAGCCACATTTAATTCACCTACGGGACGCGAGGTCTTGTTAATAATCTGGATTAGAAATAGAAATTGGCTAAAACCCAAGATTAACGTCTATGACCAAAACCAAATGTATGCTAAGCTAGCATCACACACAAGTGTTTAGGTGTAGTACGTATAAGTCTTGGACTGGCCAGATAAATTAGAGATACTTTATAATATAGAGCAAATTCAACCATTGCCATTTAAGGCGGTGATAATGCGAGAGGATTGTTTTTAACAGATATACTTGATTAATCCGTTTGAGGAAAAGATAGTGATTCAACACGAATACCATTTAAATGAATCACCATTCAAATGATAACACGAATTGATCACTTGATATCAAATTGCAAATCATTATTTGAATGAATCACCATTCGAATGATAATACAAAGTGGATATCATAATGTTTCCTTTATTAAGATTAATAAGAGAGTCAAGACCAGATTAAATCATGGTCTTGAGAATGTTCAGGAATCACTAACGGACAATTGTTCCGTATGGGGATAACGAGAATTGATCTTGAGGAGATAGGCGATTTCGTGAATTTTCTTGATGATGTTGCTAATATAAGAGTTTCGATATTTGATGATGAGTCCATCAGACTGGTGATGTACATTCGATATGTATCATCTTTTTAGATGAATGGGTGTTCCTCAAAGTGGGGAACTAGATCGAATGAATTTTGATAAAGTGATATTTAACAAGGATGCCACATATTCGTTACGGGTTTGATGAAGGAGACATGTTTCTAATTTATTGGCATGAATAGTCAAGTTCGAGTTATCTTGAACGAGGGATAAATTCCACGTGATGTTTTAGACACTCAATTCAATGATGACGTTTGATCTTCCCGAGAGTATGTTTGTCAGGGATTGAGTTGCAATTAAGGATAATGGAAATTGAGGGTAATAGGTTTCTTGTCCGCTAATTAATCATAATGAGAGGTTTAAGGGTAATGAATATAAGAAATGATTGAGTAAATAGGAGGGTAATAAGCAAAGAGTTATAAAACTCGTATTCTGATATATATACAGGAAGAACATCGATTGGAAAGATTACAAACTTTAGTTACAGGGTAATAGATTTATTCAAATACTAACAAAGTCCAAACGATCTTCAATCATCATCATTACTTCCTTCAGATATCATTCACGTCGAAAGTTCCAGCAGTTGCTTGGAGGTTTGAAAATTGTTGTGTAAAGGAGTTCTGATAGTGGCTGGATGAGGACACATGTTTCGAAAGTGATTAGGGTTTCCATAATGATAACAACAATGCATCGGGATAGCAGAAGGGATATGAGTAGGAGCAGGTGCCATAGTTTGAATTATTGGAGGTTGGGTTTTATGCTCTGCATTGTTGGCTGGAGGGTTGGGAATAACAGTAGCATCATTGTTGCCAAATTTATCGTTGAGGGCTTGTCGGAAAATGTTGGAGATGAAAGCTGCAACTTGTTGAGAAATTTGTCGGGCCATCTGTTTATCGTCAGGATTCATGCTGAAGATGTTTAGGAGACAAGGGATATGATAATCAATTCGGGAGTATAAAGAGGGATATTTTATAAAACATATGAATCTAGAAATCACGAGATTTCTAATAAGGTATGGAGAAGAAATCATGTTGATTTAGTAAAACGTAATGGAATGGTTTTCGTTTCTCGATTGAGAAACTACAACCCGTGACTAATCAGAGTTAATTGGGATTCGTAGCGGTAATTGACATGCTTTGGCCTAATAGGTTCCAACACTCTCACCAAAGACTTCTAGGTAGGCATCACGGTCCACACGGTTGATCAGGTTTTATACGCAATGCCTGCCTAGATAGACCTCCGGCTACCGGTGCCTTCTCCCTTCCAGTTACTACATGTCTACTGCTAGGAACCTAACTCCGACGGAATTTTCAAAATCAGAATTTTCAAAATCCTAAAATGGCACGTAAGGAACCATTACTAAGGATAGAGGCTAGGAAGCCATAAAGGATTTGTGTACATGTGTGTGTTAAGTGTTAACGCAAAGGTGAGATCTAAGAGAGGCAAGTTTAAGCAGCATCTAAATGACATAATATAATAATAGGCATGCAGACATGAGTTAATCATGTAGGACACCTAAGGCATATAGTCTAGGTCATCCGGTTCTAATAACCTAAATCGCTATAGCCAAGGCTCTGATACCAATCTGTCACACCCCAACCGACGGCGGAATATGTCGGGGCGCAATGATTGTCCAGATGCACATGACAACTAAATTAAGTTGTAATACTTAAACATGCCCTTTTTTTATTAATCAACTAAAGATATTGTACAATAAAGTTAAACATACAAAATACATATTAACTGATTTAAAGTCTTTAATCTAGGTCCAGCAATCCTAGCGTGATCACAACATAGCTCATGTATAGGTTCCTGCAACATGTATAAGATAAAGTGTCAACTACAAAGGTAGTTGGTGAGTAAACACATGATTAAATAATATAAGTATACTTTCAATAACAGCGATATATGTCTAGCCAGATATTTTCATATGTATAGTCAAACAAGTAATGAGTTAAAGCCAATGAATGAGCGCATCAAACCCTAGACAACTAGGCTTCCAATCACAAGGCGCTACACGCGAAGCATGCCAAGTGGGCTGTCAAACCAATAGATCTATTATTGTTACCCCGGCTCGGTGTGTTAATGAGTACGCTTCGAGATAGAATTAGTAACAGTGCTAGATCAAACCAATCACAATAATCCACACATATTTAACATACATAGAACGTATCAAATCATCATATAATCGCGTTTGTGGTTTAGAGAAACAATTTGAATATAGAGATACATGTTACACCCCAAAAATGTTTAAAAGATAATGCAGGTATGATTTCTCACAACTCGGATTATCATCCTAATGAATCACCAATAGAAATGATAATACGAATTGAATAGTCATAACCAACAATATTAAATGAGGGGGTTTAGTGAATACTCACTACTCAAATTATCATTTGAAGGAATCACCCTTCTAATGATAACAAGAGTTGATATCGCATCACATCCCATAATATTAAAAGAGGGGGGATTTAGTGGTTACTCACCTGATAAGTAGATCGAATACGAGAGATAGGACCAATTGCGAGAGACAGTAATCTGGAGTTTATCCTAGTGAAACGAACATGCTAAATGAATATGGGGAATGATTATATTTCTAAGGAAACGAGTCTTAAGGATAGTTAGGTCTTATAAAAAAAGACCATTTTACCCTTCGGTCCGCACTAACGTCTACATAATATTTATTTTCAAAATATATATTTCGATATATATCTTTTAGTTTGAATATCGTTTATTAAATATTCTTTAAATAAATTTAATATTTTTAAATATATTTATATTAAATATTCTTTAATTAATTTAGTTAAAACTGATTCTAATTAACATTTTGTATAACTTGTATTTCAATAATGATATTTGTAGTAATTAACAATTAATATAATATGATTACCTTTCGAATGAGTTGTGAAACGAGTCTGAATAATCGAATAATAAAGTTGTTCGAATTAGATAAATGAATAATCCAAACTAATCACCGTCTCGCCACGAGCATTTCCCCGTTGTCGGTTTGTCTTTTCGAGCGAGTTAAGTCACCGAAACGTTGACCGCAAGTGTTGACGGGTTTGTATAACGGGTCTAATACAACACCCGTTTATAACCAATTACTACCACCGTTAACTACCGCCAACCGCCGCCATTATACTCACTGTCCCGGTGATTCATCACCATCATTACCAAGCCCCACCGTTGGACACACACCACCGAAACATCGACCGAATAACTCCGTTTTAACACATATATTTAACGGAATCGAAGAGGTCTGTTGCTGGGTTTAATTAAACGGAGAAGAAGAAGGGCTGGATTGGGTTGGTGTCGTGGGGTTGTAGTGGTAGTAGTTTGGTCGCCGGCCAGAGAGTGGTGTCGCCGTGAAATCGAGAGCGGAGGGGAGGGAAGGAGAGCTACGGCTCTCTTTTTCTTTCTTCTTTCATTTTGTTTATTTTGTTTTTCTTCTACTGGTTTTAATTTGTGATGTTTGTATGTGAACATGGTATGTATATATACTATAGTTTTAGATAAGATAGTATGAAATATGAATGCAATCTCATTAAGAAATCCAACACGTAGCTAGTGAGTATTCAATTTATGAAATGAATCAATAGGACATTAGGCAATCTTCTCAAGTGTATACGTATGTATATCTGTTGAGAGATAACTACAATCCCTATCTAGCCACGTATATGTATAAGAGTAGGGTACAAGAAAAGTTAAGATATTTAGTGTAATACTATTTAATAAGTAAGTAGGTATTATACCTCGTATTCTATACCTGTTAATATCTTGTAACCAGTTTATAAAAATTTCTGAATATCTAAAATATTACGGGAGTTCAGTAAATATAATTATTATATTTATTTTTCGGTTATATCGTAAAGTGGTGTGCGTTTAGTTAATTAACGGTATAGAGTGCGTGTCCAATCGGCATTGGGATCGTTGCCGTTTTATAAACTGAATATATTTACTCGACTTAAATTCTTAATAAATATTATAATAATTATTTATACCTCGCTGAGCCGTTAAAAGTATCCCGAATGGCTAACCGAATTGATTTCGGTTATTTTGATGACGTTTACGAGCTATATAGGATTATCACACAACCGAGCCCAAATCACTATTTTTCGTTTTCCCGCTCCGTTATAACTCGGATTTGAGATCCGTTTTCGCCCACGATCTTTATTTTTCATTCTCTATTATATTTTAAAAATTCACATCTTGTCGTTTACCCGAAAGTCGGGTGACAATTTCGGATGTGGATCGGGTTTTATGAATGGGTTGGGCACGGGTGTTACAGAACATACTAGTTAGTTGACCTTCATCATCAACTGTGTACTTAAAAGAATAATCAGGAAGATGATCTTTTTTTGTTAAGCATCCTCCTTACAACCATCTCAGAATCGTATTCCCCAATATAATAGCTTAGATCACACTTGAAGTTCTTGCAATCGGTAACGGTGGCATCAACATTCTCAAAGCCTTCGTATTTTTGCCTCATCAAGTTAAACGCTTTAACTTGACTCATATTTAACATCGACAAATCATAAATCAGACATTCTTGTACGTATGATAAATTCCTGTTAGAGTGAAGAAAATGAATGTCTTCCTGCCCAACGAGACTGTGATTATGTTCTTCAACAAACTTATAAACTTTGAATGAAATTCCATCATGAGACGTCAAAACAACGTGGGCTTGACAACCAGACCTAATGGAATATTTTCCCTTGGTTTTACCTTTTTTTAACCTTTATTAGTAGAGACATCTTGGGAATCAAATTTCTTAAATGGTTTATGTCCCTCCTTATAACATACATAATATTTCCCTTTAATAACACTGCTAACCTCGTATTGTGAACCTTTCCTAATTGAGAAATCAACCTCTTTTGCGTAATCTAAATAAAACTGATAACCTTCATCTAAAGATGAGAAAATCATATCTTCAGCTGGTTTAATCGATAAACGAACGATGGAGTTAAACGTTCCTCCTGTAAGATCTCTACAAAAAATAACGCAAAGTATAAAAATAAGAACAAATATTCACGCACACGTAATACTATAAAATTATGCAAGTTGAAAATTAAAACTCTATACTACAGCATCTGTCTGTAATACAAATTCATGCATGTAATAAATAAACCGCAAGTTCTAGTATAAACGATGCATAAAAAGCAATACGCAATCACACCTTAATATATGCTACAAAACAAACTAATCACACATTAAAATCACGCGGAAAACTATTCACCACAATGAAGGCAACTTATTCAATCTACATCCTATCTAACTAACAAATCTGAACAACCTAACCACGCAAATCAATTCAAACCCAATATATGAACGAATTAAACACATGATTCAGTAAAAAAAATCACGCAGAAAACTAATCACCATATTTAATGCAAACATATTAAACCTACATCCAATCTAACTAATAAATCACGACAACCTAAACTACGCCAATCTATTCAACTAAATATACGAACGAATTGCATGCATGATTCTGTACAAAATACATTAACGCATCATGTGAAAAAATAAAAACAAACTACAATCACATATTGCAAGTACATAAACATCTTGATCTCACAAAAATCAATTAGAGATCTTACCGTACGCATCTTCCATTACGTCGAAATCCGAATCAAAGTACTACGTTTCCAAATCAAAACTAGTTTATATCAAAATTTCAATCTAATAAAGCTATTTATACATGACAGGACATGAAATACTACAAAAATAACTGAACCCTAATTATTAGCGCGGAAGAAATCACGTAAGACATACCATTTAAAACATGTAAAATGACGACAAGACCCCTCCGTGTAAAAACTTAAAACTACATGTGTTAAACTTTCGACGCATATAAAATGCCCTTTGTACTAGATCTTTTATCTATTTTTAACTAGTTTCTTACTAGTTTAATTTTTAATAATAAAGCCGACCTTTGTCGTTAAAAAAAATTAATAGAGCTAAATCCACTTAATTTTCGAATACTGATACTAAAGGGGGGAAATCAGCATTTTTACATACTACGAGGGCTAGAAAAGAAAAACCTGCAGCTTTTTTATCCTTCTTCCCGATCTATCCTCGTAATCCACGCAATCTCAACTTCTTTTACCTGCAACCTCGCTGACTTCATCCATCTCAATCGCTCCATTTCGCCCGAATTTCTAGGTCGATCTCTTCCTCTTTTCCCCAATTTCCATCAATCATTTGATCATCGATGACGTTCACAGGTTGATTTTCTCTCACTTTTGTTCAAAAAATTGATTTAATTCTGTGATATTGCAGCCTGAATACATCTTCTGATTGGATTGATTGGATCGAGATTGATTCCTTTTGTTCCGAATTCCCGACGATTATAAAACTCTGAGATCTTATGCATATTGTACCAGATTGTCGGTATCTATAACTTCGTCAAATAAAAGCGGATCCGTGACCTAATTTTTCGTTAGATTTGCGATTTCTAGATTTCGAGATTTCGAGACTTCGAGATCGAGATAGATCAGATTGATAAGGTGCCGGAAAACAAGCATTTGAGACGAGATCGTGAAAAGAATATGAGACTGCCAATGGTTGATTGCCGTAGTTTGATCGAATTCTGCAGAGCTTTCGAACAGCACAAGAACATGACGTCAGCGAATAACAGTAATCAATCTCGGAACAATAAGAACAGGAATAACGGTTGCAATTCTGTTAATCCTTTATCACATCCGTTTTGCGATAGATCCCCATTCGCCGCGCTGGATATTCTGATGCTGATTCTGGTGCTTGGAGCACTTGGATTTCTAATCATTCCATACATCAATATTTTATATCGTGAATCTGTACAGATTCTCCCTTTAGTTTTTGAAGTTATCCAGGAAGTAATCTCGGATGCCCCAATCGCGTATGTGATTGGAGCAGTAGCAGCTTTCAGTGGCGTGATCGCCACGATAGCTGCCTGGGAAATACTCGAAGTTAAATCGAGAAAATGCGGGAAACGGAATTGTAAGGGACTGCGTAAAGCTGTTGAATTTGATATCCAGCTCGAGCCCGAAGAGTGTGTTAAGTATCTGGCATCAGGATCAACAGCAGATTATGATGTGAAGCCGTTGGAATTAGGGCAAGATCACAAGGAGCTGGAGGCTGAGTTGAAGAAGATGGCACCTGTTAATGGCCGGACTGTTCTCATTTTCCGATCACCATGTGGATGTCCTGCTGGGAGATTGGAGGTATGGGGATCTAAGCGAATTCGTAGAATCAAAAAATAAGTATAATGATCTAATTATCAGATTTCCCTTTAGATAGAATAAATTTGAGATGATATGTATTACAGAATAAGGGAGCCCCATATGATTTAGTGATTGCTAGTAGTCTATTACTTATCAAGTTAAAGTAACAATAAAGAAACATTTGATTGTTTTACAGTTTATATATGTCATCCTTGAAGATTATACATGTGGTTTATGGTTCTGATGACTTGTTCCTGAATCATGTTAGTAGTATATTACTAATTGATTTCCATTTGTGTTTATTCTTTACTTTTTCTTGATTTGCTTGT
This sequence comes from Deinandra increscens subsp. villosa, assembly GCA_039602395.1. Lineage (NCBI taxonomy): Eukaryota > Viridiplantae > Streptophyta > Magnoliopsida > Asterales > Asteraceae > Deinandra > Deinandra increscens. The sequence goes on along the minus strand of JBCNJP010000023.1, from coordinate 90,097,624 downwards.
ATGTGGGCACACTGCACACTTTGTGCCCTAGAAAGTATGAAGAAAGATTAGGAATTGAGATGAATAGGCTAGGGGTAATGGTCATAGATATATAATTTTATAGTTTTGCTATCGAAATCCTATGTTTCAGTTTGATTTATGAAGTTTTATCTCCCAATAGGAAATGGAAATCATGTATCTAGTTTGGCTATTGATCCTTATGTTTTCAAATTGATTTGTATCATAGGACTTCATGCACACTCCACATGATTTCTTACCCTATTTATGTTGCCTTAATTATGGATTTAGGGTTGAGTTTGACTTTCGATGAGACCTTGCTAACCAAGGGGATGTGGCAAAACGCAACGTGCGTTAGGCAGGTGGCCTTTAAGGGGATTAAAGGTAGAAAACTAGTGGAATAAGATTCGAACCTAAGACCGCTGCTATAGGAAGTCATGTGTTTACCACTACGCCACCCCCTTGAAGGCAACCAATTTGGTGCATCCTAGTTCATACATATCTAGGATGATTACCTTTTGTCCTTATACATATTATGTGAATTGTTCATGAAGAAGCTGGTTTGATTTCTTGTTCAATCGGAATCTTGACAGAGGATCTACGGTTAGATCTTTGTAAATAACGATAGATGCTATGGTAACCAGCTCATCTAAATAATGATAGGCAACATATGGTAACAGCTAGGAGTAATTAGCAACCGGAGATCTGTTATAATAGCTATTAAGTAATTAACAATAGACGATGGTAGGAATCTGTGTGAATATGATAGGAGACATTTTGTAACTACATGAAGTCAATAATTAGAGGATTTAGTGATTTACCCAGTCTGTGTTATATTATTAAATTAGCCTTTAGATGACTATGATATATACGCGTGAGATATATGCATAACTACAGAAAAATGTCGTTTTCAGTGTTTGGTAAATATTAACATCGCGGTGTAATAACAAAGCCTGGATGGGGGCGGATCATTATCGTGGTATGTTAGTTCTTAGGGGATTTGGTCAGGAGTTTGGTATAGAAAAAATAAGATATATCATATATGAATAGCTAGTAGAGGTAGCAGTTTTGACCCGTTAACTTATATATGGGTCAATTTTTACTATGTTAACCTCGACCAAAACCTGTTTTTAAGGCGTACAGCCTCCTAACCCAAAGATTTATATTATTAATTTAATAATATAATTTTGCTAATCATAATTAACAAACTAATAATTTGAATTCTTTTAGGAAACTTGCAAAAAGTGGTAAACCCAAGTGAACATGGTGTTTTGATCTGTATTTCAAAATGTGCAGTTTTGACCCGTTACCCCAAACCCATCACTGGGAATTTCGATTAGTAGGCCTTATTTTGCAAGTTTATGAGCATGTCTTTGTGATGTTTACAAATTTCAACTTTATGAGATCACTAGAAAACAGACGAACAATTAGGACCCGAGTGTTAAAAGATTGATCTTTTCATGTTCAATGTCTCTGATTTTGATCGGTTCTTCCAACTAATGATTGCTGCTTGGAGTTTGCTGCAATTTGATAAGCTGTTAGTTTAACAAGAACGACACATATTTTGGTTCTTCCCTTTGTTCTTGACTTCTTGACATATTATGTCCAATTTAATGGGGATTGCATATTTGGGGTTTTTTTTAAATGGTTAGAATCATTATTATTGATGCATGCACGTTCGGGTGACAATTTATTACAGGACTTCAAATAGAAGCAACCAGGTTTTGGATTGTCAATTATGGAATGTTTTATCTGTATAATTAAATAAGTCGTTGGATCTCTTTAACTCGTTTAACTAAACTAAAGGGGACGTGTTAATGCCAATATGTTTAACCCGTTTAGTTAAAGTGGTGATCTTATTTATGACTCAACTAACAAGTTTACAACCTGTCAACCGAATCCACTTGTTTAGATAAAGGGTTACACTTTTTTGTTAGGGTTACATGTTTTCAAGTATGAAGACTGATATTTTTGACACAATTAAATATATATGGTTCAAATTCATTGATTTAACCTGTCAACTTGGTACTCAAGACTAGTGTACGACTCAAAAATAATTAGTCAATTTGAGCTTTTAATCATTATTGTTAGACTTTTTCAAACTTGTCTTTGTATGGTTTTTTCCAAGAGTTGTTAGAAAAATAATTATTAAAATGTTCTTTTAAAAATATTTATTTTGTAGTTTTATATATTGAAGATGATAGATTTAAAATTTCTTTATGTGGATTTTATACGGGTCACCACTTAAGCCCAAAAGATCCTAGAATTTGTTAAATGGGTCACACGCCGATCATCATCAGGGACCATAAGATCCATCTCAGTGTGGGGACCAAAAGTCTATTTGGACATAAGTTACACGTCACCTAATTATGCTCCATCAGCCAATGAGAACGTAGCATGAATGGTGCATGACCCCTTCTAGAAACTCCACACGATCCCACACACATGTACCTGACGTCACACACTCACGTGCTAAACCCTAATCCACCTTCAAATATAAATATGGAAGTCGCCTGAGGTACTTTCTTTATACTCTCATACTCACACACACTTATAACTCCATCTTCTCCGATCAATATTCTTGTACTTATTCTCACGCTAGAGGGTTTTCGTAGAGCACCATTTCCTGTCCTGCTAAGGCCTTAATGCGTTGCTACGTGTGCAGGAGCCATCATCTTCACTAGAATACTTGTTGATCAAGTAAGATTTGGAGCTGGTGTCGAACCAGTTTGTGTCTGGGTCATCGGAACTAGATCCGTCCTCATTTTGGCTCAAACATTGGTGCAATCCGTTCATACTTTTCACGAAAAATCTCTTTTGTTGTATTCGTTACATGTTCATATATCTGAATCCCAGCAACCTTTCTTTCCTCCGACACCGCCCTCACAAAATATCCCCTACTAATTCTTTGATGATTCCACCCATCGAAACCGTATCTACAGTCTTTGCTATACCAACCTTCCATGACGAACCGCCTCTGCTTGACCATGATGGTTCTGACGAGCAGGACTTCTCTATGTCTTCACTAAAACCATACTGGTCCACCGTTAAAAAACCTCGATTGTCTACACAAATCCGTTCTATCCCACAGAATCAACGCATTCCAACCCTTGTTACAACTACTCATTTGTCAAAATCACGGTTATAGTGGTTCCCAGTCACTCCATACTCGGACCAACCCCCTATTCACCAGGTGCGAATAATCCGATGACTATCGATACATCACCACCTCCTGATCTCGACTCCCCCCCCCCCCTCCCTGAAACTTAAGATGTGGTAAATATGATGGTCTAGAGGACCCCCGAGATGGCCACTTTATTTTTTTTATATATAAGCGAGTGGGGAGGAGCAATGTTCCATCAATATTTGGTGTTATATGTTTTGTAGAGGCTTTAGTGAGAGCAACAAGGTTATGGTTCAATATCCTCCGAGTGGGAAGTATTGGTAGCTTTGACGAATTACTTGAAAAATTCTCCTAACATTTTAGCCAGCAGAAACGACACACCAAAGATAAAACAGAGATACTCCATATTTGTCGTCGCGAGCCGGAAATTGTGAAAAGTTTCATTGTCCGTTTCAACCTTGAAATCTTACAAATTGAAGGTGCCACAGAAGACCCAATGATAGCCGGTTTCTTCAGGGTGTATGCGTCGATCATTTAATCTGCAAATTACATGGTCCCAACGGTCTTCCACCTGGGACGCCCTTATCGAAGTTGCAAAATTATATGTGAAAGCGAAAAAAAAATCGCACTTAGTCGCACTTTCGATAAGCTCAAAAAGTCGGTGGATAAAATGTATAGTCGTGTAACATAACTTTATGTTCTAAGCTTGATACTCTAATTTTAAAGTCATTACGCATTCTTTTTGTATTTCTGTTGTTTGATGATCATTATGCAACGTGGCGGCTGTAGGTGGTTGTCAATTTGTCATATGACATGTTAAATAATATATTTTTTATTTTTCTGTTTTTGTTTTTATTTGAACGCAACAAATTTAGCATCGGAGTTGGTTATGTAATGGGTACATTTGTGTTACATAAACCTTAGGTACTGGGACTCAATATAGTGTTTTTGTATTTTTGTTTTCTTTATGTTGCGTTAGAGAAATGCAAGTATTTTGTCTATCTGTGGTATACCTACAAACAACACGCGGATATTAAATATAGTTATTAATTTTATTATCACCTAACTATTCTAAGAAATTGTAAAAATTGACTGGTGGTATTAAATACACATAAATTTATACAAAGAAAAATACAAATGAATTTACTCAAACTTAATCCATTTCTATCTAGAATTAATAAGTATCACTTAAATAAAATATTGAAGTGAAGTAAAAGAAAAACTAATTACTTTATACATATATATCTCAGAATTGATGTTTGAGACTTATATAACACTCACAACAATTTCTATGCTTTCACTATTCTCCATCAATGTTTAGTTTGACCCGCCACCATGATTAAGATTTGAAGTTCTTCTCCTTTTTCCTTCTCTCTGAAAAAGTCCAAACTTCAAAAAATAATAGTTCAGCTTCTGTTTATTTCTATTTTTTTTTTCTTGAGATGTGCTTTCATCTTTTCGTTTAAAAAAGTTAAATAACTTCAATCTAATTCATAAAAATGATCTTTTTGCGGTTTGGAATGAGTGTTTATTTTGGGAAATATTAAGTAATCATGGTGGAGGTCAGGCAGTTAACAAACAGATGATGTCCAGTTCAAGTGGTGGTTCTTGAAAATCCTCCGATTATGATGCGTGAGAGGATAATGATACGTGTAAGAGGCAATTTATGAATATTAGGATAAAACAAACATAAAAAATATATTTAGCCAAATATAATATGCAAAACATATCGATAGAGGCTAAAGCAAACATACAAAAATACATTTAGCCAACCCCATAACGTAATATTATATAGTGTCCTAGATCCGTGTTTTACTACACTTTTTTCACTAATTTTTAGAACGACTAAACCTACTTCAATGTACAACAAATTTACATCAAGGGAAAATATCTACAGAAAATCAACAATTATCCAAAAAACAAAAAAACCAACATTTTTTTATCTATAACTTCTTCATATATTAATAATTTTTAAAAAGAATTTTACCAAAAAATCTATAATTTTATTAGCTTCATTTATGGGGAAAAAATTTTTAAATAAAAAGTTTAGTGATTATTTATTAGTGCATCATGCAATAGTACTAATAGTATTGCATAATGCATTATAATTAAAACTACTTAAAAAGAAGAAACTTAACTTAAATATGGATGTGGTTTATGCGAATAATATAAAAAACAAAGAATTAACATTCATAAACTAATTTTATATTATTGTTGCATAGTGCATTATTAATTTCAAGCTAAAATTTGAATTTTATTTTATTTTTTAAAAAAACTCAAAAATATTTTTAAAGTTTTTTTTTTCCAGTACTTTTAAAATCATGAAAGAAACATATAAAAAAAGTTTAAAAAATAAAAAAAAAATCTTGATTTTTTGCAAAATATTGGTTTTTTATAGAACCCAACCCTTTACAACAACGCACAAAATGAGATTATAACCTTTAATTACTTGATAACAAACATATATTGGTGATCTTAGTTTCATCATTTCATTTTAATATAATTGAATTTATTTTAGTCCAAATGAGAATTTGAAATAAAAAATTATTCGACTTGCTAAGGAAAGCACATTTATTTAATATAATTATAATTTCTAAAATCATGAAATCTCTAGTGTTTTTACAAGGCCACATGAGTTTGGGTCCGATTTGGTTCAAACAGGTACACTCCTAATAGGTGTCTAGTTGGGCGATTAGCATAGAAATATTATTTTTTGACAAATTTGTTACACGCCAAAAGTTATCAAGATTCACATGATAAAAGAAAAGTTGTTTCAAAATGATAACTAATTTTGATAGCGTTTATATCACTTTATTTATATTTTGACAAATTTGTTACACAACTAAAGTTATCAAGATTCACATGATAAAATAAAATTTGTTTCATAATGATAAACTAATTTTGATAGCTTTTATATCACTGTATTTACTATGGTATAGTTGCAGTTTAACGTTCCTCAAATATCTAAATGCTTAACAAAATAAATTATAACCACCATAGAGTAAGGGTAGGAGCGGTGGTAAGCGGCTAGTGTCACGACTACCTTAGGTTTCGCTGCTACACCAAAACCACTATCAACCTCAAGGCTACTCGTGTGGCTTCAATTCATGGTTTATACTAGCCGAATAGTTTGTGTGTGTGGTTACTCCTAAACCAATTATTTCACCCCCTCCATTTAGACTAGTATTAGGATAGTAAAAATAATAATAAGGTGACAACTTTTTAATTGGTTAAGACTAAAATCGAAAAAACTGCTACCTACTACCCTAATAATTTATAATGTTTTTACTGGGACTGCAAACAGATCGAACCGAATCGAATGAAATCTTGTTCATGTTCATTAGTTAAGCAGTAAATATGTTCACGTACACATAACGAACATAAATTTTTGTTACTGTCTTGTTCATGAACATGTGCTATTTCAAATAAATAAAAATCAACATTCTTAATTCCAAACACCCGGCATAATCACCTTAAATATATGTATACAGCACTTGGCATAAAAAATATAAACATAATTATCCAAAAAAGTACGAGTTGGAAAAAATAATCATAAACACAATTATCCCATAATAAGGTCATTCCCAATGGGTGCCTCGAGGGTTCGATGAAATGCCGACTTAGATTCGGTGCCCTTGGTGGCACCATTGGGTGTCTTCGATGAAACAAGCATGGAGCCAAGCTCGGTCCACTCCCACCGCAATGACCTCCTTTCCCACCGAGATATATTCCCACCGAGATGTTTTTTTTTATTTTATTAATTGATTAAAATAATAATAAAAGTAAAGTGATAGAAGTGAAATGTGAAAGGTGGGTATTGAAAGTGAAAATGAGTGAAAGGTGATGGAAGTGAAAGGTGATGATGTGGCGCTGGGTTGTCAAAATAGTAAGTGAAAGAAGTGAAAAATGAAATGTAAGTATTGTGACTAACCTAATATCACAAAGATGTAATGTTTAAATCGTAAAACTTTCACGAACATATTACCAAACGTTCACAAACACAAATGAACGAAAACAACATTACCAAACGTTCACTAATTAAATAAACGAACGTAAACGAATTTTTTTAAACAATTTACAAATTGTTCATAAAATGTTCGATTCGTTTATAAGTTTACGAGACGTAACTTTTACTATGAATCTTCATATAATATTCATATTTTAATGGCATGACACATTTTGAATGAGAGAGAAATAAATCGCAACCCAAATCAAAAACCAGCCAAAAAGATAACCGGATTTTAGTCGGCAAGATGCAGATCACAATGTGGGGTGAATCATCATCCATGTGCCATGAATTTAAAACTAGTTTTAAATCTCCCATGGACCCCCAATCACTTTCATCTCCTGCTCCACACCCCACAACTTCCTCTCCTCCATCCAAATTAGGCTTATTTCACCTCTCCAATTTCCATTCCAAAATCATCAATCCATCCAGTTCACTTCATTCTTCAGATCGAATCCAAAATGGACCAGATGAAGACCGATCAGAGTGCGCAACAGATCGGCGTGCGAAGACCGAGAACGAAGATCGTCTGCACTCTCGGACCGGCTTCCAGATCCGTTCCGATGGTGGAGAAGCTACTGAGAGCGGGAATGAACGTCGCTAGGTTCAATTTCTCGCATGGATCTTACGAGTACCATCAGGAAACCCTAGATAATCTCCGGATCGCCATGGATAATACTGGTATTCTCTGTGCAGTCATGCTCGATACTAAAGTACGTCTTCTATTTACTCTATTTACGAATCCTAATCGATCGATTGTTTGCAATTTGTTTATCTGCTGCTTAGCGATTTCTGAATCTAGATGTGTTTAACTGTTTGTGAATCATGAATGCGATATAGGTTTAGAACTAGCTCTGTTTTCATCATCGAATTCATGTGTTCAACTGTTTATGAAGCTTGAATGTGATATAGGTTTAGAATCTATGTGATTGCTTCAGTTTCTTAATTTTGACTTTAGTCAAAATTAAACTGATTACTTCTGAGTTCTGAACTTCAAAGTTTTGATTTGGATTCTGTCTATAATGTGTAGTGTTCAACTGTTAATGTAGTCTTTTAATCCAATTTTGTTAGGAGATTGAATGTTAGGTTATTATATTTCGTAAGATTTAAACCCATATTTTACGAGTAAAGTATCTATCGGGACGTTAGGTTATCGTTTAATGCTATATTTATAGGTAGTCACGACTCACTAACTCTCATGTAACCATGTAAAAAGTAAGCACTCGAATCGACATGGTTTGATCCAGTGGGGGCCCTGAGCATGTGTGAGAGGTGCGACGGAACAGGGTCCATCATTTTCAGGGCCCCATATTTTCAAAATATTTGTTTATCTATATTATAAACTATGAAGACTTAATCAATCAATTTGCTATTAAAATACTAAGAGATCTGCAAAATTTGCCGGTAACTACTTAGAATGTCATTTTAAAACCATAATTTTCTTATGTTTATCGTTATAACTTATTTTTTGCCTTATTTAATAACATCTTCTATTTACAACATTATTTTTTAGCAGGCCAATTTTTTTTTTAATTCGAACAGGGCCTCTAAATTCTCAGGACCGACCCTGGTTTGATCGGTTTGATCAATCGCGAATGGCATGATCCGACTTGGTTAAACCGTTTAAATCTATCAAACAAATGACTTATGTTGCTTAGTTTGAAACTTGAAACTTGTCGTGTAAATTCAACTGATTTTTTAACGATAGTGAACAAATGATGTAAAATAAAAAGGTCATTAAAAAAATTGGTTCTATCATTGAAAAATCAATAAAAGCTGGTGATATAATATAAACTATAAAGTTTGAAACTGTCAAACGGAAAAGTTGTTACGACATTAGTCTGGTTAATTTTTTTTAAGCTAGCAAGTGGTAATTTTCAACAAAACCTATGTGTAAATATTGATCCATTTGGTCCAGCAATTTCCAATCATGAACACCTTACCGACAAAGCAATACAAACAAAATAATCAATAAAAGTGGGGACCTCTTCCATTGGCATATTTAATATTGTATATGGATATAACAATTAATACAGTTTTATATTACTTATATTCTTTAGATCTAATTGAGATGCATTCTATTAGATCTATAAGCTATATTTTAGTGCACAAGTGTTATCGATTATCGATTCCGATAATATTCGGTGGTGTGTATTTTTTTATTCCGACTTTATGCCAAATGTGTCGATAAATTTAAGATAAGTTATATGAGGCTCGGGCTACAATCCGTCTCTTCTTGTTGTCTAACGGCTATAAAGCCCAATCCGCCTCTTCTTGTTGTCTAACGGCTATAAGGCCCTTGAAAGTTGAAACTAGCCATTCAACATACAAAACTATATATTTAAAAAATAATATATGAATAGTAACACTATTTTATATATTTTTTTACACACATTTCAGGAGAAAAACTATCATGGAACGACTTCCGACTATATTCTTAATCGCACTCTTCATTCCATCTATTAGATTTTATTTATAATTGACGAGTATTTTATTTATCTTAAATAACTTTTAATTGTTAAATTTGTATTAATTAATTATTAAACTAGGGAAGTTTATAGAAGTTTGAAAATCTGATGTAAACAAATATAACTATGAGTTGGAGGAATCTACTAATGTTCAGAAAAACATGCCCCCATCCTAATAAATGAAATGTAAAATAACTAGATTTTATTATTTGTGTGTTATCGCAAAGATAACGCGGGTATACAAAGCAGTTGTATTGATAAAATCAACGTAAAAGTAACAAAAATACAAAGACTCCACAACATTAAAGTTAGAAGCTAGATCCTAAAATTATCTAACCTAAGACCTAAACGTTATGTATGATAGATGATATATATATATTCATGTCACAATAGTTAAGTATAACCCTACAAAAAACTTGATACGTAAAGAGAACGGTATGAAACTAATCTAAAACGAAAGAAATGTTTAAATAAAAAAAATTAAAAAGAATTAAAAGATAGAAAAATAAAACAACAAAAGTCCGAGATATTATTCCTTTGATGTTCTCCTTTGTTCATAGAATAATAAGACAAGAAAAAAGCCCGAGATGATCTGGTTTTGACTTGATCCAAACCATCTTTAAAACCGATCCACTTTACCCCAAAACGGGATTTTATGTGTGTACGTGAATGAATCTCTCTTGTTAATGTTATTAACCGGTTACATCATATATATGTTAAGGAAATTGTTATATAATAACCCACTGCCACTTGAACATATACATATAGAAAGGGTTCAATTCTAACATATCATTTGTTCATCTTTTGGTAATCTTATCAGGGTCCCGAGATTAGAACCGGTTTTCTAAAAGATGGCAAGCCGGTCCAACTGAAACAGGGTCAAGAAATCACCATCTCCACAGATTACGACATCAAAGGTGATGAAAACACGATCTGCATGAGCTACAAAAAGCTAGCCTACGATGTAAAACCAGGGAGCGTAATTTTGTGCGCAGATGGCACTATTTCATTCTCTGTTCTTGCTTGTGACACGGATAACGGTTTGGTCCGTTGCCGCTGTGAAAACACCGCGGTTCTTGGTGAGCGAAAGAACGTCAATCTTCCAGGAGTGATCGTCGACTTGCCAACTTTAACTGAGAAAGACAAAGAAGATATTCTCACATGGGGAGTTCCGAATAAGATTGATATGATCGCTCTGTCGTTTGTCCGGAAGGGTTCAGATCTGATCCAGGTTCGAAAGCTGTTGGGCGAGCACGCCAAAACCATCCTTTTGATGTCGAAGGTATGTTCGTGATCTTCAAACTCACTCTTTGCGTCATGTTTTTTAAGGCGTCTAAATAACCCGGGTTGTAAATTTAGAGTAAGGGTGTAAACGAGCCGAGCCGAGCTCATTTAGGCTCGAGCTCGGCTCGTTTAAACTTAACATAGCTCAAACTTGAGCTCGGCTTGGCTAGATTCGAGCTTTATTTTAAAACTCGAGTTTCGGCTCGTGGATAATTATTTAAGCTCAAGCTCGGCATGGGCTCGGCTCGTTTATAATTAACTTTTATTTTTTTTATATATTATTATAATTAAATTTGTAAATATTTATAATTATTTTTTTTATATAGAAAATATTACATATTATTTACTTCTTTTATCGTAATTATATATATAATAATAATATTTTAAAAAACATATATTTAATAAATTAAATAAAAATTATATAAATAGAAGGCCCGTTAAGGCTCGCGAGCCGGCTCGAGCTCGCTGCGTAAAGCTTGGGCTCGAGCTCGTTTAATAAACGAGCCCTATTTCAAATCTTGAGCACGACTCGTTTCGAGTTTTTTATCGATTCGATCTCGAGTAGCTTATGAGCGTCTCGACCCGTTTACACCCATAATTTTGAGCAACACCTCATGTAGCAAATCTCTTGTCTCTCTCCTCAGCTTTTGAGACCTAAACACTTCAAAACGTCTTGCACATTTTGCACGTGCCAAAATAGGTTTTTGGGTCAAAAACAAATAGTATGCTTGATATGTGTCAAGAACACCTTGTTTCGTTACCTTTTTAATAGTTTCTTGATTTAAAACGATTGTAACCATCTTTGTAAACTCTTTGGCAGGTCGAGAATCAAGAAGGGGTAGCAAACTTCGACGAAATCCTCGCGAACTCCGACGCCTTCATGGTGGCACGTGGCGACCTCGGAATGGAAATCCCAATCGAGAAGATCTTCCTAGCCCAAAAGGTCATGGTCTACAAATGCAACTTACAAGGCAAGCCAGTGGTAACCGCCACTCAAATGCTCGAGTCAATGATCAAATCTCCAAGACCAACTCGAGCCGAAGCCACCGATGTGGCCAACGCGGTCCTCGATGGCACAGACTGTGTCATGCTTAGCGGTGAAACTGCCGCTGGGGCCTACCCAGAGCTAGCGGTCCTAACCATGGCCAGGATTTGCATCGAGGCCGAAAGCACTATCAACTACTCGGATGTTTTCAAAAGAATCGCCGCAAACGCACCCATACCCATGAGCCCACTCGAGAGCTTAGCCTCTGCCGCGGTCCGAACTGCCAACTCATCAAGAGCGGCCCTCATTCTGGTTCTAACCCGAGGCGGAAGCACTGCCAAGCTGGTCGCAAAGTACAGACCCGGCATGCCGATACTATCCGTAGTAGTTCCTGAAATGAAAACCGATTCTTTCGACTGGTCGTGCAGCGACGAATCGCCAGCAAGGCATAGTCTCATTTTCCGAGGTTTGGTCCCGATTTTATCTGCAGGGTCCGCTAAAGCTTCGTATGCCGAGTCAACCGAGGAGGTTTTGGACTTCGCATTGGAGCATGCAAAAGTCAAGGGGCTTTGCAAGGTAGGTGATGCTGTTGTGGCTTTGCATCGAGTTGGAGCCGCATCCATTATCAAGATAATCAACGTCAAGTAAAAAGGCGTAAAAAAGCGGGTGATTTCGTATTCGTTTACCATTCGTTTCCTGTAACGCCCCGTTTGTTGGCATGTATGAACATCATCAGTAGATAAAAACTACTGTCTATGGTTCCCTCCCATTGATAAAAACTGAATTGCCCATGTGTTTTTGGGAAGTTTTATAAATTCTTGCATATAAAACTCCAGTTGGCAAGATTTAGCCTGACTGTTTGAGTGTTTGCTGCTCCAAACTTTAGCAAAATACATCTCAACCATTTGAATAACAGTTCATAAAGGTAGAAGTTGTATTTATTAGGAACAAAGAAAGGCAATATAACTCTGTCAATATTACACTTATTAATGTACACGATTCGGTAACAAAGCAGAAAGCGCAGAGAAACGAGTAGGGAACTTACACGGTCTAGTGACTACTATCGGCCTCACCATGAGCTTGCGGTGATGAACTTGAACTCGAACCCGAACCAGAACCCGAGCCTGAGTCTGATGTTGCTGGCCTAGATGTTGATGAGAACAAACTATTCAAAGGCCAAGGGAGAGAAGCCGAAAACCAACTATTATTCGCGATATTATCCGAATCACTACTACTCGACCCGTTTCGTTCTTGAGTGAGTTTTGATTCGTCGGCAGGCAACTCCAGCCTGCAGACAGGACAGGAGCTGTGAAGCTCTAGCCATGGCAGAATGCACTTGCTATGAAACCTATGCTTACAAGGCAGTTCTTTAGCTTCGGTTCCGACCTCGAAATCATCCAAACAAACTGAACATTGATCCGACGGTTCCTCGATTGTGACGTTTGGTAATGCATCGATGGCTTCTTTTTGCGCCGGTGGGGTCCCGTATCTGTTCGGGTCGTTCTCGGCTAAATGTTGTAGCAGTTGCTCTAATGCAGGGCCCGAAAAGTAATCGCCTAAAGAACCGATTGACTGTCTCTGAGAAGGGTTGCTGCCGCCACCACCGCCTTGAACGATTATTGTCTGATTAAACGGGTTGATCAGAATAAGCCGCTCCCGCCCCCTGTTACTGTTACTGTTACCGTCTCGTCCATTCTCGGTATCCGTGTTGTTTTCGGATTCAGATGTGATCCCACGCCGAACACCGTGAAGGAGGAAGTTCGTGGCAGGGTTCCTCCGGTGCAACCTCATGGCCGACTCAAACTCACGGCCCAAATCCGACTCTGGTCTCTCGTGAGGCTGCTGAAACTGGTACCGGCGGTAACGTTCATAAGAACCTAGGCGGTCAACAAGGCGGTCAACAGGGCGGTCTTCGTCATCCTCGTCCCCATCCTCATCGAACCCAACGTGTGTAAACCTCTGCCGGCCACGGCGGTTGTTCAGCATGCCGAGCAAGATGGGCGCCCATAATGAAAGTGAACGGTCGGGGTCAAGATCGGTGTCGGAACCGCCTTCCTCCTGGCCGTGGTGGTGGTGGTGGTGGTCGGTCATTATGCTACCGATTTCCTCCACGAATTCACCGTTACAAGATGAACATTTGACTGTTTCAATCCCCAAAATCGGGATTACTAGACGGTCACATTGGTGACACCAATACCTTGCTGACTCTCTATCTTCCTCCATCTCTCACTTCCAATCAATCTCTGGTAATCAAAGCAATAAAATCATTAAAACCCTAATTACCAGAAAGTCATATATATATAGATACAGATGTGTATAAACATAGATATATACACATAAAAGGGTGAAAAATTGTGAAATTCGAGTTCGTAATCGAAATGAATCAACTGAATTCATTGAATTAACCGAAACAACATGATAATAATATCTGTAACTAATTCAACAGACAAAATTGGGCATCTTCTCTAGGGTTTCTTCAAAAGCCTGGAATCGAACAATTTGACTAAATTCAACTAAATTCTTCAAATTAAACGAAACAACATGATACTATTTGTAACTAATTCAAGAAAGAAACATCAAAAGACAAAATTGGGCATCTTCGCTAGGGTTTCTTGAAAACCTGGAATCGAACAATTCGACTAAATTCTGGAAATTAACAGAAACAACATGATGCTATCTGTAACTAATTCGGGAAAGATCGATCAAACAGACAAAATTGGGCATCTTCGCTAGGGTTTCTTAAAAACCTGGAATCGAACAATTCGATTGAATTGTTGAAATCAACTGAAACAGTATGAAATTTCGATCAAGAGTAAAGCGATTAACAGTGAAAGAAGATACCTTGAGTGGGTTTTGTTGAAGATCAATCTGGAATGGGACACGTTTGTGGATGAAATTAAAAGGGGGGAAGAACGAAAAATGAGGGATTTTATCGCAGATATGATGGAATTTGTGTGTGCAACGTGTCGATGGAAATGGATTTGGGGAATTTAGTCATGGTGGGAGGGATTTAATGAGAGAAGTTTGATGGTAGAATTTATGGAGGAAGAATGAAGTTTCTGAGAAAGTAGGAAACTGACAACGAATACCGCGTTTCTTTTCTATTCTCGCTTTCCGTACGGTAAAAAAATAAAAATTGAGACTTTTATACCTTAACAAGATTTTGCAATCA
>JBCNJP010000023.1:89977537-90082088 GCA_039602395.1 Deinandra increscens subsp. villosa | reverse complement strand
ATTTGGCATGTGAATCGCTTTCAAGCTATTATATATATTCTAAACTTATGTTTACTCACCAACTATTTTTAGTTGACACTCTCTATTTTTATACATGTTTCAGGACATGCAGTGTGAGCCATACTCGATTGATGCTACATCTAGGATGTTTTGGACCTAGATTAAATAAATCAAACTCTATCAGTATGTCATGTTATGTGTATTTGAATCTATTGTAAGACTTGGAATTTGGTAATGATTAAGTATTGAAACTTTAATTAGTGTCATGAGCATTTGGACAATCATCATGCCCCGACGTAAATTCCGCCGTCGGTTGGGGTGTGACATCTAACACACTCCTGCAGTTTTTGATGTGTTTCGACACATCAATTGATGGCCAGCGCTACAATCAGCGCAAAATGGAGTTTGATACCAACATGACTACCCCTGTGCTCCGTACACCCTCGCCTATAGAAAAGCATGCCTCCACGTTGTACACCCTTTCAATATTTAAAGAAGTTCAAAAAGAAATCGACAGGAGTGTCAATTACTGCTCAATAGGCGAGACGCGCATTTTGGGTGATACCAAGATCTACACGGTTGCACATACAAACAAACAATTCAAGCATGTGAACCAATTTGAGGTACATTATCTGTATTGCCTTTTTTAATTTTATTGTTTTATATTATTATTATTATTGCTATTTTTTATTTTTTTTATTATTATTTTTTTTTATGATATCTTTTGTTTTATCAAATCTTTTACGTACATCATATTATTTCGCGATACACCTGTGTTGTATGTACATTTTATTTGTCATATATCAGCATCCTTAAAGTACACGTGTGTACCGTGTTTTTTGACACTGTCATGTTTATATGCAGGTTACATTTGACACTGTCAATCACACAGTTGAATGCGGTTGTATGTGCTTTACTAGAATTGGGTACCTTTGTAGACACGTGTTCCATGTTTTCAGGTTTAACCAAATAAACAGGATACCCGACCGCTACATTTCAAACCGGTGGTTGCGTAATGCTCTTCCAAACAGGGTTTATGAAATTGCTAACCGTTATTCTGTCGACAACAGTGAGGCTGGTGTGATTCGACGTGATATCATGGACACTGTATGCCAATGCAGTGACCGCTTAAGGCGTGACCCGACCCGTCTTGCTGCCTTTTCAAACCAGCTTAAGGATATCAAAAGGCAAATATTTTCTGAGGTCCCTTACAACCCGGAACATGAGAGGACTTCGGCAATTATAAGTGATATACTGCATCAGCCTGAATTTGGTACCTCAACTTTTAAACAACCACAAGGCATTCGAAACAAGGGATGCGGTACGGGTAAACGTATGGTCGGGCCTGGAGAAAAAGCTGTTGAGAATTTTAAGAAGGGGCCTAGGTTTTGCAAGATGTGTAATCAGTACGTTTATGGGCATGATTCTCGAAATTGTGCGAAGGTCCAAGCTGCTTTAAGGGTTGCAGCTGCTGATTCGGATACAGTTGGAAACAGTGGTTGTCCTGGTACTTCTTCTGGTGTTTCAGACCTGCCACCAACTCATGATACAAGTACTTCTGTCGCTTCATCATCTCATACACGTGCACTTCGTGCCACCAGACGAGCCGCTGCACGTTCTGCTATGCAGTCTACCAGAGTGGCAGAACAGTCACCCACCACACGCGACATTTGATTTGCTTACGAGATTTGTTACTGACTTGTTGGTATTGTTTAGCTTTTATTGACCTTGTTCGTATGTCCGTCAATTGTTTGTTATCGTTGAGTTTATGTGGATTTTCATCTTACAGATCATGTTTGATATGAATTTTATGCAGTGAATATCTTTTATGTGTCTGTCATGAAAGTCCATGTCATTATGGCCCATCAGGTCAACTACATCAATAAAAAAAAATGCAATTTTTTATACGATGCACGCGTGTATCATTGTGATACACACGTGTATCGGTCACGTATACCCTTTGTGATGCTAATATTAATGTGTGTTTCTGTACATTTGCACAGTTACTGTCATTTTTTATTATTATTTTTTTTATTTGTTTTTTTTTTTGTGTTGTACGCGTATAATAATATGATCTGTATATGTGTAATGTGGTTCACACGTGTAGCGTGTTGCATTATATGACATACATACATTTAGTGTTAGTTTTTTCTCTTGAACCTGTAACACGAGATACGTCGTACATACAACCATCCGTGCAGATATCCATTGTTCCATAAAAAAAAATAAAAAAAATAAACAACCTTCACATGTGTATCACACTTGTATGTATAACATATTTAATCAAATTCCTTTGTTTTTATTTTTTTTACCATAAACTTCAACATATTAGCAAATGTATTCTGACACAACCACAACTGATGACATTTTTTGGTCTTGATGCCAAGTTTAATATGCATTCTTTATTACATTAAACCGTCTCCATAAAGATATCCAAAACACCACATACCAGACAAAAAAAAAGCAAAAAAAAAAAACCAAATGAAACAGCAGCTACACATTCCAATCAGGCTTCCGGTAATGCGTCTTTTATCATTTCACCCGTTATCCGCACCTTGATCATGCAAACGTCACCCGTTTACCCTTACCCCCAGCTTTTAACTGAAGCTTCTTACTCTCCTGCTTGCTCACTTCTTTTGCTGATACCTCCCCTTGTATTTTTTCCAGCACTTTCCCGATTTCTGCAAATTCATCTTCCAGCCTCTTCACAAACTTAGACACTTGTCTCGCCGACTTCATGTCGCTAGTGTCTTTTGAAATCCTGTCTATGTTTCTGGCTGTTGATACTGAATTCTTTTTCACTCTGTTGATAATTGTGTTCGCCTGTGACATCAGAATTCTTGAACAGTACCTCATTCTGAGATTTAGAACTTGTGCTTGTCGCTGATTCACATCGCTGCTGAAACCGCTGTCAAACCCACCCGTCCTACCTATGTAAGTCTCCATGTTTCTCATCGCGTAAATGCCGCAATCTATGTATTCCTCTTTACTTGCACAGACTGTCTCCAACACTCTTGGCTTTGCTGCTGATATAGACAACGCTTTTGGATGACCAATGCTTTGTAGATGGCTCCATAATACGTGTTTCTGCGAAAAACAAAAATTAAAAAAAAAATAAATAATAATAAATACATAAAATTTAATTAAGATAAAAACAAAAAAGTAAAAAAAAAAAACGATGATTTTTTTTCTGACATCTAGCACGTCTTGACTGATGTGCGTATATGTCGTGTACTTATAGCTTACCACTTTTTGCGGAGTCCCTTTTGATGCGAATGTCCTGTCGTCTTTCAGATCGTCCATAGTTATGCCCTTGTTCATACTCTCTATGATTGATATAGCTGGTATATCCATATCGACACACATTATGTATATGTGATCATTGTCCACTACCGGCACGACGATTGTTTTGTACATGTTCATGTCCACCATCTCCTCACCCCCATCACCCAACTTCAACAGGTTTTTCTTGAATCTCTTCTGCCTTTCTGGGTTGGTTTTCGCAGATATCACAAAATCATTCTGAAGTCGTATAAAAAAGTGTCACGCGTTAAGCCTGATGCACATGTGTGTTTAATGCCTTAATATCATACATATATTCATTTGTTACTTACAATTGTGTCTGTGTACAAGAACAGTCGGCGCGGCTCCTCTTCTGTTTTCGTTTTTTCCTCAAAGTTAAGCACCGCTGCCCAACAGTTTACAACATCTGCGTTTACCTTCCTCTTTGGTCCTAGGCTTCCTAATATGAACGCCTTTGCAACCACGCCATTTGTTGCAACAAACAAGTCTTTCCTGCGTTACAAAATACATGTTCATGCCAGTCTATCTTAAACTGATTGTTTTTAAACTGATGTACACATACAATAATAGTCAATTAATTAATTACTACACACGTGTATCGTTGTACTACTATTACGATACACGTGTGTGTCGTGCATTTTTTTTTATTGTAATTTACACTTCTATTACATTTTACTTACATGAAACCTCGTCTGATATCCTCCCCATCGCCTTCTTTTGTTGGCATCAATTCTGACCCTTCTTTCGTGTTTGACTCTTTGTCACCCCTGTTTTTCGTTTCCGTGCATGCCATCACATACTGCCAAACCAGCCTCTGTCTAATGTCTAGCTGTTTGTTTATCTCTACCATCCCTGTCTCGAACTCCTGACCCTCAAATGTGCTTATTTCCCCTTCTGTCCTATCAGCCTTATCAGAATCTCGGCTCGGTCCCACTATATCCGTTTCAACTGTTTTTACCACCTTTGCTGGATTGCTTGTGTTTTCTGCGCCCCCTGATTGAACACCGGACTTGCCTTCCTTGCTTTCTTTCTCCTGAACATGCTTCCCTGTTATATTTTTGTCGTCGTTCTCAGTTTTTTTGCTTGCTTCAACATTTTTTAATTTCTTTGTTTTTTCTGCTTTCACCGTCTTGCTTCTGCTCTCTCTACCCTCTTCTTTATCATTGGCCATTTCTTCCTTTTTTTGTTCATCTTGAATGGATTTTCCCACGACCCCCATGTACATCTCCACCATGTCTCCGACCTGTGTTGTTTTTTCTCCCTTTGCACCCTCCGTGCAATCTGGTGAGCTTTGTGAGCTATCAAATCCCATGTCAAACGATGGCATGGTTATGTCTACCACCTTCTTAGGTTTATTCTTCTTTTTTGCATTTCCAAGTGCTGCCACCTCTTCTGTTTTTTTTATTACCACATCCTCCTCATTCTTGTCATTCCCGTTGCCTTTGTTAGTGTTCATAATTTTCATTGGATCCTTGTACTGCGAGTTGTACATCTCTGTGTATCTTTTTACCTCTTCTATGTCTGGAAACTTCTGATAGGTTTCTGATAATGCCTTAACGACATTCTTTTTTGCGACTTCCATCAATCCAAAGACGTCCTTTAGCCTTTCTATATGTTCCTGTAACATCCATGTGAATTTTATAATAATATATATTTCATTCATATCTATTTAATTTCTGTTTTGTTTTGTTTTGTTTTGATTTGGTTCACATGTGTATTACAGTACATGTGTCATTATACAACATAAGCTGATTATGTGTTTGTATCAGTGCTTCATTGTGGTCGTGAATGTTAATCATACCTTTACAGATTTAGGTGTTACACGTGTGTATCACCTGTTAAATGTTATAATGCTCCCCTGATTTTACTGTTTTACGATTGTTCATACCATCAAATCTAATGTCACTTGACATGCAACCTACATTTTAAATGTGTTTTCATGTTACACGCGTGCATTACATGTAGATTTTTGTTCAAATTTTAATTTAAATGTATAACGTGCATCGCCAATATGTGTTCGTTTGTTTTACCTCTAGTAAGCTCTGATCCGATAATTCCTTTATCGTCATTATCTTTTCTATCATGTCCTTGCGTTCTTCTTGCTCACTTTCATCACCTTCGGGCTCGACATATGTCTCTCTTTCTGTTCCCATACCAAACCCACCGTTTTCTATCTCGTATACTTGCCTCTCGTTCAGCATTTCTTTTGTCTAGAAGCTTATTGGACTTATAGCTCGATCGTTTTCTATTCCCGCGCATGATATGCTGTCCGCATATACGACCTGCACGTGTTTACAAATATATATATATATATATATATATATATATATATATATATATAAATGTCTCATACATTATGTGAAAAAAGTTTACTTGTTATTATGTTTGTTTGTAAATTTATTACCGTCAGCAGAGCCAGTGCGCCTGTGAATCTGGATTCTGGATCACATCTGTCCCATCCTTCCTTACACCTTTTTAAACCGTCGGTCACAAATCTGTTCCAGTTTATGTTGTCTAGATCCATATTATCCTTTATGTGATGCATCAGTTCGATCTTCACTTTCTCGCTTGACCCGGACTCAACCATTACACTCGCAAACAGGGCTATGAAGTCCATTTTGAACATTGTGCCAGCATCGTCGCGATTCGTGTAAATCATCTTTGCAATCTGGACACGTGACACATTCGTTAATTTGTATCGTTTTCTCCACGCCTTTGCCAACTCTCCTGGCTTGTCTGGTTGCTCTTCCAGCACCTCTCCTCTGTTTTTTAACCCAAACAACATTGATATTTTTTCAGCATCTACCTTCACCTTCACATGCCCGAGATCGATCTCCATAGTTTCCGGATTGAATCTGTCTACCACGAAATGTCCAAGCTTTGCAGGTATTCCATCGACACGAAACTTCAGAATGTGCCCCATCCCCATCGTTCTCAACGCCCTACGCTGGTCACTCGATAATCTCTTGACTGTTTTGCATAATTGTAACGGTGCTGTTCGTATCCTTATTGTTGGCCAGTTGTCGGATTTTTTTACACGTTTGCCCCCTTTCCTGCCTTTACGCGGCTGTGCCCGCTTTCTTGGTCGTTTGACTTGATCTTCAGTCTCGTAACCTGTAAAAGATATATACTGTTAATTTATTTTACTATTCTTAGACATGTGATACACGCGTGTAACGTGTACATACAACTTTATTTGTTATAGCGTATTAATTCTAATGTCATTGTTTAGTCTGCGTGCACGTTATACGCGTGCGTTTATTACGTGGTGTAGCTGCGTGTCGATAGTGTATAACCTTGGTTCACATGTGTATCATATATTTATTGATATTATACACATGTGTATTACTGTAATATTATAATACATGTGTGCATTCCCAAACAGTCAAGCTTACATATTATTGGCTCTATATATAAAATTATGTAAGTTATAAGTGAATACCTTCCGGGCTGCTTTCAATGGGGTCGCTGTCATTGTCTGCACACTTCTTCGGGTTTTTTCTTGACCTTAGATTCATTTTAGAACTTTCCGCTCTCGAGTCTGACAACCTCCTGCTGCTTTCTGTTTTGTTTTTTTTTTTTTTTTTTTTTAATGTATAACTCATAAGTTTGTAAACTCATACAGCTGTACAAACGTACCACAAAATATAATGTTTACCTGGTTTCTTGTTTGTCTTCGGACTATCATGACCTTCCTTTACTACCGGCTGACTGTTTTTTTTACCTTGTGTCCTGGTTACTATCCGGTACGCTGGATGGATTTAGATGAACGTTTATTATTGTTTTCATATTACAATAAAACTGGTAAATAATTAAAAAAAAGTAAACCCACGGACGAAAACAGCTATAAAATAAATAGATAAATACGTAGATAATTAAAACACCTTCTTTGTCGTCTTCAGACTCTTCGTCGCTGCTCTCCTCGTCTACATATATATCCTGCGACTCTGAGTCTTGTTCTGGGTTGCCATCGGTGCCCACTTCTTCATTGTTTTCGTCTCTTTCAGCCTCTGTACTTGCTGAAACGCTTTCACTCGTTTCTTTATCCTGCGCTGCTCCGTCTGAATCGACGTCTGCGGACGTCCAATAACAGTTATACAATATCAGTCTGTCTACATGAAATTTTATATGCTTCACGCTGAGTGATGTTTTATGTTATTAAGCACGCGTTGCAACGTGTACGTGTGTTATGATGCACACGTGGATTATACTGAGTACGTGCATTATATACGTATAGTTTCAAGATGATTTAATTGGGTGTACCTTCTTCGGAGTTTTCTTCTGTGTCTACCATCTTCTCATATTTTTTTCTAGAGTTGTACTTAATGTCGTTTTCTCTGTTGTACACGACCTTTAGTCTTTTGACTGCAACTGTTGATAGATTACGTGATATGACAATAAGTTAATGTGAGTTTTTTTTTTAGAACATGTATTCTTTCATTTAACGGTTTTATGTTTTGTCTTACCAGTGTTGAGTGGTCGGTCCTCGTCACTGTCGTTAATAACGTCTGGTTTTTCCTTTGTGTTCTTGTATCTCGATTTAAAAATGCTTGACAATCTCGTGCTTTTTCGTCCTGTCGTGACAATAATATTGACCGTAAATAATGTAGCATTTAAATAAATACACAGCATGTATAACTTTTCTTCTTATTTGTGTTAAGATCTAGTTTCTTACGCTTTACACTTTCCATCAGCTCCTGCGTGTGCCTGCATAGATAAATATATAAATAAATATATGAAACAAAACAAATAAATACAGACGAATAAATAAACAATACGGGTAAACAATAATGATTATATTAGTAACCATTCATGGTATATCGCATTACTGCCTAATTGTGATTTGTAGCTGTAAGCTATATGTTCTATGTATAACGCAGTTGTGTATTGCTGCACACGTGCAGCTTTGTTTTATGAAATGGTGTTGGTCTGTGAATGTTAATCATACCTTTACAGAATTAGGTGTTACACGTGTGTATCACCTGTTAAATATTATAATGCTCCCATGGTTTACTGTTTCGTGATTGTTCATACCATCAAATCCAATGTCACTTGACATGTATCCTACATTTTAAATGTATTTTTCATGGTACACGTGTGCAGTACGCGTATATTTCTGTTCATACCATCAAATCTAATGTCAATTGACATGTATCATACGTTTTAAATGTATTTTCATGGTACACATGTGCAGTACATATAGGTTTTTTGTCTGATTATATATGCATGTACTGAAATCGCCCGTTTGACATGTTTTTTCATGATACACGTGTGTACCGTTTCCTAAATTGTCTATAACATTGATCTATTTGTCTTGTGGGTTACAGTATGCTACTGTAACGTGATTTGTTTCGATTCCTACTGCTGACATGTAATCCAAAACAAATTATAACTACTAAAATGTGTATACAATGTACGACAATCATCTGTTCGCTATCTGATTTGCATACTACACATGTGTACCGTTCCTGTATTGTATATAACAGCTATGCATTTGTCTTGTGGTTGTTTTATTTTAGCGTAAATTGCTTTGATCCGGCGATTACTACTGCTAACATGAAAAATTAGACGGAGTATTGTATTTTACCTTTTAAAAAAAATGGGCGTTTGCGTCGAGCCTCTTCCTCCGCTGTTGAACGCTTCGATTTGACCGATGTATGTACCAACGGTCGTCGTTTTCCACGCTGACTCCTCCGATCTTCTGCTTTGTGGATGATTAGGGCTTTTCTGGTGATATTAGATCTCGATCGAGAGGTTTTGTGTGCTTGAGAGAAATCGGAGTGAGTGGATTCTCGGAATTTTCTTTTTTTTGGGGGTAAACTGCTATTTTTTTTGTTTCCATAAATGCCCCTCCGCATATATTTAGGTATAGGTTTTCAATATTTGCATATCAGGTCCCTCCTCCTTATAATTTGTATTGTTTTCGCGTTTTCACAAATTAACCCGTTTTCACATGATCCTTGCCCTATATATATATATATATATATATATATATATATATATATATATAGTGAAAAGTTCATTGTAGACACCCTCATAAGTGTAGACATGTAGACACCCTATTTCACCATTAGATCTCTTGATCTAGTGGTTGTGATAATTTCATTTTTTCCTTTTTTTCCTTTTTCTAATTGTTCAGAGCATTTCACATGTGAAAAAGAGCTATTTCACATGTGAAAGTGTCTACAATGAACCTCACCCTATATATATATATATATATATATATATTACATCAAATGCATTTACATATATTATATCGAACGTAAAATTGGGATGCTATAATTACAAATTTCAGATAAAAAAAATGCCTTCCATAAATAAAGCAAAGTTTAAGGTTTAAAAACCAACAATTCAACAATTATTGAAAGAAATCTTAATTAGAGTTTATTTAAAAATTATGAAATAAATTGATCTCATCACTAGGTCCCTAGATAATTTCCACGATTACCTAGAATACGAAAATACAAACAAACAAGAGGAAAATACGGTTGAACTAAAAGTTGTTCAGTGACGGAAATAACAATAATAAAGTGAACAAGGCGAATAGCGAAAGCATAACAAAGCAACAATAACATTAACCAAATCTGAATGTGTTATGTGAACTGGATATAACTGAAAATATTAACATAACAGATCTACACAACCGCTTATTTAAGAAAATAGTCGTGTAACATATAAAAAAGTATCCAGAGCCAAAACATAGGGGTATAGCTAGCTAGGCTAATGTAGCAAATGAGATTGTGTGTGTGGCGTACACACATGATTCCATCCCCCCATAATATATTACATATCACATATTATAGAACTAGGATCGGTCCATATGCCTTTGGTGGCTCAAGTAGTACACAAACACCCAATAAAGACATCGTGAACATTTAAAAGCACTGTCATGAAAAGCGTCTCATCGTTGACGCCCATATGATGGATTAGACATTGCTCAGGTAACAAAGTAACAAACAAATAAGACAAATTTTGAATGTAACTAGTCTAAAGGAGCATGCAATAACGAGTACGAGTCTAACAAGTGTATTGCATGCTACAAATGATCATGTTACTATTAATCAAAACATATAACATATCAATTATTAACATAACGGAACTGAACATGTTAAATGTAACACCCCAACCTGGAATGTCACACCCCGGTTAACGAAGTTGGATGTGAACGAGATAGAATAATAGTCGTGGAATATAAGGAACGACTTCTATATTATTCAAGACATTATATAAAAACGACATATCATTTATTGCAGCGGAAAAGAGTGGTGATATGATAAAGTCTTACATTTAGAATAAAAAGTCTTAATTTAATGATTGTTTTTCCAAAAGTTGTTATGGGATACGGTTTTTGTACGCGTGGGAGTTAACAATGATTGTTTCGTTTGTTCGCGTCGTTTTTAAGCTCGATCATCAAGATTATTTAAAACCAAATTGTTTTAAATATATAATCGCTTAAAGTTTCGTTGTGTCGTTGAATAAAATCCGTGACATCAATTTTCAAGAAAAATATAAAAAGTATATTTTTATATTTATTTTCTTGTTATTAAAGTTCCATCAATATCATATGAAAACTCTTGTGTTTACGGGTATATGTTTCCGGTACAAACGCGGGAATTATTTACGTCTAGTTTATCAGTCAGGTTCAGTAATCACAGTTAAACAGATCAGATAATGCACGTAATTACTTAACTAAAAGTCGAAGTAAAGGGGTTTGACTTGGATTTTCTGTACGAGGTGTCACATGGAAACACTTTCAAAGTTAAAACCAACATATCAACGAATCATAATTGAAGTATATTAAAGATAACGGAAACAAAAGAGTCCTGGTCATCATTTGCTCTCATCACTAAGTTTCCGAATTTCCACGATTACATGGAATAAGAAAATACAAACACACAAAATGAAAATACGGTTGAGCCAAAAGTTACCCAGTAACAAAAAGAACAATAGTAAATTGAACAAGACAAATATTAGAAACAATTCAAAACGAAGCAATGTTAACTATAAACCAAACTGAGCATATAACTGAACTAATCATATGTCACACCCTCCCTCGCCACCTCCTGCCCAAAGCGGGGAGAGCGGGTGTCAGATTGGTCGCCTGTATCAGTACTCACGGAAGCTTCAGATTAAGTCAAAGTACACAACAATAATATACATCCAGACAAACAGCCCAACTTATTCATAACAGTTTACCACTTAGTTTTTACAAACAGTTATTCTACATATATGACTAGAACCTAGAGTAACTCTAAGACTTTACAATGATGGCATAACAAGGAAAATAACAAACTGAGAACATATCCAACTTAGACTGTAATACCTATCCAACTATCCCAAAACTACTACCTTTCCTCCAGAAATCCCACGACCCAACCGTCCAGCTAATTACCTACAATATGAACTAAAAGATATAAAAACATAAGTTGTTGGTGAACCGAAACCAGTGACTCCAAACGAAATTCTTTATATCATTCTCAAATATACATATGCCCGTTGTGAATCTTGAGTCCTGACTAAGGTCAAAATCCAACAAACACATGTGTGTGCCCCCTGTATTCCCTTCATGTACACAACACATAATGACATAGATTGCCTTAATAAATTAATATTAACGCAACACATGAACTGTCTTGTGTACTTTGATTTCTTTATGTAACATTATAGTAATACAACTGTTTTGTGTAACCGCGTCATGTCTGTTTTTTTTTCTTCTTTTTTTTGGTATTTTTCCACAAGCACAACAAATTTAGCACATACGTTAATGGTATAACGGGTACAGTCATGTACATAAGTTTCAATAATAGTAGGCTCAATACTTTAATCGTTTGTCTTCTCATTTTAACGTTGATGCTCAATATTTATTATTTCCGTTTTCCTTACGTAACATTATAGCAATGCAACTCCACTGTATGGGTCGTTACAAAGTTTTTTATTTTCTTTATTTTTACATAGTGATTATTTTTTTTGAACCAACTAAGTTACAAAAAATTAGGGCTAGGGGGCCACATAACATCTTTCTCTCTTCACTCCAGAACAGAACCGAATAGAATAGAGAGCAGGCGCCATTTCTAGGTTTCATAGAGATTGAGATCTAGGCGCAATCGTAAAATTGAATCATCGATGGGGCTCCGAACTCAGCCTTACGGTATCCAGGGGATGCTAAAGGAAGGGCACAAGCATCTTTCTGGATTAGACGAAGCTGTCGTTAAGAACATCGATGCTTGTAAACAGCTTTCTACCATCACCAGAACTTCTCTCGGCCCCAATGGTATTAATTCATTCTTTCTCTTCGTTTTTGTGTTCTGCTGCTACCAAATGATTGATTGATCCATCATTTATATTCGACTCACTCATCTATCTGTTAATGTGGCTATAATCTCGCTGTGAGGAGTTGTTATTAGAAGTTTGATATGTATGTAGAAGCAAATAACCAGAATAAAACAATTGTAGGGAAATGCTCCTGAAAATGAATTTGCAGTCTTGCAGATCTAAGCTTTAGTCGTTATTATACAAAATGCAGAATGTATTGGTTCTACTACATTAGTTACTGTCAATATTCTAAAAATATTGTCTCGTATTATACTATTATAAGCTAAGTTAAGTAAGCACTTGCATCTATTAAAGGTTTAAATATAGGCAGGGCGTAAGGCTCTTTATTAACAAAATAGACTACATACATACACGCAAACGATTTAAAAGGTTTGAGCCTTCAACGCAAACTTTGGTCTTACTAGAATTAGGCACAATATGTGTGATACCCAAATGAAAGACGCAAACAACCTCTTTCCCCAAACAGATGGATTTCATGTTTCGAAGCTTATAATGGACATGTAAAAGAAGCTTACAAAAGTAACACTTTTAAAATGAACAAACCTTTTAAAATGATGTAACACGGCCTTGAAGAACATGGTGAGAGTTGAAGTGCATTTCATGCCCATCTCTTGATGACATAAGTAAAACCCAATAAAAAGCTAATGTTGAATTACTAAACAACTAAAAGAAAGAACAGAAACTGGATGACCTTATTAAGGTACCTTGAAATGGTGAAGATCAGAAGTTCAGAACCCCTAACCTTGGAGGCTGCAAAGAAACCGTAGAAAGGGTTATAAAGTTGTAATATATTTCATGTATAGAATGTGGGGAAAACTACCTGATGACATCGAAAGCCTTTCAAAACCTAGAGCGGGTGGAAGCCTGTGAGGTTTTCTATTCACGTTAGGTTCTTAAACAAACTTATCCAGTCTCCATGTTTTGCTCCAAGATCAATTTCTCCATGACAATGGAGGCAATTTGCTCATGAGAATTGAAAAAAAATAAGTACTTGTGAAAGATCGATTTCGAAGAACTGGCCATTGAAAATAGAGTTGATCATTTTAGTCTGTAGGAAAGGAAGCGAGAGGGTGGAAACATGGCGTAGGGAATGGAAAACAGAATAAAAGGTGGATAGGATAAGAACATGCACAACGAAACTGTCTAAAGGAGAGAAGTCATGCTTGAAAGTATTGTACATAAGGACTGCTTAAGATAATGGTACCATACTATTAACACAAATTATATAGAGTAAATTAGGATTTTCTCCTTTCCATGATAGAATTGGGTGATCTATGCACCTTGGTATGTTTACTGAGAAACATCAAATTATTTGCATGATAATATTATGAACGGTATTGCCATTGAAGTCGTAAGTTAGCATTGGTTGAAGAGTGCTACACTAATACTATTCTTCCTTTATGTTTTATTGCTTGTTTACGGTGGGCGTGTTGTTTTTTGTGTTAGGTATGAATAAAATGGTTATCAATCATCTGGACAAGCTATTTGTGACAAGTGATACTGCTACCATTGTGAATGAGCTTGAGATTCAGCATCCTGCAGCCAAAATTTTGGTATTGGCAGGGAAAGCACAGCAGGAGGAAATTGGTGATGGAGCTAACCTAGTAGTTTCTTTAGCAGGGGAGCTTCTTCAGGGTGCAGAAGAGCTCATTAGGATGGGACTTCATCCCAGTGATATCATTATTGGATACACAAAAGCAAGTAACAAGGTTTGTTTTCTCAAACTCTAATTATTTTATGCTAAACGTACACAGATTCAGTATTTACTGCTTTTATATACAGGCTGTTGAGATCTTAGAAGGATTGGCTGAGGAAGGTTCCGACACCATGGATGTGAGGAATAAAGTTGAAGTTATTTTAAGGATGAAAGCTGCTGTTGCTAGCAAACAATATGGACAAGAGGATATTCTGTGTCATCTTATCGCAGATGTACCTTCTTTTTTCTTGTCAATCACATGGTTATCAATCATTTGCAAGATGTACATTCATTTGAGATCTTAAAAAGGGTGAATGTTCATGACTCTTGTGTTTATTTTTTAATGTAGGCATGCATCCAAGTTTGCCCAAAGAACCCAATGAATTTCAATGTTGATAATGTGAGAGTTGCAAAACTTTTGGGTGGAGGTCTGCATAATTGTACAACGGTTAGAGGCATGGTTCTAAAAGGTGATACTATTGGGAGTATAAAGAGAATAGAGAAGGCAAAGGTTGGTAATTCTTCTCGGCACTGAGCTTTCTCAAATTCTCTATCTTCATATTTTGTCTTAACATATTGCAAACTTCCAATCATTACCTTTAGTTTCTTTGAATGTTGCTTTATGTTCCTGTTTATAATAACTGTAGTTCTAGGATGCAGTTAATATACTTCTCTTTCATTTTGTAATATTAGGATTGCAGTCTCAGTAAGTTAATGTCGTCCATGGTTGTATTTCATCAGTTTTTTCTTCAATCAGTTGATGCATACTATCTTGTATGTCTCTTTTCACATTCTGATAAAAATGTTCGAGGGTTTTAGAAAAAGAAAAAAAGTCCTAATGTGCCCTTATAAACAAGTTGATTTTTGTGAGGATCTTCATTGGGAGACCAGCACGAGTTACCTATTTCTTCACTATGTTGTTTTCCTTTTTGTTTGCCTACTCGATTGTTCGCTAATTCTTCTGCTCCGTCTAATGGTTTCTTGAGTAAATAAGCTGAAAATGTTTATTGATGTGGCAGGTTGTTGTGATAGCTGGTGGTGTTGACACAACTGCAACTGAGACCAAAGGAACTGTCCTAATTCACAGTGCTGAGCAGGTGTAGTAATTCTTCTTTATTATCTTATTATATTTTGCATAACCGCCTTTATTAGATTTCATACTGCTGTAGTAATGTGTTTATACCTTCTTTAAGTAGTTGTAATAAACAATCACCATTTTTATGTGCTATAAAAAAAGACCTAAACCATATTGATATTAGTTGCTTGACTTCATAGTCGGTTTAATAATTACTAATTTGTGCTTGAGAATTTTATTGCAGCTTGAAAACTATGCGAAAACTGAAGAAGCAAAGGTTGAAGAGCTGATCAAAGCAGTTGCAGACTCTGGTGCAAAGGTCATAGTTAGTGGGGCAGCTGTAGGAGAGATGGCTCTGCATTTTTGCGAACGTTACAAGTATGCTCAAATCTTTACTTGTTTGTATAATTTATTTATTACCGACATATTGATGTTGAGCGGTTTGTTCTTTTTAAAGTTTAGAAAGTTGCATAATTTATATGCTCTCTTAGATTATGAATATCAGTTTAAATTTTGTATTTGCTTACAGGATCATGGTCTTAAAAATTGGTTCTAAGTTTGAACTTCGCCGTTTTTGCCGCACAACTGGTGCTATTGCTCTTGTAAGCAGCAGAACTTGTTTTGTTGCTGAATAGTGTTAACTAAGAAATCAATCATTGGTAATAAACTAATAACAAATAGTTATTTGAATTCACAGTTGAAGCTTGGGAGTGCTGTAAA
This sequence comes from Deinandra increscens subsp. villosa, assembly GCA_039602395.1. NCBI lineage: Eukaryota > Viridiplantae > Streptophyta > Magnoliopsida > Asterales > Asteraceae > Deinandra > Deinandra increscens. Next base: position 90,065,961 of record JBCNJP010000023.1, on the reverse strand, counting down.
CCCTGATGATCTTGGGTATGTTGACTCCATTTCTGTTGAGGAGATTGGCGGTGCTAGGGTAACATATATATATTCGTTTTCCTTTTTTTTACCTTTTAGTCATAACCCAACCGAACATGTCTTGACTTTTTATTTATTTGGGTTTAGGTAACCGTTGTAAGAAACGAACAAGGCGGGAACTCAGTGACCACTGTTTTGCTGCGAGCAAGTACGGATAGCATATTGGATGATCTGGAAAGGGCCGTTGATGACGGTGTCAATACTTACAAGGTTGTTTAATACATATGTGAGGGGTGTAAACGAGCCGAGCCGAGCCCGAGCTCGGCTCGTTTAAATTTAACAGAGCTCGAGCTCGGCTCGTGAAAAATTATTTAAGCTCGAGCTTGGCTCGTTTATTATTAATTATTATTTTTTATATATTTTTATAATTAAATTTGTATATATTTAGAATTATGCTTTTTTATATAAAAAATAATAATACATATTATTTACTTATTTTATCATAATTTTATATATAATAATCAATATTTTTTAAATATATTTACAAAATTAAATAAGAATTATATAAATAAAAGCTCGTTAAGGCTCGCGAGCTGGCTCGAGCTCGATATGTAAAGCTCGGGCTCGAGCTCGTTTATTAAACGAGCCCTATTTCAAAGCTCGAGCTCGGCTCGGCTCGTTTCGAGCTTTTTATCGAGTCGATCTCGAGTAGCTCACGAGCGGCTGGGCTCATTTACACCCCTACATATGTCCCGCACTCTATTATTAACTTTTTACTTTTCTTTCCACCGATCACAAATCTTAACAGTCTCTCTCCGTTCTTGTTTTAGGCATTATGCAGGGACAGTAGAATGGTACCTGGAGCTGCAGCCACTGAGATTGAATTAGCCAGAAAATTGAAGGAATTTTCTTTTACAGAGACAGGGTATCTGCTTGCATAGTTTCTTCTTTCAATTGTAACTGATGGAAGACATTTATTGACTTCTATTTCTGTTATTTGTATTGCAGATTAGATCAGTATGCTATTGCAAAGTTCGGTGAGAGCTTTGAAATGGTACCAAAGACCTTAGCTGAAAATGCTGGGCTTAATGCCATGGAGATTATATCTAGTTTATACGCAGAGCATTCGTCTGGAAACGTCAAAGTTGGTATAGACTTACAAGAAGGTGCATGTAAGGACGTCTCTACATTGAATATATGGGATCTTTATGTTACCAAGTAAGCAGCATTCTCAGAAAACTGCATTAATCATCTCTTTAAAAACTCAAATTCACTAGATGGTCAGCGGAAATAAGTTGTCTAACGTGTAATTTCTATCTAGGTTTCATGCGCTCAAGTATGCTGCAGATGCAGTTTGCACCGTTCTACGTGTTGATCAGGTACTTGGAGCAAAAAATTCAATGATTTATTCTTTTACCACATGAGCTTTTTGTTCAAGTTTGTTTTTATAAGTGATGTATAATAATTTTCTTAGTAATAATATTGATAATCTACGCATCGTGCAAACGTGATGCGCTTGCATCATGTATGCTGATTTTATAAAAAAACAAGATTTTAAATATGCATTTTCTTTTTCAATGATCTGCAGATAATAATGTCAAAACCAGCTGGCGGGCCAGGTAGGAGAGATCAGCCTGCAGGGATGGATAATGAAGATTAGGCCTGCCCTGATGTGTTCTGAAACATCAAATATTAGTTGGTTAGATTTTTTATTGTTTTTTTTTTCTTGACATTTTATTGATGATCAAAGTGGTGATGGTGTCTTCTTCTTTCGCCATCTTTTATCACTTGATGTTGATGCATGACTATTTTGTGAGTTTCAACTGCACACATAAGATGCTTTGGATACCACTTCTTGATCTTTATCGTGTCTTTCGAAAATCATTTACATAGGAAAATTGCGAAAATCAAGTGATAAAACTTAAGATCAGAAACCCAAAATTGCGAAAATCATTTACAAAGGAAATCCTAAATGATATGTTATAAAACTTAAGATCAGAAACCAAAATTGACCAAGGATCCATATGTAGTTACTTGAAACTCTTAGATAGGAATGTATTTTGTAAATATTCTGTATATCTTTTATATTTTTAGGTAGTCTAGATTGATTGGGTTTTCTTATAATTCTCATTGTAATTGTATATATTGTCTCCTTTGGTTAATGAAAAAAATCACAAAATCATTCAAACCTTTACATGGTATCACGAGCCTAATTCGTCCTACCTCCCCTTATGGTTTTAGTCGATGCCAAAACTCACTTTACGTGGGTTTATCCCTTAAAATTCAAGTCCGACACATTCAACAAATTTGTTCAATTTCACAAATATATCCTTACCCAATTCCACATGTCGATTAAATCGTTTCAATGCGACTTAGGGGGTGATTTTGATAACCATCAATTTAAAAATTTTGCATCAAAAAATGGGTTACAATTTCGTTTCGCTTGTCCTCAAACCTCCCAACAAAACGGAAATCAGAACGCATGATCCGTCGTCTCAACGAGATTATGCTCACGCTTCTCCAACATGCTTCTCTCCCAACCACGTATTGGGTTGAAGTAATTCACACCACCGTCTACTTGCACAATATCCTTCCCACCACTCTTCTCAACAAGCTTTCCCCCACCGTTGCCCTTTACAACCGACACCCCACGTACGCTCACCTGCGTGTGTTCGGTTGCCTCTGTTACCCCAACACTTCCGCTACTCGCCAACATAAACTTGCACCTCGTTCCACCTTATGTGTTTTCCTCGGCTACCCGGCCGATTTCCGGGGTTACCGCTGCCTAGAGCTCTCCACTGGAAAGGTACTTTTATCTCGACAAGTCACCTTCAACGAGTCGGTTTTCCCCTTCCAACAAAAACCCCCCAAAACCCCACCCGACTACTCAACCCTTGAGGCAGACCTGTCTCCTCTTCTTTTCACGCCACCACCTACCCACCAGCCTCCTACGACCCAACCTCCTGCGGCCCAAACCAATCACCCTTTGACCCACACTTCTCCCTCGCCATCCCCTCCTCCGGCCCATACTCCTCCCACACCAACTCAGCCACCCGACTACAGCCCTCCATCCAATACTACACCATCACCCCAACCGGTCACCCCCACCCCAACTACCCTCCACCTCCCCCCCCCCCCCCCCGCCCCACCACATGACGACCCGTTCTCGGATGGGCATTTCTAAACCAAAAATCCCTTTTAATCTTCATGTCTCATCCATCACCCCATTGCCAAAATCTCACATCTCTGCCCTCTCCGATCCAGACTGGTCTGCGGCTATGAAAGACGAATATGATGCATTAATAGGTAATAAAACATGGGATTTGGTACCCCGACCACCCGCTGCACATGTAATACGATGTATGTGGTTGTTCCGTCACAAGTTTAAGGTTGATGGTGAATTGCAACGTTATAAAGCCCGTTTGGTCGTGAATGGTAAAACTCAACAGGTTGGCATAGATTGTGACGAGACCTTTAGCCCGGTGGTTAAGCGTGCAACGATTCACACTGTCCTTACTCTTGCATCCTCTCGTTCTTGGCCAATCCATCAACTGGATGTTAAGAACGCTTTTTGCACGGTGACTTGCAAGAAACAGTTTACATGTATCAGCCCCCCCGGTTTTCGGAACAAAGACCATCCCGACTATGTTTGCAAGCTACGCAAGTCTCTCTATGGTCTTAAGCATGCTCCTCGCGCTTGGTACCAATGATTTGCCACTTATCTCTTGAAGTGTGGATTTACGAGCACTGTCTCCGACACATCTTTGTTTGTCTACAAAAATGGCAACCATCTTGCTTACCTCTTGCTATATATCGATGATATTATTTTAACTACTTCTACTAATGAGCTTCTTTGCAGCAGCATCTCTTCTCTCAAACGAGAGTTTGCCATGACAGATCTGGGAATCCTTCATCATTTTTTGGGCATATCGGTTACACACTCTCAAGGGGGTCTATTTCTCAATCAGGCAACATATGCCGAAGATATTCTAAAACGCGCCAACATGTCCACCTGCAAGCTCGCTAATACACCAGTTGAAGCCGGATCGAAGTTAAGTGCAACAACAGGGCCGCTCTTAACCGATGCTACTTTGTATCGCAGCTTGGCAGGCGCTCTCCAGTACCTTACGTTCACTCGCCCAGACATTTCCTATGCCGTCCAACAGATTTGTTTATTCATGCATGCTCCTCGGGAACCCCATTTCCAGTTTCTCAAACGGGTCCTCCGTTATGTTCGAGGGACAACATCGCATAGCTTGCATATTGCTCCCTCCAAGTCCTTGTCGTTAACTGCATATTCTGACGCGGACTGGGGAGGTTGTCCGGACTCCCGACGCTCTACATCAGGTTATTGCATATTTATGGGTCCGAATTTAATTTCTTGGTCTTCGAAACGTCAGGCTACAATTTCCAGATCTAGTGCTGAGGCTGAGTACCGAGGCGTTGCTAACGCCGTCGCAGAAACGAGTTGGCTTTGGAATTTGTTATTCGAGCTGCATGTGCCCATTCATCGTGCCACTCTCGTGTATTGTGACAATGTCTCTGCGGTTTACTTGTCAGAAAACCCTGTTCAACATCAGTGGACGAAGCATATTAAAATTGATATTTATTTTGTTCAGGAAAAGGTACGTCTCGGGTCCATTCGTGTTCTACATGTTCCGGCAGACTACCAATACGCTGATATCTTCACCAAGGGACTACCGAGACCGCTATTCCTCAAATTCAAATCCAGTCTATGCGTTCGTTGCCCTACCGCTCAGACTGAGGGGGTGTCTTAGATAGGAATGTATTTTGTAAATATTCTGTATATCTTTTATATTTTTAGGTAGTCTAGATTGATTGGGTTTCCTTATAATTCTCATTGTAATTGTATATATTGTCTCCTTTGGTTAATGAAAGGATCACAGAATCATTAAAACCTTTACAGAAACTAGAATGATGACAAATACATAGAAGGTTACAATCTTTGTAGACAAATGATTGCAACAAGAATAAGTATGAAGTTGGAGTCAAATGTTTCCTCTCAAAGATAATCCACACTAATCAAGCTTGATCCAAAAGCTGGTCTTTAGTCTTCACCTAAAAATATCAAGTATCTACTGACTCATAACACTCTTTTTGATAATGTATGTATGTGTGTTAGTAGTTTTGTTTTTCATTCAAGATCTTTCCTCTCTTTTTCTTGAACATAGGAGTCTCTTCCTAGATTTTCTGATGTTAAATAAATAAAATGGTTTTCTAAAAAACAAGTTTTTTTTTCCGTGAACCTTACCACCCCCGCACACACATATACTAGTCGAAAACTCACGCGATGCTGGGGAAATGACAATTTATAACATGGTACTCGTATTTGTATATGAGAGAATTCATATTATTTGGCTTATTATTTACTTTAGGAAAATTGGATTTAAATAATCCCATGTTTTCGTTATTGGCAACTAATAATCCCACTTTTAACATTGACATCCGCTAGTCCCACCTTTACACTTATTTATTTTCACTGGTCCCTCCGTTAAAAAACTTAACCCAGTTAACGGAAAAGTGACGTGGCATTTTTTTAAAACTTTTTTTTAAGAAAATATTATCTAGTCACCGTTCCACCACCATCACTATCTCCGGCCACCACCATCGTCATCTCCGGAGCACCCTCACCACCGCCTCCTAAACCCGAATCAACTCGTATTCACTGCGATTTTGGCACTATAAATCATTCCATGATATCCCCTAAGCATTTCCGCACCTAAAACCAACAAAAACACTTTGAAATTTCGTCTGGTTCGTGCTTCTGCTCTTCGCCGCCGTCGAACTCCGGCCACCTTTCCTTCCCTTCGTTTCCGTCGCAATTAAGTTAAGAATTATACAGCATTAGACTCGGTTTTCATAATTAATCAAAAGCCCTATGGTTATTTTGACAATCATACACGTTTCGATGTTCAATTTTGAGTTTTTAGAATTAGGGTTTATCGGATGTGTTCTTGGGAAGAAGACGACCAGCCTGTTAGCCCAGTTGCTTCCTCACCTGCATTCAAACTTCAAGGTCTCTGGTTCGATCCCCTGGCCGCCGGAGTCATGAGGTAGCCGAACATGATGGCAATGGGGCGGTGGTGGCGGTCCGGAGATGATGATGGTGGTGGCCGGAGATATGGATTGCCACATATATGCCACATCATCAAATGAAACATTTAAAAGAAAATGAAAAAATAAATAAATAATCCACGTCACTTTTCCGTTAACTGGGTTAAGTTTTTTAACGGAGGGACCAGTGAAAATAAATAAGTGTAAAGGTGGGACTAGCGGATGCCAATGTTAAAAGTGGGATTATTAGTTGCCAATAAGGAAAACATGGGATTATTTAAATCCAATTTTCCTTTACTTTACTTATATAACATCATTAAATGTCAATGACCATTAAATAGATTGTTTGATTTTTTTCCACTAATTTTTTTTAGTTCCTTGTTTAAAATATTATATTGCCCCTTAAAACTTTTAACTTTTTTAAGTAAAGAACAACTTTGTACGCAGATATATAATTTAATAAGCATAAGTTCAAAAGTATAAATAATTAATAGGGTCATATAATAAAAACGTGTGTTACAGTATCAAGGTGTGATGGTGAAAGGTTGGGTCATGGAAAGTGGCTCGACTACCCTTAGGGTATGCAGCAACACCTTCGGCACCCTTTTTCAGTTGTACGTGGGCAAGGTTCATGAATACTACGACCCAAGAGAAATTTATTTGATTTGGCCGTTTAGTGCTAAGGTAGTCATGCAGTGAGGATTAGATTAACATGAAATGTTGATTTAGAGTAGTTTTGGTTGTGGATTGAGAATATTACACCATTTCACCGTGCTAAAAGTATAAAATCAAGGTGTGGAAGCAAAAAAAAAAAAGGAAATAAAGAGTGATAGAACAAAAGAAACGAAAAGATATACCACTCAGATCCAAGGTTGTAAAACTCGCTAGACGCTCCTCGGGCGGCCGGTTAGGGAGTTGAGAGTACTCTGCCTAAGCGGGGAGTACTCGGAGAGTATTCGAAAATGGTATATTATGATGAAATTTTTTTTTATAAATTATATACATGATCAAATGCTAATATTTATAACAAAATGCATAAATATTTAGTATTTAATATTGATATCATCATTAGTATTTCAAAAATTGATATCACCTTTCACCCTTAATAGTCTTGACATAAAAATAACAATCATCTAATCATCTACCATATTAGCTCCATCTTGTTCATCAACTCGATTGAAGAAGAGTAGACTACAGATGACGAACTGTAGACGAAGTGATTAAGGCTTGACAATTGAAGAACGAAGAATGCGATGAACTCCATTGCTTGACGACGACTGTATACGACAAACAACGACGAAGTGATTAGAGCTTGGGAGTTCCAGACGTGAAGACGCGAACAGTGAATGAGGTTTTTTTTTTCCGATTTAGCACTTGGGAGTTGGGAATTAGCTTTTTTTTTAAATTTTTTAGTTAGTTATTATTATTTTTAATTTAAAATTGCGTTGACCGAGGTTGACCGCCTAGGCCGAGTTACCCGCCTAGCACCGTGGTTGACCGCCCATGAGTTGCTCAGACGAGTTGCCTAAAAGCGCTTCAATAACAGGCCGCCTAACGCCTAGGCCGAGTTTTACAACATTACTCAGATCTACATGACACTAAAAATCACTCATTAATTTTTTTTTTAATCAAAACTATGGATATAAAATGGCTATTACCTGTTATCTGTATAAACAAAATACAAATCTTGGAATAATAAATGTCATTATATTATTAAAAACTTTATTGAATAACAATATAATATTGTCCTGGTTATTATTTTATTATATTAGTTAGAGCAAATTATATTTTACATGCTTTACAAGTTATCAAATTTCATTTTAGTCTTTAAAGTAAGAAAATAACAAAAAAAAGTCAGTTAGGCTTATAGTTTGTTACAAATTACGTCATTTATACTAATGAAGGTTAAGTTTTCTGATAAATCCATCACATTTAAAGGTATTTTGGTCACTTTATTGTTTAAGGACTGTTATTGTAATTTTTTAAAATTTATAGTTAAATAAAAAGGGGTAACTTTGTACAAACATAACCAACTTTCAATTTTTTTTTCTAATTAAGTAAGTTACTCAAACTTTTTTTTTGTTCCAATCAGGTAATTTAACTTTAAAATATGTTCTAATCCTAGATAAATGACCTAATTAGCAGGTAACCTAATCAATTTTTTTATAATACTGATTTTTTTTATAAAAAAAGATATTTTTTTATAAAAAACAAAAATTTTAAAATCAAATTTTTAATAAAAATGAATTTTTGTATAAAAATTCGAAATTTTATAAATTTTCTTTATAAAATTTCGAATTTTATACACCCAAAACGTTTTTTTTATAAAATTTTTGAATTTTATAAAAAAACTTTTATATAAAAACGTTTTTTAATAAAATTTTATAAAAATGTCGAATTTTATAAAAAAAAAACGTTTTTTTATAAAATTTTATACACCCAAAACAAACTTTTTATAAAATTTCGAATTAAAAAAAAAACTAATTTTTTACACCCAAAACGTTTTTTTTTATAAAATTTCAAATTTTTATAAAAAAATTCGTTTTTATTAAAAATCCGATTAAAAAATTAAGTTTTATAAAAAATTAAGTTTTTATAAAAAAAATTTGATTAGGTTACCTGCTAATCAAGTCATTTATCTAGGATTAGAACATATTTTAAAGTTAAGTTACCTAATTGGAACAAGAAAAAATTTAAGTAACCTAATTGAAACAAAATTGAAAGTTAGTTATGTTTCTGCGATATTTTCCCAAATAAAAATAAATATATAAATGTATGGATGATGAGGTTAAACCATTATCTCTCACTCTCTCTTACTTATGATGATTACCCGTCTTTTTGTTAGTGATATAACAAACTTATTTTTATTTAAAGTTTTTTAGTCGTTACACGTTTTTTTATTTTCATCTTTTTTACATAGTGTTATAACAACTTAACTGTTTTTATACTCGCGGTATCCCCACGATAACACGTAGTCACTACATCTGGTTTATTTACATATACATAATCCGTCATATTATATTTTTATTTATGATTTTATTAATTCAATAAACTATAAACTTGTTAAAAAGATTCAATGCGCCTTTATTTTTTCTCCTATTCGGTTCGGGTCGGATCAGGTCCGTGATCACCCAGGAGACCCGTTGAGAAAGAAAAAAAAAACGACGATGATAAAAAGACACCACCACCACCTGTGTGTTTTTCAATCAATGCAGCCAATTGAATTTCCAAATTACGTGTTTCAGATTACCAAAATCCACTACCCAATTTCATGAATCTCAATTCTCTTCATTCCGTTTTTGTCCATTTCTTCTACCCCAATTTACACCCAAAAAATGACGATCAATTTCCAGACAATTCAACAAATAATCAGCAGCAAAAACCAGTCGATTTCAATGGCGCAAAGGAGGAAAATCGACATCCTCTGTTGCAGTTAAGCCCGATGCTAATCTCCAGTTCCAACATGTTGCCGCTGAAGTTGCTAAACTTTATCAGCAATCTCTGAATTTGCAGCCGGTTTCTTTTGAATCTGGTCGAAGGCATTCGCTTGTGAGAATCGATAAACCCTAACTTCAGTTTTCGTTTTTTGGTTCTGGATTGCTTGAATTCTCTGTTGCTTACTTCAAATTTGTTACATTCAGTAGGTTTAGCATGCATTGATTTTGAATTTTAGATAGGTTTTAGGGAATGTTGAAATTTGAGTTCATGTTTGACTTTTTAGTCAAAATTGGTACTTTTCAAACTTGAAATCTGATCAAACATTCAAACACTCTTTCAAATTTTGGATTTTGACTTTGATTTTTAGAATTTGATATGCTAATGTGGATTTTGGATGTGAGAAGTAGTGCAACATTGACCCTTTTTCAATGTCATATCTCAAGCATGAGCTTTATAGTTATATTAAACCTAGCAAATGCTTCAAATGTTGATAGTTGATAGTTCTATCAACTTAAAAGTTAAAACCACGGTTAAGTTTCGATTATGGGGCTATCTAACATTTTCATCTTTTAGGTTTTCGGTTTCGGTTCTTTAGATGTTCAAATACACATAGAACTACTAATGGGGGTCCTAAGGAACAAAGAAAAATGGTTTAAACGAATATTGTCATCATTGTCGCTTTAGAGCTTAGTTTTATCGTCCTGTAACCGACACACAAGTAGCTTCCTCACTCCTATATCTTTTGAAGACTTTCATGTCAAAATTGGGAAAAACTCGATAATACTTCGTTAAGATATTGTGTATTACTGATTGGGTATATATAGATAGTTACAAGGTTCGTAGTACAATTAGGTTAAGCATCTGTATTAAACTACACTATCGCGAAATGTGTAATATCTAGAGGTGCACTAACGAGTATCGAGAAACCAACGCAATCCACATATTGGTATATATGCCAATGCCACTATCTGACCGAAAAAGGAAGTTGAAAAATGGTCGAAGAATACGTTACAAAACGGGGAAATGAGGTTATAACTTATAATGGTAGAGATAGGGAACCAAGATGTCGTAATAACAATATCATCTACATAAAGAAGATAAACTAACATTTGACTAACAACCATAAATAACTTGCTACTTCTACTTCTTACTAATCCTAGACAATATATGTTTTTGTGTCGCCATGCAGATGAAAGCATACGAGTGGATTTCATCACAAGTTCATGAGGGGAAATCGGTTACCTCAACCGACATCATCACCTACGTGCAGGTGCTTGTTAACTCTTGTATAGTTGTATCATGTATCGTGTTTATACTTTATAATGTAAGTTGTGATTCTGTACTTAATATATATATGTAATTTTTTTTAAAAATTTTTACTGCAGAATGAGCTCAATAATTCAGTGTCAACTGATCTTCATTTGAATGGGGCTTCCTCTAGCTCGGGGTCAACCGATCCTCATCTGAATCAGGCTTCCTCTAGCTCGTCAATGGCCATGAGAGAACCAGATGAGATGCCTCAGGAAATGGAAGAAGACCTTCCCCAGGTTAAGCTTCAACAATCTTGATTCTATTTTCTTCATGGTTATAAGATATACATTAAAGATGTTTAAATGTCAAAGATTGAGGGTAATTTGGTAATTTCACATGCATGAGCTCCAAAATTTTAACTTTATGAGGCTTTTTTTGTTAAACATTCTAGCAAATTGGTGTCACAAAGCTTGTTACTTTCAAGTGCACAGTTTCATGGTTATATGTTAGATGAAGTTTTGGTAGATCAAAGGAAAGGGTGAGGGTAGTTTAGTAATTTCCCAATATTGTAAACTAACACGATGAATCCGTATTCAAATATTATTCGAAGAATAACACCTCTTAATGTTATAGTTCTACAAAAATACGGCAAATGAAAGAAATCCCAAATGTGTGCTCATACGAGCACATCGGCTTGTGTATGCATACCCTGCATACACATATAGAAAGCCGATTTATCCTTAAATGCACCGAAATATAACCTCAACTACTTCTAGTTGAATGACAAACCACACAAACGGATGGCCAAACCCTTCCCGTATCAAGAACTCACCCACGCCATAGTTTGGCGTGAAGAGTCACTTACTCCTGAACTAGTCTTTTGCACAAACACAGTTAGCCGCTAATGGCCGATAGAAGCTTTTAAAATCTTTATTTCTAAAAACAACGATGCCTTAGCTAGAAACAAAATCTTCAACCTGCAAAGAAAACCAAATAAGATTCATATCTTGTTCGTTTATGTTTCAGTTATAGAGAACTGCAGTAGTAGTCATGCCTTTATTTCTTAATATGACATATAACGGACCCACACGATGAAAATTTAGGGATAAGGAAAGAAGCGCAATTAAAAATTCGAGAGTCTTACCAAATTTGCTTATTTTTTGAGGCCGTTACTTGACAAAACCTTTTTGCCATATGGGCTTGTGCGGAGTGTCGGGACATGCGGCTTTATTGCCTCGACTAATGCCTCGCGTAGAGCTCCCTGAATGACACAAGTAAATATATTAAGTGTTCCATTATTCAAACATGGAACACATTAACCGAGTCGAGCGGGTCAAATAGGTTGAAAATCATCTGAAATGTAGTAAATGCATAAAAGTCATCTTAATCACTTTATCAAATCATAATCTAGGTTATTACAGTAATAATATCATATTTAACACGCAAAAGAAGATAAAAGTGCGTGTATGTTAACGTGACTTATATTAAAGGCTATTCTGACCCGAGCCCGTTTTGACATATTATCACTATTTCCCAACCCTCCTATATGAAAAACCAAATCATGGTGGTTAAAAAAGTCGAATAACTCGAAAGATATACCAACCTTTGAAGAGCGAAGTGCCGCCTGGATAACATAGTTACCATAAGGATCCTGCATGATTTGATCTAAACGAGGATTATTCATCAGCTCGTTGACAATACAAACACGACACTCTTCTCGTGCGTATTTCAGGCATTTTTCAACAACATTACTGCTGTATTTCTGCATCGCGAGGTCACCATAGTTACCCTCCAGTTGATCAAGAATGGCTGAAGTTGCCCATGGAATTTGAAGCTCAAATACATATTGTACAACATAGTTTCTGAAAATACACAACTCAATTAGGCATGGAAGATTGCTAACAAGATAGGGTGGTCAGGTTAGGGTCCGGGTTCGGGCATACCCATATGGATCTTGTGAAAGAACTAGAGCATTTGAAGTGATCTCGCGAACCAGTCGCCTTCTTGGTTCACCATCAGAATGGCTCAGACATTTTTGAAGTACACAGCATCCATGCCGGTCTGTTGCCAGTTCCATGCATTTCACAGTTGCAGCTTCGAAAAGAAACTGAAAGGTGAAACGAAACGATTACTCTATAGATTTGAATAGATAGATTTAAGCATAAAGTCGTAAAAAGGTATGTTATGTTCTGCAGTTTGATTTAGATCATAGGGGCATTTGCATATCTCCCCCTCTAAAGTTGAGAAATTGCATATTTCCCCAAATCATGTTTTAAGAGCATTGTACATTATGCATTAAAAACTTGTATTTTGGGAAAATATGCAATTTTTATCCAAAGTAGGGGATATATACAATTTTCCATAGATTATGAGAATTAGGGGTGTTACTGGTACTCCTCAGTATGCAAGTTTGTTACCTCGTTAAACTCGGGTTTCAGGTACTGCAAGAACCGTTGTGCGACATGATTGCCATTCATGTTCTTCATCAAGCCGATGATTCCGGGCTTCAGAGCAGTTTTTATCCAAAGTAGGGGATATATGCAATTTTCCATAGATTATGAGAATTAGGGGTGTTACTGGTACTCCTCAGTATGCAAGTTTGTTACCTCGTTAAACTCGGGTTTCAGGTACTGCAAGTTTGTTACCTCGTTAAACTCGGGTTTCACGTCTCTACATTGAATATATGGGATCTTTATGTCACCAAGTAAGCAGCTCTGCTCAGAAAACTGCATTAATCATCTCTTTCAAAACACAAATTCACTAGATGGTCAGCAGAAATAAGTTTTTTAATGTGTAATTTCTATCTAGGTTTCATGCGCTCAAGTATGCTGCAGATGCAGTTTGCACCGTTCTACGTGTTGATCAGGTACTTGGACCAAAAAATTCAATGATTTATTCTTTTACCACATGAGCTTTTTGTTCAAGTTTGTTTTTATAAGTGATGTATAATTAATTTTTTAGTATTTATTTTGATAATCTACGCATCGCGCAAACGTGATGCGCTCGCATCATGTATGCTGTTTTAAAAAAAAACAAGATTTTAAATATGCATTTTCTTTTTCAATGATCTGCAGATAATAATGTCAAAACCAGCTGGTGGGCCAGGAAGGAGAGATCAGCCTGCAGGGATGGATAATGAAGATTAGGCCTGCCATGATGTGTTCTGAAACATCAAATATTAGTTGGTTAGATTTTTTATTGGTTTTTTTTTTTCTTGACATTTTATTGATGATCAAAGTGGTGATGGTGTCTTCTTCTTTCGCCATCTTTTATCACTTGATGTATGACTATTTTGTGTCGTGTCTTTCGAAAATCATCTACATAGGAAAGCCTAAATGTTATGTTATAAAACTTAAGATCAGAAACCAAAATTGACCAAGGATCCATATGTAGTTACTTGAAACTAGAATGATGACAAATACATAGAAGGTTACAATCTTTGTAGACAAATGATTGCAACAAGAATAAGTATGAAGTTGGAGTCAAATGTTTCCTCTCAAAGATAATCCACACTAATCAAGCTTGATCCAAAAGCTGGTCTTTAGTCTTCACCTAAAAATATCAAGTATCTACTGATTCATAACTAGAGGTGTACAAAACCGGTTTTTTCCAAACCGGTTCGGGTTGTAAATCGAAACCGGTTTGGTTAACTTTGGTCAGAACCGGTTTGGTCAAAATCGGTTCGGGTTACAAACCAGTTTTAAGCAACAAGACCTCAAACCTATAGAACTGAATCAGTTCAGTTTGAAACCGGTTTGGGTTGAACCGGTTTGTAAAAAAACCGGTTTTTATTTTAATTCTCTTAAATAATCAATTAAACAAAATTTAAGGCTTAATATAAGAGAAAAAATGGCTAAAAATGCATTACTAAAATTCCAAAGCTTAAAATTCTAAAGCTTGAACACCAAAGGCAGGCTACAAGTATTAGTAGAACTAAAAATGTAATACTTTTATTTGTAACGGACTGAGTTCTGCTAGTAAAAAGAAATTTTCTTTCTAACGTATATAAAATGTTCAATGGCTAATTCAATTATTTACAATGTAATTAAAAGTTGACATTGTCACTTAAGCCTAATTGAGAAATCTTCTTTAAAATGCAACGGCTATTTCAATTAAGATCCATCTAATTACGGCTAATAGCATTTAAGAGATTAATGGTTAACTGAAATTAGAAAAAGGAGATGGGTTCTAAAGCGGTTTCAAACCGGTTTCTACACCGGTTCCAAACCGGTTTTTAAACCGGTTCCAAATTGGTTTCAAAGACAACCGGTTTGGAACCGGTTCGCTAGATGAGAATGTCAAATCGATGTGGAACCGCCAGTTTATACTCGAACCGAACCGGTTTTCTTAAAACCGGTTTTTATCCCGAACCGGTTTCGGTTTTTATACCGGTTCGGTTTGCAAACCGGTTTTTTTGTACACCTCTATTCATAACACTCTTTTTGATAATGTATGTATGTGTGTTAGTAGTTTTGTTTTTCATTCAAGATCTTTCCTCTCTTTTTCTTGAACGTAGGAGTCTCTTCCTAGATTTTCTGATGTTAAATAAATAAAATGGTTTTCTAAAAAACAAGTTTTTTTTTCGTGAACCTTACCACCCACACACACACACATACTAGTCGAAAACTTGTGCGATGTTGCGGGAATGACAATCTATAACATGGCACTCGTATTTGTATATGAGAGAATTCATATTATTTGCTTATTATTTACTTTACTTATATAACATTATCAAATGTCAATGACCATTAAATAGATTGTTTGATTTTTTTTATTTTTCCACAAATTTTTTTTAGTTCCTTGTTTAAAGTATTATTTTGCCCCTTAAAACTTTTAACCTTTTTAAGTAAATAACAACTTTGTACGCAGATATATAATTTAATAAGCATAAGTTCAAAAGTATAAATAATTAATAGGGTCATATACAATGTTTTAAAAACCGGTTTTTTAGTTGAACCGGAAAACCTTTCGGGACTGGTTCGACCGGTCGGACCGGTTAGACCGGCTGGTTGAACCGGTTAGGGGATTTATATATATATTTTTTATAAAAATGCTAATAAACTTGTACACCCCAACAAAAGTAGTTAAACTACAATTATAATCTACTCAAAAATAATATCAAATATTTATTTCATAAGAAAATATAAGTTTTAAACTTTAAAAAATAATAAAAAAATAAAAAAAAAGTTAAAAAAAAAAGTAAAAAAATAAAAAAAATCAGAAAACCGGTTCAACCGGACTGGTTGAACCGGAAAAAACCGGGAAACCGGCCGGTTCAAAGCGGGTCGGTTCAACCCAAAAAACCGCACATTAAAGAACCGAAAAGGGGGCCGGTTCCCGGTCGAACCGGTTGAACCGGCCGGTTCGACCCGGGTTTTAAAACATTGGTCATATAATAAATACGTGTGTTAAAGTATCAAGGTGTGACGGTGAAAGGTTGGGTCATGGAAAGTGGCTCGACTACCCTTAGGGTATGCAGCAACACCTTCGGCACCCTTTTTCAGTTGTACGTGGGCAAGGTTCATGAATACTACGACCCAAGAGAAATTTATTTGATTTGGTCGTTTAGTGCTAAGGTAGTCGTGCAGTGAGGATTAGATTAACATGAAATGTTGATTTAGAGTAGTTTTGGTTGTGGATTGAGAATATTACACCATTTCACCGTGCTAAAAGTATAAAATCAAGGTGTGAAAGCAAAAAAAAAAAAAAGAAAAAAGAAATAAGGAGTGATAGAACAAAAGAAACGAAAAGATATACCACTCAGATCCAAGGTTGCAAAACTCGCTAGGAGCTCCTCGGGCGGCCGGTTAGGGAGTTGAGAGTACTCGGCCTAGGCGGGGAGTACTCGGAGAGTATTCGAAAATGGTATATTATGATGAAATTTTTTTTTTATAAATTATATACATGATCAAATGCTAATATTTATAACAAAATGCATAAATATTTAATATTTAATATTGATATCAT
Source organism: Deinandra increscens subsp. villosa (assembly GCA_039602395.1). Classification (NCBI taxonomy): domain Eukaryota; kingdom Viridiplantae; phylum Streptophyta; class Magnoliopsida; order Asterales; family Asteraceae; genus Deinandra; species Deinandra increscens. The sequence goes on along the minus strand of JBCNJP010000023.1, from coordinate 90,049,230 downwards.
CATTAGTATTTCAAAAATTGATATCACCCTTCACCCTTAATAGTCTGGACATAAAAATAACAATCATCTAATCATCTACCATATTAGCTCCATCTTGTTCATCAACTCGATTGAAGAAGAGTAGACTGCAGATGACGAACTGTAGACGAAGTGATTAAGGCTTGACAATTGAAGAACGAAGAATGCGATGAACTCCATTGCTTGACAACGACTGTATATGACAAACAACGACGAAGTGATTAGAGCTTGGGAGTTCCAGACGTGAAGACGCGAACAGTGAGTGAGGGTTTTTTTTTTTTCCGATTTAGCACTTGGGATTTGGGAATTAGTTTTTTTTTATTATTTTTATTTTTTAGTTAGTTATTATTATTTTTAATTTAAAATTGCGTTGACCGAGGTTGACAGCCTAGGCCGAGTTGCCCGCCTAGCACCGTGGTTGACCGCCCACGAGTTGCTCAGGCGAGTTGCCTAAAAGCGCTTCAGTAACAGGCCGCCTAACGCCTAGGCCGAGTTTTACAACATTACTCAGATCTACATGACACTAAAAATCACTCATTAATTTTTTTTTAATCAAAACTATGGATATAAAATGGCTATTACCTGTTATCTGTATACACAAAATACAAATCTTAGGAATAATAAATGTCATTATAATATTAAAAACTTTATTGAATAACAATATAATATTGTCCTGGTTAGTATTATTTTATTATATTAGTTAGAGCAAATTACATTTTACATGCTTTACAAGTTATCAAATTTCATTTTAGTCTTTAAAGTAAGAAAATAACAAAAAAAAAGTAAGTTAGCCTTATAGTTTGTTACAAATTACGTCATTTATACTAATGGAGGTTAAGTTTTCTGATAAATCCATCACATTTAAAGGTATTTTGGTCACTTTATTGTTTAAGGACTGTTATTGTAATTAACGAAAGTTCGTTAGTTGGGAGTGTTATTGGTCAAAAAATGATAGTTAGGATTATTTGAAGCCAATAACCTTTAAATAAAAAGGGGTAACTTTGTACAAACATAACCAATTTTCAATTTTTTTTCTAATTAAGTCACTCAAACTTTTTTTTTGTTCCAATCAGGTAATTTAACTTTAAAATATGTTCTAATCCTAGATAAATGACCTAATTAGCAGATAACCTAATCATTTTTTTTATAATACTGATTTTTTTTTATAAAAAAAGATATTTTTTTATAAAAAACAAATTTTTAATAAAAATGAATTTTTATAATTTTTTTTATAAAATTTCGAATTTTATAAATTTTTTTTTATAAAATTTCGAATTTTATACACCCAAAACGTTTTTTTTTATAAAATTTTTGAATTTTATTAAAAACTTTTATATAACAACGATTTTTAATAAAATTTTATAAAATGTCGAATTTTATAAAAAAAACGTTTTTTATAAAATTTTATACACCCAAAACAAACTTTTTATAAAATTTCGAATTAAAAAAAACTATTTTTTTACACCCAAAACGTTTTTTTTATAAAATTTCGAATTTTTATAAAAAAATTCGTTTTTATTAAAAATCCGATTAAAAAATTAAGTTTTATAAAAAATTAAGTTTTTATAAAAAAAAATGATTAGGTTACCTGCTAATCAAGTTATTTATCTAGGATTCGAACATATTTTAAAGTTAAGTTACCTAATTGGAATAAGAAAAACTTTAAGTAACCTAATTGGAACAAAATTGAAAGTTGGTTATGTTTATGTGATATTTTCCCAAATAAAAATAAATATATAAATGTATGGATGATGAGGTTAAACCATTATCTCTGACTCTCTCTTACTTAGGCTAAGTGTAGTGGATAAAGCCCATAAAGCCCCACAAGGGGCATTATGCGCCATGTGGACGCTGACTGGGCAAGGGGCTTTATGGGGCTTTATGGTGTAGTGGATAAAGCCCCATAAAGCCCACCATCATCATTACCTTATTATTATTTTTTTAACTTTTTTTTAAAAAGTACTTTCATTAAAAATAAAATAAAAGACAACAAAATAAATTAAAACATCACAACTTAAAAGAAAACACGAACGCCTATATATAACTATTAAACGTGAAAATAGGATCTTCGGGGTTGTTGATGTATGGCCTCAAAAAAGCCCAAACGCCTGCGTATATAAAGCTCTTGCCATATTCAGTTTTGTACTCGCTCAACGACCTTCGCAGCACTGAGCTTATACCCTCCGCGCCATATTGTCGCTCGAGTCGTACATAGATATCATTAAAAGTTCGTGCCTTCGATTGCAAGTCCCACCATTTCGCCCTGATAAAGTTCCCGTTTAAAAACACTCCACGTCGCCGTTTGAAGTCATCAATCACGGCATTCCAAAACTCGTTTGGCCGGCGTCCATCATTCCAATTGTGTGCGACGTTAACGAAAGATTGTGCCACCGCTACGTCGTCTTCGGCCTTCCAACTACGCCTATTCATTGTGAATGTTTGTGAAAGTTTATAAAATAGATGGGGTATATATAGTAGAAGAATAGAAGTAGAGAGGAGTTGGAGTGGTGTGTGAGATGTTTAAAAAAGTGGGGTATTTATAGGTAAAAGAGGGTTTAAATTAAAAAAATTAAAAAAAAAAAATCTTTGCTCAACGGTACAAAATTTAGCCGTTGAACGGCTATTTTTTTTTATTCAACTCCTCTAATCGGCGTTATAGGGCTAACGCCCCTCGCCCATTCTCCCTCTATAACGCCCCCATAACGCCCCACCGTAGTGGGGGTGGGCGTTATGGGGGGCGTTATGGAGCCCTTTTTGGCCCAGTAACGCCCCACTACGGGCAGCCTTATGATGTTTACCCGTTTTGTTAGTGATACAACAAACTTATTTTTATAAAAGTTTTTTAGTTGTTACACGTTTTTTATTTTTATCTTTTTTACATATTGTTATAACAACTTAACTATTTTTATACTCGCGGTATCCCCACGATAACACGTAGCCACTACATCTGATTTATTTACATATACATAATCCGTCATATTATATTTTTATTTATGATTTTATTAATTCAATAAACTATAAACTTGTTAAAAAGATTCAATGCGCCTTTATTTTTTCTCCTATTCGGTTCGGGTCGGATCAGGTCCGTGATCACCCAGGAGACCCGTTGAGAAAATAAAAAAAACCACGATGATAAAAAGACACCACCACCACCTGTGTGTTTTTCAATCAATGCAGCCAATTCTATTTCCAAATTACGTGTTTCAGATTACCAAAATCCACTACCCAATTTCATGAATCTCAATTCTCTTCATTCCGAATTTGTCCATTTCTTTAACCCCAATTTACACCCAAAAAATGACGATCAATTTCCAGACAATTCAACAAATAATCAGCAGCAAAAACCAGTCGATTTCAATGGCGCAAAGGAGGAAAATCGACACCTCTGTTGCGGTTAAACCCGATGCAAATCTCCAGTTCCAACATGTTGCCGCTGAAGTTGCTAAACTTTATCAGCAATCTCTGAATTTGCAGCCGGTTTCTTTTGAATCTGGTCGAAGGCATTCGCTTGTGAGAATCGATAAACCCTAACTTCAGTTTTCGTTTTTTGGTTCTGGATTGCTTGAATTCTCTGTTGCTTACTTCAAATTCGTTACATTCAGTAGGTTTAGCATGCATTGATTTTGAATTTTAGATAGGTTTTAGGGAGTGTTGAAATTTGAGTTCATGTTTGACTTTTTAGTCAAAATTGGTACTTTTCAAACTTGAAATCTGATCAAACATTCAAACACTCTTTCAAATTTTGGATTTTGACTTTGATTTTTAGAATTTGATATGCTAATGTGAATTTTGGATGTGAGAAGTTTTTTTAGAATTTGACCCTTTTTCAATGTTATAAGCATGAGCTTTATAGTTATATCTAAACCTAGCAAATGCTTCATATGTTGATAGTTGATAGTTCTATCAAACTTAAAACCACGGTTAAGTTTCGGTTATGGGGTTATCTAACCTTTTAATCTTTTGGGTTTTCGGTTTTGGTTCTTTTGATGTTCAAGTACACATAGAACTACTAATGGTGGTCCTTAGGAACAAAGAACAATGGTTTTTAAACGAATATTGTCATCGTTGTTCGCTTTCGAGTTTAGTTTTATCGTCCTGTAACCGACACACAAGTAGCTTCCTCACTCCTATATCTTTTGAAGACTTTCATGTCACAATTGGGAAAACTCGATAATACTTCGTTAAGATATTGTGTATTACTGATTGGGTATATATAGATAGTTACAAGGTTCGTAGTACAATTAGGTTAAGCATCTGTATTAAACTACACTATCGCGAAATGTGTAATATCTAGAGGTGCACTAACGAGTATCGAGAAACCAACGCAATCCACATATTGGTATATATGCCAATGCCACTATCTGACCCAAAAAGGAAGTTGAAAAATGGTCGAAGAATACGTTACAAAACGGGGAAATGAGGTTATAACTTATAATGGTAGAGATAGGGAACCAAGATGTCGTAATAACAATATCATCTACATAAAGAAGATAAACTAACATTTGACTAACAACAATAAATAACTTGCTACTTCTACTTCTTACTAATCCTAGATACTATATGTTTTTGTGTCGCCATGCAGATGAAAGCATATGAGTGGATTTCATCACAAGTTCATGAGGGGAAATCGGTTACCTCAACCGACATCATCACCTACGTGCAGGTGCTTGTTAACTCTTGTATAGTTGTATCATGTATCATGTTTATACTTTATAATGTAAGTTGTGATTCTGTACTTAATATATATATGTAATTTTTTTTTAAAAATTTACTGCAGAATGAGCTCAATAATTCAGTGTCAACTGATCTTCATTTGAATGGGGCTTCCTCTAGCTCGGGGTCAACCGATCCTCATCTGAATCAGGCTTCCTCTACCTCGTCAATGGCCATGAGAGAACCAGATGAGATGCCTCAGGAAATGGAAGAAGACCTTCCCCAGGTTAAGCTTCAACAATCTTGATTCTATTTTCTTCATGGTTATAACTTATAACATATACATTAAAGATGTTTGAATGTCAAAGATTGAGGGTAATATGGTAATTTCACATGCATGAGCTCCAAAATTTTAACTTTATGAGGTTTTTTTTGTTAAACATTCTAGCAAATTTGTGTCACAAAGCTTGTTACTTTCAAGTGCACAGTTTCATGGTTATATGTTAGATGGAGTTTTGGTAGATCAAAGGAAAGGCTGAGGTGAGGGTAGTACAGTAATTTGCCAATATTGTAAACTAACACGATGAATCCGTATTCAAATATTATTCGAAGAATAACACCTCTTAATGTTATAGTTCTACAAAAATACGACAAATGAAAGAAATCCCAAATGTGTGCTCATACGAGCACATCGGCTTGTGTATGCATACCCTGCATACACATATAGAAAGCCGATTTATCCTTAAATGCACCGAAATATAACCTCAACTACTTCTAGTTGAATGACAAACCACACAAACGGATGGCCAAACCCTTCCCGTATCAAGAACTCACCCACGCCAAAGTTTAGCGTGAAGAGTCACTTACTCCTGAACTAGTCTTTTGCACAAACACAGTTAGCCGCTAATGGCCAATAGAAGCTTTTAAAATCTTTATTTCTAAAAACAACGATGCCTTAGCTAGAAACAAAATCTTCAACCTGAAAAGATAACCAAATAAGATTCATATTTTGTTCGTTTATGTTTCAGTTATAAAGAACTTCAGTAGTAGACTAGTAGTCATGCCTTTATTTCTTAATATGACGTATAACGGAGTCTTACCAAATTTGCTTATTTTTTGAGGCCGTTACTTGACAAAACCTTTTTGCCATATGGGCTTGTGCGTAGTGTCGGGACATGCGGCTTTATTGCCTCGACTAGTGCCTCACGTAGAGCTCCCTGAATGACACAAGTAAATATAAACATGTATATATACACTTAAGAAGTAAAGTGTTCCATTCTTCAAACACAGAACACATTAAATGAGTCGAGCGGGTCAAATAGGTTGAAAATCATCTGATATGTATTAAATGCATAAAAATCGTCTTAATCGCTTTATCAAATCATAATCTAGGTTATTACAGTAATAATATCATATTTAACATGCAAAAGAAGATAAGAGTGCGTGTATGTTAGCGTGACTTATAGTAAAGGCTATTCTGACCCGAGCCCGTTTTGACATATTATCACTATTTCCCAACCCTCCTATATGAAAAACCAAATCATGGTGGTTCAAAAAGTCGAATAACTCGAAGGATATACCAACCTTTGAAGAACGAAGTGCCGCCTGGATAACATAGTTTCCATAAGGATCCTGCATGATTTGATCTAAACGAGGATTATTCATCAGCTCGTTGACAATACAAACACGACACTCTTCTCGTGCATATTTCAGACATTTCTCAACAACATTACTACTGTATTTCTGCATCGCAAGGTCACCATAGTTACCCTCCAGTTGATCAAGAATGGCTGATGTTGCCCATGGAATTTGAAGCTCAAATACATATTGTACAACATAGTTTCTGAAAATACACAACTCAATTATGCATGGAAGATTGCTAACAAGATAGGGTGGTCAGGTTAGGGTCCGGGTTCGGGCATACCCATATGGATCTTGTGAAAGAACTAGAGCATTTGAAGTGATCTCGCGAACCAGACGCCTTCTTGGTTCACCGTCAGAATGGCTCAGACATTTCTGAAGTACACAGCATCCATGCCGGTCTGTTGCCAGTTCCATGCATTTCACAGTTGCAGCTTCGAAAAGAAACTGAAAGGAGAAACGAAACGATTACTCTATAGATTTGAATAGATAGATTTAAGCATAACTCGTAAAAAGGTATGTTATGTTCTGCAGTTTGATTTAGATCATAGGGGCATTTGCATATCTCCCCCTCTAAAGTTGAGAAATTGCATATTTCCCGAAATCCTGTTTTAAGAGCATTGTACATTATGCATTAAAAACTTGTATTTTGGGGAAATATGCAATTTTTATCCAAAGTAGGGGATATATGCAATTTTCCATAGATTATAAGAATTAGGGGTGTTACTGGTACCCCTCAGTATGCAAGTTTGTTACCTCATTAAACTCGGGTTTTAGGTACTGCAAGAACCGTTGTGCGACATGATTGCCATTCATGTTCTTCATCAAGCCGATGATACCGGGCTTCAGAGCAGAAACAACCATAGAACATTGCTCGCGGGTCTTGAGAGTTTCAACGACCTTCTGAACAGCACGAGTCCTACAAATAAACAACGACAACAACAACAATAACTCGATCTGAAGATCACAAAATGACACTTCTGTACGAAAGGACAGAAGAGAGCAAACCCGTGCATATCACACGAAATCCTAACGAGATCTCCAGGCTTTCTCGTTATAACACGAAGAATCTGCATATGTTGGTGCTTGTCACACACATCTAGCAGCTTCTGAACGAGATAGTTCCCGAAAGGGTCTGTCATTAGTTCGATAATATGCACTATAACCTCCCGGAAGATGTTCTCCAAGTCTTCTCGAGTTCCTTCGGAAAACTTCTTCTGCAAGGACCGGCATCCTTGTTGATCTTTAGCCATGGAGTATATCCTATCCCCAAGATCATCCGATTTTTGTAACGATTGTTTAACGACAGTTGAAACAGGATCTTTCCGTTCAAAGCTACCAAATTTTAGAGACCCAAGAGGGTCACGGTTCAGCCCACGAGACCTTGTGAGTATCCTTTCAGGAACCTTTTGATTCGAGCCATGCATTCCGTTAGCATGACTCATGAACCGAGTTAGCGAAGGTGGTGCAGCTTGTTGACTTTCCAAATGTAGATTCTTACAAAACTGGTGCATATGAAGGGGATGATGATGATGATGATGATGATACTCATGTTCATTTTCTAGATTCCTCCAAGTCATACGAGACTCGGGTTTCTGCTGCGAAGGATGAAAAAACAAGTGTTGCTGATTCGGGATCATAGGGATCGCTACCAGTTGCTGACCATTAAACTCAACCCCGTTGAAGGGCGTTGAAGAATTAACCAAAGACGGGTTTGGAGATAGCATGATCGGCCTGTCTTTGATGCTCAAATCTTGAAAAACCGACGCGAATGATCGATCATTCAGAAGATTTGATTCGATAAACTGAACCCTTTTCATGGATACCTTTTCATCACTTAATGTGTCAAGAAATGTACCATTTTCAGGAGATGTGTAGAGGTTTTTCAGGTTCTTGGAAGCGCTAAAGACTCCGAATTCTTCGGTGTTTGCGGTCACCGTAGCGCCGGGTATCTCACCAAGAAGCTTGTCAAATTCATCATATTCCAGTTCATGAACTCTCTCAGGCATTTTACAAGATGTGTAGGTAGTTCTTCAACCTCTGGTTAAGAATGTCAAAAGATCAGAATCACTCATTCTAGCAAAATTTCATGTTTGTACAAGAAAAAAATATAAATATTTATAAAAAGAAATATAATTTTTGTGTCGTGCATAGAAGACTAAGACCATCTCCAATGAAGAACTCAAGAAGAAATATGACACTGATATGACGTCCTTCACAAAAATGCTATGACGTATAGACGTATGCTGATCTCAAAGATAGATACGATAGATACGAGATTTTTGTCCTTGAGGAATCATGGACGGATGAAGTGGGTCCATCCATCCACAAACTTTATAATAAAACATAATTTGTATAAAATAATTTGTATAAACCGTAAGGACAAATCAACTGTTTGGTTTGTCCTTAGAAACTACCAGTGTATGAAAACTTGTGTCATAACGTAACAATGAGAAGGAAATTACATTATGGACGCTCTAAATGTGATGATTGAAACGAAAATATAAGCGTAAGTCGACCTAAGACTTCAAACAACACATGTTTGTTAACATCTAGTGTTTTTTAAGCTTCGCTCGTGGGTTCTTCGCTATAAGCAATAGCGAATTCTATCGCCTTCAAAGTTGCTAGATCAAAATCCAGCTCAAGACTTGTTCCTAAAGTGGCTAGTACTCACGATTTACTAACCCGTAAGATTATTTTTTTTTCCGTAATAAGCAGATTCGCAAAGTTTGGTCAGAAATTGTGTTATACTGACCAGTATAAGACAAAAATCTTGACGATTTAACAACTTGAGCAAATAGATTTCGCTATTGCTAATAGCGAAAAACCCATAAATGAAAAAGTATCAAACAATCTCACTTTTAAAGAAAAATCCGATACATTAATATATCACGAACCAAAAGGGCATGTAGTCTTACGGTACTAAGCTGTATGACGAACGTTTAGATTTATAAGTAGTATTAGAACGTGTAGATTTATCATTTATAAGTAGATTAGAAGGTGTGTGTGAGTTAGCTGTTTTTAGAAGAAAAACAAAAACTAAAACTAATAATGACAGAAAAGAAAATCTAAAAAAAAAAAACAAGGGAATGATTGAACAAGAAACCACATTAAGACAAACGATAGATACAACAAATCAGATTCTATATAAAACAAACATGATTCAGATAGATCATTCGATCAAACGCACGACAACCCACAAAACCATAATCATCATCAAACATCAAAATCTCACCAACAAAAGAGATCAAAAATCCTAAACGAGATTTGATCTCATAAAATGTACACACGTACCAGTGAGATTTGTTGGTGTGTGGAGACTGAAATCAGAATGGGGGAAACCGAGGCGATTGGGGCGGCGGAGTGCGGTGGCAGTGTGGCGGCGAGATCAGGAGGAGAAGAGGCGGCGAAACGATGGAGTAATGGTGGTGGTGGTGGTGTTATTCATAGGTGGTGGGAGTGAGGAGGAGCAATGGGGGCCATGAGAAATAGCATTGCATATGATATGATGGGGGTGGTACATAACAAAACACAAAAACAGAGCAAATGCAATTATATATGTCTACCCATCCCATGCATCTCTCCCACTTTTTCCCTTTTTGCATTTTTATTATTTGATTTGATTTTTTAATAATATATGTGTATAAATTGTCAATGAAATGTATATATTGATTCATATGAGATTTTTAGTAGTTTATTCTAACGTGACGTAGTTTTGATATAATTAACAAAAACGATTTAGTTTTGTAAGGTTTTACGTCTAAACTTAGATACGTGACAACACCGCATTCACTTTTTCCATTATATTGTATAACAATTTCAAGATGAACGATCCCACATCCCCACCCTCCCCCCCCATTTCCTATCCAAACGCAACAAAGGAGTTGGTTGTGTTATTTTAGTCTAGTTTTACACGGTTGCTTTAGGTGTCTAATTTTGTTTTGTTTACGCCGTTTCATTAGTTTTTAGTTTTAATGTTACAATCTCATATTTTTTAGTGTTATAGACCTCTTATTTTAACGTCATTGGGTAGTTTTTTTTTCTAAGTTGTGCTTGAGTTGGTTGTAGCGTGTTTTTCTTGGTTTTATTTTAGTTTTACACCATTGTTTTTTAAGTGTCTAATTTTGTTTGCCTTTACACAATTTTACCCGGTTGCATTCGTTTTAGTTTTAGTGTTACAATCTAATACTTTTGATTGCGTCATTCGTTTTAGTAGTGGTGGGACGCCATTGGAGCGTTATGGAGAGTGGTGACGCCCCACCAGTACTCTCAACCTAATGAAAGGGATCAATGATATTTGAGTGTTTATCTCCTTCTTATATGGTTCCTTCTTTTCTATAATCAATCGATCGCTACCCATTATTAATTAAGATATTCTTGATCTTAACAATTAAGGTCTCAAGAACATATCAAATGTTAGTTATGATTTATTTAGGGTGCTACCACCCGTACATTTACCATTCTTGATTTTTACTTGTTGCACCCCCTTTAATTTATAGATAAATATCATTCAAAAAACCTTTTAATTTTCTTTTTGTATATCTTAACCAACGTTTTTTTAAACTATTTCATTTTAAATAAAATTACAATACATTTTTATAAAAAAAAATTAACATTTTTTAAAAATAGTTTTTAAATAGTTTTTATTTAGAACAGCTTTTTTAAATAAAATTACAAATTTTTTTATAAAAACAGCTTTTTAAAATAGTTTTTTTATAAAACGTTTTTGTCATTTTATTTATGAAAAAACAATTTAAAAATCATTTTATAATAAACACTGTTTAAAAACAGCTTTTGACACCTGCTTTTTTAACTGTTTTCTTTAAAAATAAAATTACAGAACGTTTTATAGATAAAAAGCAGTTCTTAAAAATATTTTTTAAAACAAATTTAAATATTTTTTATTTAAAACAACTTTTAAAATAAAATTACAAATACGTGTTATAAAAATAGCTTTTAAAGATAGTTTTTATAAAAGGTTTTTGTTATTTTTTTAAAAATAATTAATTAATTTTTTTTATAGAAATAACATTGTTTAAAAAAATAAACACCGTTTTAAAAAAACTATCTTAAAAAAATGTTAAAGAAACGTTAAAAAAACGTTTTTAAAAACTAGAGGGATACGAATAGTCTACCCCTTTATTTATTCTACTAATTAGTTCTATACACCTAAGTTTGTGATGGGGAAATATGTTAGAGAAGGTGATACGCTTTCATTATTTCTTTTTACCATCGAAATGGATGGACTTATATCTCTCTACAAAAGACAATCTCCACGAGACTGTTTCAGGGGTTGCACCTTCCAATCAAACTTTATAGCCTTATCTATTCCTTTCATCTTGCATCCAGGCTTAAGGTGAACTTAAAAAAAATGCAAGTTGATCGGGGTTGGGTGGATTTAAAAAGTCTTTTCCTTTCACTTATTTGGTGAGAAAGTATTTTCCTTTCACTTATTTGGTGGTACCAATTGGTTTAAACATGGCTTTTAAAAATATTTACTATAGGAGAAGTTTGAATCATGGTTATCATTATGGAAGTCTAACTTCCTATCATTAAGGGGTAAGGATACACTTATAAAGGCGGTGCTCAAGAGTTTACCCCTCTACTACATGTTATTTAAAACACTAGAGCACATGTATTAAACAAGATGGAGGTTATTCGAAGAAGTTTTTTTTTGGAAATAACCCAAGGAAAAAAGATCTCTTAGTATTGTTTAGCGTAGAATGTTAGCACCAAAAAATAAGGGAGGACTATGTAACACCCTAGGAATGTTCTGCATCAAATACCATCAATGCTTCTTGGGTGTATTGGTTATGGATTAGAGGGAATCTGCACAATCTAGCGTGCTCGAGTGGTAACAATCCAAGGATGACTGCCCCCTAGGAAGTTTTCACTTAGGCAACCAAAAGCAAAATTGTAAGCTCCTAGCGGGCAAATTGGTCAATATTGGTGGTATGAGCGGCCATATGTTACAAATGGTATCAGACCCAATCCCGTGCTACTCGGGTTGGTGGACAAAACCTTATCAAGGATGAAGAGCTCCCAATGTTGTCAAGAGGGACACCTTAGGTATATCCCACATTTATGATTCGGATGGTGGCACAAACCTCAATGAAGATGACGCGTCCTTAAGATGGTGATTGTAATACCCTAGGCAAAATGCACATCGGTCGTTGATATGAGAGATTCTTGACTCATAAGGAATAGTCCTACCTTAAATATTATCAACGCATTTTAGGCACATACGGATGAGAGGAGAACTCCCCAGTTAAACGTGCCTGAGTGGCAGCAATCAAGGGATGCGTAACCTCTTGGAAAGTTTTCACTCGGGCAACCAACAACTAAATCCTGACCTCCTAGTGAGCAAAGCGGACACTATTGGTGGTATGAGGGGCCGGATTTTACAACTAGCAATCGAGAGCCTTAAATCAACAAACTTAGCTCTCATTTCAAAATGGGATTTGCGTTACAAGAGAGAAAGTTCAAGGATTTGGAAGCAAGTGGTGAAGGCTATTCATACAAACAAGCGAGTTACATGTATTATCCCACTAAAAAGGACAATATGGGTTGTTTTTAAATCGTTTATGTGCTCTCATATAACTTGCATGATTATATTGCGTAATTGTAAACATATGTTGCGTAATTATCACTATAACATGCGTGATCATGCATTATCCCACTAAAAATAATGATATCAGGTGTGTGGAAAGGCGTTGCAACTGTTGTGCATAGTCTCAAAGAGATGGGTACCGACCCTTGGAAATAAATTAGAGTAAATGCAAGAAGTAGCGACTCAATACTATTTCGGTTAGACACGCGCGTGTAGAGATCCATGCTTAAAATATGGATTCCACGTTTTGATACAAGCTCGATTCAAACAAATGATATCTTGTAGAAAATCAGGTACAAGTAATTGAAGGGCACAACTCGTTAACATGGGACTGAAAATGGGCACCTTCAGGTACTACAAAGTCAAAGAACAATATATTTTCAGAGAGAGAATTCTGTCACACAAATTTAGAAACGGGCCGGATTTGTGGCAGTGGCCATTGGACCCAACGAGAAACTTCATGGTTGCCTCACTTCCTAATAGTTTTGATGAGAAAAATTATGGTACAAATGGCTAAATTCGTGCGAAGGAACAAGAGCCGCCGATCTGTGTCATTTTTATGATCTGATGGACATAAATTATTTCATTTGTCAGCGCAATTTTACACGGATGGTTTTTATTAGAAAAGGGCAGCGCCATATTTTTACAAACCAAAAAGGGTAGCGACGTCTTTTCCACATTAATACACAATTTTGAATGTTTTCTTATATAATAATGATGCATTCTCACGAATGAACTATTTTGACGCTAAATCTTTAAATCACGCACATACTCAGCAGGCATTACGTATATTGTTATCACGCATGTACAAAAAGATTTTTTTAAAGAATAATATGTAAATGTCCTTCCCTTTATTTCTTTATCATGCAATTCTTAACATATATAAAATAACGCAAAAACTAATATTATTAATATGATAGTTTTTCACATCACCATTATCACGCATGCTATATATCATAAGTCGCGCAAAGTTTATTTACATATGTATGGGTTCACAAAAAACACAATAATTCAAATAACAACATCAAGCTTAACAAAATATAAAATAACGCAAATTCATTAAACAAACTATCAAAGGATTTCACGTTAATCAAAACCATATCAGGCATATATCACATGAGAAAGCTAGATAAAGGAAGATAAAAACTTCATCTTAATCTCCAAAGACAAATTGATCAAACTCATGATATTTGCAACATCTTTGATCTCATATTCATCGGATATCCCCAAATTTGTCATAAACAAAACAACTATATCACACAAACAAGAAGGATCCATCGAACACAACTCATTAGTAACCTCATCACGACCTCTCACACCAGCAGTTATGACCTTAAGTTGTTGCCTCAACACATCATTAAAGAGAACATCCTTCGAATATTGAATCAAAACTTTCTCACGCAACTTCTACTTCGAACGGATTGTGAAGACAGGGAGGATGCAGATGACGATGAAGACAGGGAGGATGCAGATGACGATGAAGACGCCATTTTCAATAAAAGAAGAATTAGGGCTCCTATACTTAAACACAAAATATATAGCATATGATGCAGATAAAATTATTTATAATAAAAACCCTAATATTCAATACAACATCGAACGGTCTAAATTTACACATCACTTAATGCGCCACCAACTACCACCCGTCCAAATTCTAATAATATTAATATTAAAGATACAAAGTTGCCTATAAAAACATTTCACGCATGCAAAACCCTAAAAAGGAAAAACGACACTCAAACTAACACAAAAAAATGACTTCTTCTTCTACAAATGAAAACATTCAAATGGTGAAAGATCTAGTCAAGAAAGCAATTAATGAAGAAAAACTTTTAGATCGAGTTACAAGAAACTCATTAGGATGATCTCAATCTGACCAGGGAACTAATTCTAGAAGAAACAATCGATCTTGTTGACAAGGATGCAAACTACATTTCCGAGAAAGTCAAGCTGAATACTGAGATAACAAAGAAGGTGAAGACCCTCCTATCCAAAACCCTTGAAAAGAATAATTGCAAAAAGAATGGGGTGAAGGGAATTGAAAATTTTTAGTTATCATTGTTAGAGCCTCTTTTGATTCATAACGAGATACAGACCTACCCGCGCGTTGCAGCGGGTAGTCTGTTTTAAAGAATGTTAATGCAAAGTATAAAGAGATTAAATTTATCTATCCATTAACCTAATTCTTATAAAAATCAGTAAACCGCACGTTTAGCAAAAGATAAAAGATAACATACCATCCAAGTAACGTGTTATTCATTACATACTAACATAAAAGATAAAGAGTGAACAACCACAAACATTTAATACTGTATATATTTGATAATGAAGGTTATCTCATCTAAGTGCTAATCAACCGAGATAAACATCATAGCCTCATAAGCCATTAACCAACGGAAATCTTATATCAAACTAAAGCGATACCAAAATTATGTCATTTTACTAAAATTATGTCTTTCAGTTTTGAATCACAAATGGATCTGCTCCACCCAATGGCTGTATCAGATCACAAATGAATCTATTCCGCCTAATGGCTGTATCAGAAATGCTATATAACATATTTTAAGGCAATTTTTATTTGTAGTTATGCAAATACAATCAAAAGTATGTTGTTTTTGCTTGAATGTGATAAATTAGAAGATGAGTGAGCGCACTTTGATCCTCTAAACTGGACTCTTCTACTTGGGAATGCCAATTATTGAACCTGAATTAATATTAAGTTCTTTTAGTGTTTATATTAGTCGGTAGTCGGATATGGTTTCTTGAGCTACTCTAACAACCTTTGCGAACTCCTGTTCTAGTTGTTCTATAATTCGTGATTTTGGTGTAGACTCAATCTAGATGCGATCTATGAATATTAAGAACCACGAATGAGCTAAAATAGGTTTAGCCATGAGAAACTCTATTTGTACATTAAAAAAAATAATAATAATAATAAAATATGAAAGTATCTTTCATTTTTGTTAGTCTTTCAGTTAGCCACGCTGCCTTTAAAAATCGTCTTAAAAAATTCTACTCCTTTATTTCTGTTACTGAAATTTATTAATACACATAGAATATTTCTACATGCTAGGTAATGTGCTTTTTTAAAATGAGGCTGAAATAGAATATTTAGTGTCTAAAGCCTAGTGGTTTAGCCATTAGAAAATGTATTAAAATATTTCTGAATGCAAGTTAGTATGCTACAGTATCCAAGTGCCAATAATCTACATTAACAAACAACTTATTTTTTTCATTACCTTGTGTTGGGCAAACAACTGAATTTGAAATCTATTTTTATCCAAACTCCTATTCCCTTAAGAAGAAAACTATTTTGAACAATAGATATAAAAGATCACTAAAAGGACAGAGTATTGGGAAATTTGATTAGAAAAATTCATACTTATAAAAAAATTAGAATAACAAAACACATGCTTATCACTGTTTTTCTTCTTACAGAAAATCCAAAAGACCTAACTTTTCATAAACCTCTCACTTGTTACACAAACTTAAATAAAAAGAGAAAAGTCCATAATACATGATACTTAAGAGTACTTAAATATACAAATCTATCATTAATGTTCAAAAATATGTTTCACAGTTTTTTTTTATCTCACAAACAGGTAGATAAGCATGTAACCATTCATTCTTTATCATTTCATTGCTCTGTTCTTGGTCTCAAACATCCTTTAAAAAACATATATAGCAGCATAGAACAATTACCTTTGAATCCAAACATCATTAAATGTAAAGTCTCATCAAACGATAACAAACTGCTAAATAATAAAAATAAAAAAGCACAAAAAGTAGCTACAAATAAAAATAATAAACCTCTCCATTCAAACAACTTAGAACACATTGATACTCATTCAGGCATTTTAACAAACAGTTGGTATGCAAAACAGTAAAACAACACATTAAATTTTAGTCGGTAGCAGCTAAACATCCAGAAACCATACAACATTAAACCAAAAACAAACGCATGTGTTTGATCGAAACAACAAAGAAAAAGAATAAATCAAACATGAAAAAACGTCATATGAATTAACCGAAAGAAGATTGTGAGAAGGCTTACCAAATGATAACAGAGTGGATGGATTACCAAACACAACGCTTCTGATGAACAACAATAGCTCATTACAGCTACTCTTAGTACCTGTCAACTGATTTTGCTATGAAGACCACACATATCAGATGATGTAAGGGTCAATCAATGAAGACGAAGATGGGAAGTGTCTTCGATTCATCTTCATATCATAGTACAAAAACTCTAGTTGAGATGATAGAGATGAAGAAACCCTATGTCGTGATTTTCAGGGTGTAATGGTTTAGATCACAGATCTGGTGAACTCCGGTGCCGGTGAAGTAGTCGGAGAGAGCCACCGGTGAAGTAGTTGAAGCAACCCTTGACCTGCGATTGAGATCATTTTGAAGGAGATCCAAGGGTTCTTCGCGGTGGCAGTGCATGATGGCAGCGACAGCGCTCGAACGGTCATTTCGCGGCTGAGCAGGTGCAGTAGCTAAGCGGCGGTGCCCGATGACTTGTGGAGGCGCCAGAAATTGGGTGTGAGATTAAGAGAAAGTAAAGAAAAAAAGAATGTGATATGGGGAGAGAAAAGTAAACGTACGTGTGAAATTTTTATTGGTTTACTTAATGTGTTGTCTCACTTTTATTGGACTGAAGGAACTACAGTAAATCTCCTCACAGGGAGTGAATTATAATGGAGAGAAAAGTAAACGTACGTGTGAAATTTTTATTGGTTTACTTAATGTGTTGTCTCACTTTTATTGGACTGAAGGAACTACAGTAAATCTCCTCACAGGGAGTGAATTATAAATGTACTGAAGGAACTACAGTAAATCTCCTCACAGGGAGTGAATTATAATGGAGAGAAAAGTAAACGTACGTGTGAAATTTTTATTGGTTTACTTAATGTGTTGTCTCACTTTTATTGGACTGAAGGAACTACAGTAAATCTCCTCACAGGGAGTGAATTATAAATGTTATATTATATAATGTGAAGATTTATATTAATTTTCATGCACATTTTGTCGATCATTATTTATCACCTGTTTCGAATAGCCCTTTATCAAATATAACATCTTTATCTTATATATTACTATTCCCAGGGGCGGAACTAGAAATTTATTTTAGGGGGTCCACAATTTTTTATACGGATTAACTATTTTCCAGTTTCGTAGAAACATGTATAAAAAAATTTGGTCTGGATCGCGTTGGTCACATAAGACAAATACAACACAAAAACAAAAGAAATAACGTCATTAGAATTTAAATAATATAGAAGAAATAAGGATGATACAAGATTTCAATAAAAAAAATCATAGAAGAAATGAGGATGATCAACAATTTTGTTTTGAATGGAGCATTCATGTTAATGTATTGATAACTAATTTGTAGATTACATTTTTTTTTAACTATCATTCTATTAAACGAAAGACCCTACCAAGAATAATTGACAAACATCAAGTTACAATGTTACATATATGTAACTTGTATAAGTGGCTTGTGGACTTTTTGTTACATATACGTAGTCTTCGTTATCCCATTTTAATCATAACAATTCTAATAAGATGCATAATTTTCATCATTTTATTCATTTACGTAGGGAGTTTTATATTTTAAATGAAACAATTTTGAATGCACATTTTTTCTTAATCAAGAGATAAAAAGAGTGATTATAAGGGTTTTATTAATTAAAAATGAGTTTTAATTTTGTAATTTTGTATTTTTATTTTGCCTATTATACCCCTATAATCTTATGATTAACTCATTTAATTTTATCATTTAATTGAATTATGTCATTTAATTGCGCAGAGCATTTTTTTTTTGAACGGCAGAATATATTAAACAAGCAAGCACACTAGCAAGACACTAGTGGCCGCAAAAAAGAGAACATTACATGGAAAAGGAAGACCAATCAACCCAACAAACGGGTTGGTCTTTTACACGATTAACATACCAAGTAAAACTCCAATATTTAATCTCCGTGATGATCCTTTGTATCGAAGGTGGTCTTTGGTTAAAAATCGCCTTGTTTCGCTCGATCCAAATGCTCCAAATCCCAGTAAGAAAGATGATCTCCAAGGCCTTGCTCCTACGTGTCGTTAACTTGAGGTTCTTGTGCCAATCTAACAGATCAGAGACGCTGAAAGCCAAAGGCTGAGGAACGTGACACCATTGCGAAATAATCAGCCAGACCATGTTCGTGAAACTGCACCCAGTGAAGATGTGCATCGCAGATTCTTGGAGCTCACCGCAGAGGACACACAAATCATTGTTCACCGAAATGTTGCGACGTATTAAACCATCCTTGGTAGGAAGTCTTTCAAGAGCTGCGCGCCAAGCCACTAAATTGACCTTAAGAGGCACCGATTTCGTCCAGGAGAGAGGGAAACTGGTGTTGTTTTGCTGCTGAATTGTTAATAAACGACGAACAGATTTGACAGAAAAACCATCTTGGTTATCCCCTTGCCATATCCAGACCCCATTCTCTTCCTTTATGAGATCAAAGAGGCAAATACCAGCCCTGCTGAGGTCGTTAATAGCCTTAATTATGGCCTTCCAGGTGCCACCAATCGTGGGTTTTAAGGGCAGAAAAGAGGAGCTGTTTGAGCAGGAATGAATACTCTGTATCACTTTCCTCCAAAGCCTGTCCGATTCAACCTTATATCTCCAAGCCCATTTGGCGAGCATACAAAGATTATGGGATAAAAACGAAGTCAGGCCCAACCCACCAGCGTTCTTAGATTGCAACAATTTTTCTTTAGAAACCCAATGTATTTTATGATGCTCCGAGGACCCACCCCAAAGAAAATTACAACGGATACTTTCGAGGGAGTTGATAATGCATTTGGGAGCCCGGTAGAGAGAAAAGAAGTAAGTCGGGAGACTATCAAGAACCGACTTAATGAGGGTTAACCTCCCGCCCATCGATAAGCAATTAGCTTTCCAACTTGCAAGTTTGTTCCGGAAGATCTCAACAATTTTACTCCACTCCCTTTTGCAATTCATATTGGCACCAACGAGCATACCCAAGTACTCAAAGGGTAGGGAACAAACTTCACAGCCCAAGAGGGATGCACGGTTCGAAATATCGCTAGAATGGATGTTGATTCCAGCAAGCCCACATTTAAATAAGTTGACCCTAAGCCCCGACACCAAGAAAAAGCACCAAAGCAAACGGCGAAGATTTAGAAAATTAAGATCGGTCCACTCTCCCATAATCATGACATCGTCGGCAAAGAAAAGATGGGATAACGAAGGTCCGTTATTAGGAAGAGAGATGCCTTGAAAAAGACCAATGCTAACCGCCTTCTCCATCATCCAATGCAATGACTCCATGGCAATAATGAAAAGATATGGAGAGAGGGGATCCCCTTGACGGACACCTTTAAAACTAACGAATTCCTTTGAAGGCGATCCGTTGATAAGAATTGAGGATCTAGAAGCACCGAGAACCCCTTTGACCCATTTTCTCCAAAGATTCGGGAAGTTCATTTGCTCAAGGATTGAGTCGAGAAAGTTCCAATCCAAAGAATCAAAAGCTTTGTTAAAATCAATTTTGAAACATAAGGCTTTCTTCTTGACATTTTTGAGCCATGAGATAATCTCATTGATAATAAGCGGGCCGTCGATTATGTTTCTACCAGCCACATACGCAAGTTGAGTATCCGAGATAATAGAATGCATCACCATTTTGATCCGATTCGCAAGAACCTTAGAGACAACCTTTTGAATGCAGCCCAGAAGAGTTATGGGCCTGTAATCGTTGAACGATTGAGGATCCGAAACTTTAGGAATCAAACATATAAAGGACGACACACAACAATGATGTAAGGAGCCCTCAATGAAAAAAAGATCCAGAACATTTTTAAAATCAGCCCCCAATATGTCCCAAAAGTGTTTGATGAATTTAAAATTAAAACCGTCGGGACCCGGAGCCTTGTCGTCTCCACAGTCCCAAACGGCCCTTTTGACTTCCTCCAACGAGAAGATGGTAATCAGATTTTGAGCCTCACTATCTGAAAGACGATTGATCCCATGGCATAACAAGGACGGTTTTGAATGCCTATCTTCACGAAATTTGTCTTGAAAGAAAACTCTTGCATGTTCTTTTATTGAACCAGGATCCGAGATCCAACTCCCATCCCTCTGAATACCATTAATGCGGTTAGAGGCATTGTTAACCTTGATGACCCGATGGAAAAAACTAGTATTTTCATCCCCAAGTTTGGCCCACCGGCCTCTAGCCTTTTGCGCGAGATCAGCCCGGTTAGAAGCATCGATAGATTTTAGCTCAGCCTGGGCACAACACCAGACGTCCAACTCGTCGTTGGAGAGAACCCTTTCTTCAGCCAATTTATCCCAGTAGAGCATTAAGTCTTTAATTGTACAAAGCACTCAAATTATTAATGAGAAGAAATTAGAAAAAAGAATACGGGAGGAGCATGCATTAACTCATTTAAGTGCGTAGACCATTCAAGTTAATAAATTGAAAAAAGGAATAAGGAGGCAGCACCTCGAACATGCGACCTTCCATTCCCGCCGGACAATCTTACCATCAGGCTAACACAAGCTTTGTTTCTAGTTTACCAAATTATTTATTTAATAACTCCCTATTACAATTTTTTTTTATAAAACCGTTCATATAATTTCCACTTTACGTACGAAGTTGAGGGGGTCCACGGGGACCCCTGGGCCTATTAGAGGTCCGCCCCTGACTATTCCTATTTAGATAATAACGCAGATTATAGTGAGTATCATGCATAAATAAAAAAAAATCTAAAAAAGATCTAAAGCCTATCCTTTAGTTATTACAATAAAACTAATAACAAAAAATTTTAAAAAGTAAGAATTGTATTAATAATGCAAGTATAAACATTATCACCAAAATTGAACGAATGCTACTGTGGCTTAATAACACAAGCATATTTAATTTCCATTAATAAGACAAGTATACATAACTCTCACGCAAAAGTCAATAAATTACTACTACTGATCTTCATCTTCACCTACATGATTTTTACATTCGTTCTATCATGACCTTTCTTACCTCAAATCAAACAACTGCGAGTCATTTTCCTTGCACGACTACTAGCTTGCTCTTTCTTTGATTTTATCCTCTTATGCGACCATGACCTTTGTTTTTTATACCTCCAGGAAGCCTAGTTTTCCCATCAACAGCTTGGTTAGCTCTTAATATATCAGCCAGGGGCGGATCTACGTTATTCTCAGGGGGTGGGAATGCCCCCACTGAGAAAAGCTTAACTAGTGTAAAATTTTTAAGTTTTTAAGCTAAAAAAATTTAGGCCCCTGAGTAGTTTTCTTAAGAGGCCCCTAACCAGAATAATGAAAGTTGAATATGATCGTGTTTTCTAAGGAAATTGAAGGAAAAAGTTGATTTGCAGTGGTTTTCTATGAAGAAAAAAAAAACATAGCAGATAGAACAGGAGGAAGAAGACGATTTAAGAGAGAGAAAGAGAAAGATGATTGTTTTTATTTTATTACTTTTTTAAAACCAAAAAAAATTTATTATATGGATTAACTTTTTCAACTCTCAGTATCATATCAGTATGTCACATCTGAGGAAAATAGTCACAATACATTTAATTTTACAAAATTACAACTATATATTTTTCAACATATAAATCAAATTTAAAATATAATAATTTATTAATATCTAACTTTTAAATTTCTTTTTATTTTTCATAAATTATTATGTGAAATTAAAGTAAAACTTTATACACGATAAAATATAAAAGTTAATATATTACTCTATACTTTAGATTTTTCATTTATATATAGAATTAAAATTAACTAGAATATAAAATGACAAAACTTAAGTTTATTCTTAGTCTGAGAAAAACATAATCCTTTAAAAACAATCATTCTCTATATTAATACTTTACATTTGTGATAGAGTGGTTATATAGAAACCCTTATTTTTTACTAAAAACACCATTTTTATACGGTCGTTTCATTCAAAACGGCCGTTTTAGATGAAACGATCCCAAAACGATCTTAACGGGATGACGTGCCGCGACGACGAAACCTTAAAATTCAGGGGGTCCCCCTTTTTGAACGACCGTTTTGTACGAAATGATCCCAAAACGATCGTTTTAACAGAAACGATCGTGAGGATTGAGTTTTTTTAGTAAAAAGGGGGAGTGTCTATAGCCAAACCCTTGTGATAAAGCAAAAAAGAAATTTATCCTTCAGCTAAATAAATGAATTTTAAGAAACTACCAGCTAATGACTCATGTCTTGTAAATGTGGTTATAAAAACATACATGAGTAACTATAATAAATGTAACCAGTAAAGTTTCGCCAATTACATACTATTGGTAGGGTATGAGGAGGGTAAATCTAGACAAGTGTTTCCTCTCTTCCAAAAAGATAGAGAGATTGTTTCCAGGTTATTAAAAAATAAATATATGGTAAAGTAAAATATATTCTTTAGTTCGTGTCTTATCTATTTGCATACATAATATGACACCTAGTTGTTAGAAACGAGATTGTACTAAGCTCCTTTCAATCTTTTAACTGTTTTAGTCTACCTGAAAATGACTCGGTTTTACTATTTGGATCGAGTGGTTTTAACCCACTTAATTCTTGCCCCCACTGACATAAATTTCTGGATCCGCCACTGATATCAGCAAACCTATATTTCCGGTTTTGAGCAGGTATTGGACGTTGATCTTCATCAGCTTTCTTCATCATTTCTTTCATTTTATCCCTCACAGAACAAAAAGCCTCTAGATCTGGTGCCAGGCGATTGATAATGTATTCATATGAAAACATTATATCACGTAATACTTCATCAACCTTGTCCGCATGCTCATTGCCGGAATTCTTCATAACAATAGGATGTTTGGTTTATTCAGCACAGTCTCTTTAGTCGAGCGCTTCATGATATACTTATTTTAAAATTCAACCACCTCAAACATCTTAAATACATTAAAAATATGATAGCATAACAACCCATAACACTCAAAAGGTTTGCAAGCACAAGCGGCTGTAATATCACCGTCCTTCCTTTCAAAACGAACCTGATTGATATAACGCAATGATAACAATTAATAACGCATGTTATGAAAATATAACGCAAACTTAATTTAAAAAATAACGCAAGACAAAATAACAAACACAATCCATTAAAGTATCTAATATATTAAATAACACAAAGTATTATTGTAATCACGCAAAACTAAAATATAATCACTATGCATACCTCTATAAGTCCAGGACCAAATGCTGCATAATCTTTAACAAAAATCTTCGCACTATCCTCTCCAGTTACTGTATTAAAATCAATACGGTTCTTAAAAGCACAGTACATCTCATCTTGGACATCATTAAACATGGTCCTCATATATAATCTTGCAGCTTGTTTTTCAAGAGAAAAATTCAGTCCAAATATCAGGAAATGCATATCTTGAATCATGATCGTTCTTACGATGAATGTGCCTTTGAATCTCAAGGGAGGATTCATAATGGTTAAAAAAAACTCAAGAAGGGTCATTTTTGAGTTTGTAACTTGACAAAAAATATTATTTTCGCTCTCAGATCCTGATGTCGTACGCATAAGCCTAGGCATCCACTCGTCGCGGAAATATGCAGGGATCCACATTGACCTCATCTCAAATATATCACTAAGCCACTTATTTGAAATCGAATCATAATCACTCATAACTTTTTCCTACTCAACATAAAAAACATTAAGATCAATAGAATCTGTCCAAACAGTATTACACATGGCCTGTCAAAAAAATGTTTGAACAATCACACAAACACATATAAAATTATGCATTAAAGTATAAAATCACGCAAATCTAACAAAAAGTCTTATCAGCAACTTTCTTCATTGTGTGCCACATACACAACTAATGCCGGCTTTCATGGAAAATGCATTCAATTGCTATCTTCATAGCAGGGTCTTAGTCTGTCACAACAACTCTCGGCTGCACTCCAAAGGACTCCAAAACATACACAAAAGCCACTTTTATGATTCAGTTGTTTCAGAAGATAACAATCCATCACCAAGTGACACGTTTCGAAAATGATTATATATGCCAGTGAAAGGGACAAAAACCATCTTGTACCTAAGATAATCACGCATCATATAACATCATTTCACGCATCAAGTAAAATAATTACGCATGTCATATTTTAAATATTACGCATAAAAAATAAAAATAAACATAAAAAAACTTGGTCGTGTTGAAGGTGGCATCAGATGAAACAATTTCTCCAAATGTAACATAGTTGCTCTTACACTCACCATCAGCCCAGAACATACTATTTAGTTGACCTTCATCATCAACTGTGTACTTAAAAGAATAATCAGGAAGATGATCTTTTTTGTTAAGCATCCTCCTTACAACCATCTCAGCATCGTATCTCCGATATAACAGCTTAGATCACACTTGAAGTTCTTGCAATCGGTAACGGTGGCATCAACATTTTCAAAGCCTTTGTATATTTGCCTCATCAAGTTAACGCTTTAACTTGACTCATATTTAACATCGACAAATCATAAATCAGACATTCTTGTACGTATGATAAATTCCTGTTAGAGTGAAGAAAATGAATGTCTTCCTGACCAACGAGACTGTGACTGTGATTATGTTCTTCAACAATCTGTGACACCCACTCCTAGACTTGGCCCTAGGAGCGGTCACACATCGAATTTACTCATGAACACAAGGTACAACAGAGATAACTAAAGCAGCGGAAATAAAAACTTTTATTCATATGCCAAGTATTACATAGTAAGAGAGACAAATACAAAAGAGAAATAAACATCTCCACTCCAGTTTTCAAAAATGTCTTCTCTTGATAGCTTGACATTGTCTTGATAGTATATGCCACCTAGTTCCTGCTCACATCTCAGCCTTCCCTTTTCGATCCGAAGGTCCAGCCTCATCTGACATACATAACTTAACAAGTCAGCTTACGCTGGTGAGTTCTACGTTTTGGGAAAACTTTACCTTTCGAAGGCACTTAGGTTTGTCAAACACATTTCTGCAATTAGATAATCAAACACAAAGCATATAGCACATATATTCACATATTCTAACCTCGTGTATAGACTAACCTTCTGTTGCTTTGTCATCCTTGTCTCATATTAAATGCTATCTTAGGGAAATAGTGTTTCTATTTGCTTTACGAACACATCGTGTAGCAATGGTCCCTTTAGTTTTGACACTATATAGCTTTGACGCTATCTGGCTTTGACGCCGCTTAGCTTTGACGCTTTCTGGCTTTGACGCCGCTTGGTTTTGACACCATTGGGACAACACTATTTAACTTCTTGTTTCAGAAGCCCCTTACTCACCAATCTTTTCTCGATTACCAACCTTAATCTATTCTACTAGAAACACCGAAATGGCAATCTATCTTTCCTCTAATCATCACCATACAATCAATACATATAACATGCAATTATAACAATTGAAAGTATTTTCACAGAACGTTATGTATATCAGCCCAAAATGGTTTAAAGCATTTAAACAATTTAAAAGAGGGCTCATAGAACTCACCTTAGGTTGCGAAGTAGTTTCTTGCCTTATTCCTTCGTGAAACTAGCTTGCTTTAACGTGATGTCCCTAGCAAGACATCCTAGAGGTTACAAGCGGTCATTAAGGCTAACCCCATTATCCTAAACCCAATCTCTTGTTGGTTTAACATCCATTTGTCTAAATAACCGTTTTGCCCCTTATGAGAAAAAGTATTCTTTTAGTGATACTTATGAAGAGGTGCATTCCTATAAGTAAACGCTCACTTCGGGATCGCCCAGTGAAGCGTATGCCATGTCCCAGTTGGGATTTATGCGACAACGCCACTATGCCAGAAACCCCAGTGTACAGGCGCCACCCTTCCAGTCCGCACCAACTTCTAGATATCCGAGTAACTCGGTACATTCAATACTTTATCAAAACCCATGTTTTAACTTATATATACTTAGTACATATATATAATTATGTTCTTTTGTTGAATATTATTACCCTTGCCCAAGTCTTTATGCCCTTGATGAGTGATTCTCATGACCGACCGTATAGGCGTTATCACGACCAGGAGGCGGGATTACTATGAGATATCACCCATATTTGTGTTTTAGTTTGGTGATGATCATGACCGACCGTATAGGCGTTATCACGACCAGGAGGCGAAATTACTATGATCAAAACACCAATGTTTATGTTCTTGTTTTTGGTTTACTTGTTCTTGATAAACCAACATGGTGAAACCATACCAACCCTTCTTTAAACATGAAATTAACTTAAGGATTTCTTAAAACATGTTATTCTAAGGCTTCATACCAAATTTCAACCCATGATTCTCACTAGAACTCCCAATCTCAACAAAACATGTTCAAGAACCTTAATCTTGCATTATTCTTAAAAGGCATATCTAAGTGTTATGAATCATGCAACTAATTGAAGGATTATGTTAAACATACCTTAATTTGATCTATTCCAGAAGATGGGCTCCTAACTCCCTTTGAATCTTCAAAAATGCAAGCTAGAGTGTTCTTGGTGTTCTTGAGGTTTCTTAGAGGTTTTAGGTTGATTTTAGGTAAATTAGCAAGGAAAAATGGATGGATCCATGGTCTATTTATAGCCAAGAGTGTCTCACATGCTTCTTACAAGTGTCCTAGTGACTAAGCATGAGAATTGACACCTAGCATGGTGACTAATCATGAGAATTGACACCTAGCATGTTAATCACATAAACACATATACGACACATATTTTCACATAAAAATATATAAAAACATATATAATATATTACCTTTAGATTTTGGGGTGTTACAACTCTCCCCTCCTTAAACAAGGTTTCGTCCTCGAAACCTGTTCAGGCTTCAAACAACTCAGGATGAGATTTTCGCATCTCGTCCTCTCTTTCCCATGTAGACTCAGAACCCTTCTTGTGCATCCATTGCACCCTAATCATTGGAATGGTCTTATTCCTAAGCCTTTTCTCATATCGATCTATAATTGCAACGGGCCTTTCTACAAGTGATAATGTGTCATCGATTTCAATCTCATCTAAGGGTATTATTTGCGACTCATCCACCACACACTTCCTCAAATGTGATACATGGAATGTTGGGTGAATTCCAGACATTTCCTCAGGTAGATCTAGTCGATAAGCAACTTCTCCTACACGTTCTGAAATTCGAAAAGGTCCTACGAACCACGGGCCTAACTTACCCCTCTTGCGAAAGCGAATAATATTCTTCCAAGGGGATACTTTTAATAACACGAAGTCTCCTACTTGGAACTCTATCGGCCTCCTTCTCTTATCTGCATAAGACTTTTGTCGATCCTGAGCAGCCTTTAGTCGTGCCTTGATTGCATCAAAGTTTCGAGCCATATTTTGAACCTCATCTTTGCTTCCTAGTTCTCGTTGTCCTACTTCACCCCAACACACTGGAGTTCTACACCTCCTACCATACAACATTTCGAAAGGTGGCATACCTATGCTAGCATGATAACTGTTGTTGTATGAGAACTCCGCCAGGTGTAGGTGACTATCCCAACTTCCTCCAAAGTCAATAATGCAGGCACGCAACATATCTTCCAGAGTTTGAATCGTTCTCTCACTCTGTCCATCCGTCTGAGGATGATATGATGTGCTAATATGCAATCTTGACCCCATTTGTTCATGGAACTTCTTCCAAAACCGCGAGGTGAACCGCGTATCCCTATCAGAAACAATAGTTACCAGCACTCCATGTTGAGCAATAATCTCCTTTGTGAACAACGTAGCTAACTCTTCAGAAGAATGTGTTTCTTTTATAGGTAAGAAACGAGCACTCTTTGTTAGCCTGTCCACTATCACCCAGATGGTGTCATAACCTTTAGCTGTTTTGGGTAGCTTGGTTATGAAATCCATCGTGATATGTTCCCACTTCCATTCGGGAATCTTCAAAGGTTGAAGCTTTCCATAAGGCTTTTGATGCTCAGCTTTAACCTTTTCGCAAGTCAAACACCTATTCACATATTGCATGACATTAAACTTCATACCCGGCCACCAATAGTCTCGTTTTAAGTCTTGGTACATCTTGGTCGCACCAGGATGAATTGAATAGCGTGACTTATGAGCTTCATCTAAGATCTTACCGCGAATCTCACCTAAAAGCGGTACCCACATTCGACCGTACCTAGTCTTAACTCCAAACTCGTTTTCTACTAAGCTTCCAACTTGTCCTACCATCCTTTCCTTCTTGACGTTCTCATCCTTCAACGTCTCGTACTGATCTCTTCGAAGTTGGACCAGAAAATCAGGAGTAACGACTAACTTATATGACTTCACCATGATTGGAGAATAATCCTCCTTTCTACTCAAAGCATCGGCCACTACGTTGGCCTTACCTGGGTGATACATAATCTCACAGTCGTAATCCTTATCAACTCTAACCATCTACGCTGCCTCATATTAAGATCCTTTTGCTCGAAGAAGTACCTTAAACTCTTATGATCAGTGTAGATGGTACACTTTACCCCGTACAAATAATGCCTCCATATCTTGAGTGCAAACACAACGGCCGCCAATTCTAAGTCGTGAGTTGGATAGTTTGTCTCATGAGGTTTTAGTTGCCTTGATGCGTATGCAATGACCTTGCCCCGCTGCATCAAAACACAACCTAAGCCTTGATAAGAAGCATCAGAGTACACTACTAAATCATCAGACCCATCCGGTAAGGATAACACCGGTGCCTGAGTCAATCTGGCTTTTAACTCCTCAAACGCACTCTGCTGACTAGGTCCCCATAAGAACTTAGTGTCCTTCTTGGTTAGCTTAGTCAGTGGCGTTGCAATCCTCGAAAAATCTTGAATAAATCTACGATAATAGCTGGCAAGTCCTAAGAAACTACGAATCTCTGAAGGCGTCTTAGGTGGCTTCCAACTCATTATCGTCTCAATCTTTGCTGGATCTACAAGGATGCCATCCGCGTTTATCACATGACCCAGGAACTGGACTTCCTTAAGCCAAAACGCACATTTTGAAAACTTGGCATATAGTTTTTCCTTCCTTAAGGTCTCTAGAACCTCTTTTAAATGCATCGCGTGATCCTGCTCATTCCTGGAATAAATTAAAATGTCATCTATGAACACAATTACGAATCGGTCCAACATAGGTCGACACACTCTATTCATGAGATCCATGAAAGCTGCAGGGGCATTGGTCAACCCAAATGACATTACCAGAAATTCATAATGACCATAACGCGTGCGAAAAGTTGTCTTCTCGATATCTTCATCCCTAATCTTAAGCTGATGATACCCTGACCTCAGATCTATCTTAGAGAACCAACTCGCTCCTTGTAGCTGGTCGAATAAATCGTCGATCCTAGGCAAAGGATATTTATTCTTAATGGTTAGCTTATTTAGATCCCTATAGTCGATGCACATTCTCATGCTTCCATCCTTCTTTTTGACAAAAAGAACTGGAGCACCCCAAGGTGAGATGCTTGGCCTTATAAACCCTTTGTCAAGCAAGTCTTCCAATTGTGACATCAACGCTTTCATCTCTGATGGAGCTAACCTATAAGGTGACTTTGCTATGGGTTGGGCTCCTGGCACTAAGTCGATCCTAAACTTTATCTCTCGATCGGGAGGAATGCCGGGTAGTTCTTCTGGAAACACGTCTGGAAATTGGCATACTACCGGCACATCTTTTAGCTCCTTAGTCTTCACCCTCGAATCGATAGCATAAGCAAGGTACGCCTTGCATCCTCGTCTTATGAACTTCTGCGCCTTGATCATTGAAATGATCTCTACTACTGAGCTATCACGATCCCCATAAATGGATATGATTTGCCCAGTTGGCGTTCGAAGTTGAACCTTCTTTTGGTTACAGATAATTTGTGCATCGTTCTCTGCAAGCCAATCCATTCCTAACACAACATCGAAACCTCCTAATGCCATAGGGAATAACTTAATAGGTAGTTTGTACCCTTCTAACTCTATTAGGCAGTTATCTACTACCTCGGTAATCCTAATGCTTTTCCCTGAGGCAATCTCGACCTCGAATGGTCTATTAGCCTTAACAGTTGGTCGATCAAATAGCTCACAGAATTCATGCGAAACAAAACTCCTACTAGCACCAGAATCAAATAACACAGAAGCAGGCACATTATTAACGAGAAACGTACCTGAAACTACATCGGGTGTTATCTTGGCTTCGGTGGTAGTCAGGGTATAAGCTCTACCCTTCGCCTTTGGAGCCTCTTTCGCCTTTGGTGGTTCTGAATTCTTAACCAACTTGGGGCAGTTTGTCCTGATATGATCGAGGCTTCCACACTCGAAACACTTCCTTGGATCAGGACAACGATTGGCAAAGTGACCTTCCTTCCCACACTTATAGCAGCCAGTTGTCACTGTCCTACACTCTCCATAGTGATTCTTATTACACTTGTTACACAAGGGCTTGCTGCCCTTTGATCCATTCTTTTGCTTTTTACGGTGACCCCCGTCATTCTTCTTCGAACCTTCAGCCGTCTCCATCCACTTTCTCTTAGACTCCTCTGGTCTACCTCCTACTCCGTACATCTCACTATAAAGATTGGAGCTTAGATTCACCGTTGCCTTGAACGTTCTAGGCTCAATAACCTTAATGAATTCCCTAACTCGGCCAGGGAGGCCTTGGACATATCGTTTCACCCTTTGAGCTTCAGGAGTGACTAACACAGGCAACAATCTTGCCATAGCATTGAACTTGGACGTATATTCCCGATGCGTCATGTTTCCAGCTTCGAGCAACAAAAAGTCCTTCTCCAGCTGATCCAGCTCTCCCCTAGGGTAGAAATCTTCGAGAACTAACTTTTTCAAGTCGTCCCACTTCATTGCAGCGATAGCTGCACTCCC
The DNA here is from genome assembly GCA_039602395.1 of Deinandra increscens subsp. villosa. Lineage (NCBI taxonomy): Eukaryota > Viridiplantae > Streptophyta > Magnoliopsida > Asterales > Asteraceae > Deinandra > Deinandra increscens. The sequence goes on along the minus strand of JBCNJP010000023.1, from coordinate 90,017,432 downwards.
TTCAGTCTGCTTAACCATTCCCCACCAGTGCAATGCTTCAGATACAAACGAGTGAGCGGCGTACTTCACTGCTTGATCTTCTCTGCACTCACTGATCTCAATAACTGCTTCCATCTCATGAATCCATTCGAAGGTAGCTATTGCGTCCTTCTTGCCATCATACAAAGGGGGTTTACAACCACTGAATGTCTTGAAAGAACATCCTCTACCTCCTTGTCCTTCCTCCATATCCTCTGGGTCATTCCTATTCCCGTTGTTATTTCCTCCACCTCCCGTCCCGTTAGTTCCACCAACGCCTCTTTGGACTTGGGCTATTGCTTGCGCGATAATAGCCGCTACTTGTTCGCTAGTGAACGTATTAGCTTCGACGTTAGCTTCGGGCTCGGGATTTGCTCGCGTGATTCTTCTAACTATTCTACCGTCGTTGTCATTTCCACGACTTCCTCTAGCCATTTCCTACATTAAGATGAGTGACATTTTAGGATTTATGTGACGTAGAGTTTCCAAGTTTTGAATACATGATAAACAGATAAGCGCAGACGTCAATACGTTTATTTATATATAATGTCTTCAAAACTTATCTACATCTATTCACATGCGTCCTTTGTGTCCACATCCTGGCATCAAATAAACTATCTCGCATTTGGCCATATAATAACCAGTGCTTAAGATATACTTATATAGTTAATACCAAATTTGCAGTAGCTAATTGCAATTGGGTATTTTCCCTACTCATATATCCTAAGTCCCCGTCCATTATATTCCTAATGCATGTTCTACCTATGGGCATAACTATCAATACCGGCATTTGTCTCATCTTACTTGGCTTCCCAGAGTCCTAGTTTAAGTCTAGATACTGCAATAATATCTAAATCTCTTAAACCAAGGCTCTGATACCAACTTGTGACGCCCACTCCTAGACTTGGCCCTAGGAGCAGTCACGCATCGGATTTACTCATGAACACAAGGTACAACAGAGATAACTAAAGCAGCGGAAATAAAAACTTTTATTCATATGCCAAGTATTACATAGTAAGAGAGACAAATACAAAAGAGAAATAAACATCTCCACTCCAATTTTCAAAAATGTCTTCTCTTGATAGCTTGACATTGTCTTGATAGTATATGCCACCTAGTTCCTGCTCACATCTCAGCCTTCCCTTTTCGATCCGAAGGTCCAGCCTCATCTGACATACATAACTTAACAAGTCAGCTTACGCTGGTGAGTTCTACGTTTTGGGAAAACTTTACCTTTCGAAGGCACTTAGGTTTGTCAAACACATTTCTGCAATTAGACAATCAAACACAAAGCATATAGCACATAAATTCACATATTCTAACCTCGTGTATAGACTAACCTTCTGTTGCTTTGTCATCCTTGTCTCATATTAAATGCTATCTTAGGGAAATAGTGTTTCTATTTGCTTTACGAACACATCGTGTAGCAATGGTCCCTTTAGTTTTGACACTATATAGCTTTGACGCTATCTGGCTTTGACGCCGCTTAGCTTTGACGCTTTCTGGATTTGACGCCGCTTGGTTTTGACACCATTGGGACAACACTATTTAACTTCTTGTTTCAGAAGCCCCTTACTCACCAATCTTTTCTCGATTACCAACCTTAATCTATTCTACTAGAAACACCGAAATGGCAATCTATCTTTCCTCTAATCATCACCATACAATCAATACATATAACATGCAATTATAACAATTGAAAGTATTTTCACAGAACGTTATGTATATCAGCCCAAAATGGTTTAAAGCATTTAAACAATTTAAAAGAGGGCTCATAGAACTCACCTTAGGTTGCGAAGTAGTTTCTTGCCTTATTCCTTCGTGAAACTAGCTTGCTTTAACGTGATGTCCCTAGCAAGACATCCTAGAGGTTACAAGCGGTCATTAAGGCTAACCCCATTATCCTAAACCCAATCTCTTGTTGGTTTAACATCCATTTGTCTAAATAACCGTTTTGCCCCTTATGAGAAAAAGTATTCTTTTAGTGATACTTATGAAGAGGTGCATTCCTATAAGTAAACGCTCACTTCGGGATCGCCCAGTGAAGCGTATGCCATGTCCCAATTGGGATTTATGCGACAACGCCACTATGCCAGAAACCCCAGTGTACAGGCGCCACCCTTCCAGTCCGCACCAACTTCTAGATATCCGAGTAACTCGGTACATTCAATACTTTATCAAAACCCATGTTTTAACTTATATATACTTAGTACATATATATAATTATGTTCTTTTGTTGAATATTATTACCCTTGCCCAAGTCTTTATGCCCTTGATGAGTGATTCTCATGACCGACCGTATAGGCGTTATCACGACCAGGAGGCGGGATTACTATGAGATATCACCCATATTTGTGTTTTAGTTTGGTGATGATCATGACCGACCGTATAGGCGTTATCACGACCAGGAGGCGGAATTACTATGATCAAAACACCAATGTTTATGTTCTTGTTTTTGGTTTACTTGTTCTTGATAAACCAACATGGTGAAACCATACCAACCCTTCTTTAAACATAAAATTAACTTAAGGATTTCTTAAAACATGTTATTCTAAGGCTTCATACCAAATTTCAACCCATGATTCCCACTAGAACTCCCAATCTCAACAAAACATGTTCAAGAACCTTAATCTTGCATTATTCTTAAAAGGCATATCTAAGTGTTATGAATCATGCAACTAATTGAAGGATTATGTTAAACATACCTTAATTTGATCTATTCCAGAAGATGGGCTCCTAACTCCCTTTGAATCTTCAAAAATGCAAGCTAGAGTGTTCTTGGTGTTCTTGAGGTTTCTTAGAGGTTTTAGGTTGATTTTAGGTGAATTAGCAAGGAAAAATGGATAGATCCATGGTCTATTTATAGCCAAGAGTGTCTCACATGCTTCTTACAAGTGTCCTAGTGACTAAGCATGAGAATTGACACCTAGCATGATGACTAATCATGAGAATTGACACCTAGCATGGTGACTAATCATTCATATAACATATAAACATATATATATATATTTTTTTTAAATAATCTAACCCGATTTACCTTATGCATAGTTTATTGTTATAACTTTAAATACGCATTTCTTAACATTTTAACATGTTAATCACATAAACACATATACGACACATATTTTCACATAAAAATATATAAAAACATATATATTTATTACCTTTAGATTTTGGGGTGTTACACAATCTTATAAACTTTGGATGAAATTCCATCATGAGACGTCAAAACAATGTGGGTTTGACAACCAGACCTAATGGAATATTTTCCCTTGGTTTTACCTTTTTTTTAACCTTTATTAGCAGAAAAATCTTGGGAATCAAATTTCTTAAACGGTTTATGTCCCTCCTTATAACATACATAATGTTTCCCTTTAATAACACCGCTAACCTCGTATTGTGAACCTTTCCTAATTGAGAAACCAGCCTCTTTTGCGTATTCTAAATAAAACTGATAACCTTCATCTAAAGACGAGAAAATCATATATTCATCTGGTTTAATCGATAAACGAACGGATGGAGTTAAACGTTCCTCCTGTAAGATCTCTACACAAAAAATAACGCAAAGTATAAAAATAAGAACAAATATTCACGCACACGTAATACTATAAAATTATGCAAGTTGAAAATTAAAACTCTATACTACAGCATCTGTCTGTAATACAAATTCATGCATGTAATAAATAAATCGCAAGTCCTAGTATAAATGACGAATAAAAAGCAATACGCAATCACAGCTTAAAATATGCTACAAAACAAACTAATCACGCATTAAAATCACGCAGAAAACTATTCACCATAATGAATGCAACATATTCAATCTACATCCTATCTAACTAACAAATCTGGACAACCTAACCACGCAAATCAATTCAACTCGATATACGAACGAATTAAACGCATGATTCTGTAAAAAAATCACGAAGAAGACTAATCAGCATAATGAATGCAAACATATTAAACCTACATCCAATCTAACTAATAAATCACGACAACCTAAACTACGCAAATCTATTCAACTAGATATACGAACGAATTGCATACATGATTCTGTACAAAATACATTAACGCATCATGCGAAAAATAAAAACAAACTACAATCACATATTGCGCATAAACGAACTACGAAAAAACGCATCTAAAATCGCCAAATTAATGTCGCTAAATGCAAAAATTTCAATGTAATTCATATAATTATTACAACTACATAAACATCTTGATCTCGCAAAAATTAGTTAAAGATCTTACCGTACCCATCTCCTGTTATGTCAAAATCCGAATCAAAGTACTACGTTTCCAAATCAAAACTAGTTTATATCGAAATTCAATCTAATAAAGCTATTTATACATGACAGGATATGAAATACTATAAAAATAACTGAACCCTGATTATTAGCGCGGAAGAAATCACGCAAGACATACCATTTAAAACATGTAAAATGATGACAAGGCCCCTCCGCGTAAAAACTTAAAACTACATGTGTTAAACTGAGAAGCCTTCGCACACTTCGCATATAAAATGCCCTTTGTACTAGATCTTTTATCTTTTTTTTTGGAACGGCAAAATTTATTAAAAAAGGGATAGCAAGAAGCTAAAACCCCGGAAAACACCACCAAACAAACAAAAAAACACGAGAAACACAGCACCTAGGTCTCAACTAACCTACATCAAACGTACACCATTGAACCCAATTTACTTTATTCCTTCGCATTCTATTACGAACCCAAAAAAATCCAATCGATTTGGTCATATCGAGCACCCGTTACGCCGTTGGCTTATCGTTCCGAAACATCGCATCATTACGAGTCTTCCACAAACACCACAATGCAATCCGAATATTAGCACCAATAAGTTTATCTTTGAGACGACTTCCCCTGCTCCTAACTGGTTCCTCTAAAAGATCCCGGATTGTGAAGGCAATCATCCTTGGAATATTACACCAGCTAGTAAATAACTCCCAAAATTCAGCCACAAGAGTGCATTCCAAGAACAAGTGCAATACAGTTTCCTCATGCTCACCACATAATCTGCACAAGGAATTTAAACAGACAATATTACGCTTTTGAAGGGCTTCCATAGTAGGCAATCTACCCATCTCCGCACGCCAACACAAGACATTAACTTTAATCGGTATCCATTTATGCCACCCATAAGGATAAAAAGGAACAGGAAACGAATGCCGCTGGTATGCTTTTCTGAAATCTTTGACTGTAAACTGTTGGTCTCCATTAGAAACCCATCTCCATCCGTCTTCAACATCAGTGATTTGGACGAGCGATATCAGATCCAATAAGCGTTGTTGTTCCCGAACCTCAACCACCGTAGCTAGCTCCTTTTTCCATGTCAATCGCCAAAATCTGCCAACAAAATCATAACAATCAGCAATGTAGATCTTTTATCTAATTTTGACTAGTTTCTTACTAGTTTTATTTTTTAATAATAAAGCCGACCTTTGTAGTTAAAAAAATGAAGAGAGCTAAATCCACTTAATTTTCAAATACTGATAGTAAAGGGGGAAAATCAGCATTTTTACATACTACGAGGGCTAGAAAAGAAAAACCTGCAGCTTTTTTATCCTTCTTCCCGATCTATCCTCGTAATCCACGCAATCTCAACTTCTTTTACCTGCAACCTCGCTGACTTCATCCATCTCAATCGCTCCATTTCCCCCGAATTTCTAGGTCGATCTCTTCCTCTTTTCCCCAATTCCATCAATCATTTGATCATCGATGACGTTCACAGGTTGATTTCCTCTCACTTTTGTTCAAAAAATTGATTTAATTCTGTGATATTGCAGCCTGAATACATCTTCTGATTGGATTGATTGGATCGAGATTGATTCCTTTTGTTCCGAATTCCCGACGATTATAAAACTCTGAGATCTTATGCATATTGTACCAGATTGTCGGTATCTATAACTTCGTCAAATCAAAGCGGATCCGTGACCTAATTTTGCGTTAGATTTGCGATTTCTAGATTTCGAGATTTCGAGACTTCGAGATCGAGATAGATCAGATTGATAAGGTGCCGGAAAACAAGTATCTGAGACGAGATCGTGAAAAGAATATGAGACTGCCAATGGTTGATTGCCGTAGTTTGATCGAATTCTGCAGAGCTTTCGAACAGCACAAGAACATGACGTCAGCGAATAACAGTAATCAATCACGGAACAATAAGAACAGGAATAACGGTTGCAATTCTGTTAATCCTTTATCACATCCGTTTTGCGATAGATCCCCATTCGCTGCGCTGGATATTCTGATGCTGATTCTGGTGCTTGGAGCACTTGGATTTCTAATCATTCCATACATCAATATTTTATATCGTGAATCTGTACAGATTCTCCCTTTAGTTTTTGAAGTTATCCAGGAAGTAATCTCGGATGCCCCAATCGCTTATGTGATTGGAGCAGTAGCAGCTTTCAGTGGCGTGATCGCCACAATAGCTGCCTGGGAAATACTCGAAGTTAAATCGAGAAAATGCGGGAAACGGAATTGTAAAGGGCTGCGTAAAGCTGTTGAATTTGATATCCAGCTCGAGCCCGAAGAGTGTGTTAAGTATCTCGCATCAGGATCAACAGCAGATTATGATGTGAAGCCATTGGAGTTAGGGCAAGATCACAAGGAGCTGGAGGCTGAGTTGAAGAAGATGGCACCTGTTAATGGCCGGACTGTTCTCATTTTCCGATCACCGTGTGGATGTCCTGCTGGGAGATTGGAGGTATGGGGATCTAAGCGAATTCGTAGAATCAAAAAATAAGTATAATGATCTAATTATCAGATTTCCCTTTAGATAGAATAAATTTGAGATGATATGTATTACTATTAAGAACTCATCTTTTGACTTACATACAGAATAAGGGAGCCCCATATGATTTAGTGACTGCTAGTAGTCTATTACTTATCAAGTTAAAGTAACAATAAAAAAACATTTGATTGTTTTACAGTTTATATATGTCATCCTTGAAGATTATACAGATGGTTTATGCTTCTGATGACTCGTTTCTGAATCGTGTTAGTAGTATATTACTAATTGATTTCCATTTGTGTTTATTCTTTACTTTTTCTTGATTTGCTTGTATGTGGGCACACTGCACACTTTGTGCCCTAGAAAGTATGAAGAAAGATTAGGAATTGAGATGAATAGGCGAGGGGTAATGGTCAAAGATATATAATTTTATAGTTTTGCTATCGAAATCCTATATTTCAGTTTGATTTATGAAGTTTTATCTCCCAATAGGAAATGGAAATCATGTATCTAGTTTGGCTATTGATCCTTATGTTTTCAATTTGATTTGTATCATAGGCCTTCATGCACACTCCACATGATTTCTTACCCTATTTATGTTGTCTTAATTATAGATTTAGGATTGAGTTTGAATTTAGATGAGACCTTGCTAACCAAGGGGATGTGGCAAAACGCAACCTGCGTCAGGCAGGTGGCCTTTAAGGGGGTTAAAGGTAGAAAACAAGTGACGCAAGATTCGAATCTAAGACCGCTGCTATAGAGAGTCATGTGTTTACCAGTGCGCCACCCCCTTGAAGGTTCCCAAATTTGGTGCATCTCATTTCCTACATATCTAGGATGATTACCTTTTGTCTTTATACATATTATGTGAATAATTCTTTAAGTAGCCGGTTTGATTTGTTGTTCAATTAGAATGGTGAAAAGATAAGTGAATCTTGACAGAGGATCTATGGTTAGATCTCAGTAAATAACGATAGATGCTATGGTAAGAAGCTCATGTAAATAATTATAGGCAACATATGGTAACAGCTAGGAGTAATTAGCAACTGGAGATCTGTGATGATAACTTTTAAGTAAATAACTATATAGGATGCATGGTAGCAATCTGTGTGAATATGATAGGGGACATTTTGTAACTACATGGAGTCAAAATTAGGGGATTTAGTGATTTACCCAGTCTGTGTTATATTATAAAATTAGCATTTAGATGACTATGATATATACGCGTGAGATATATGCATACCTACATAAAATGTCGTTTTCAGTGTTTGGTATATATTAATATCGAGGTTTTATTAACAAAGCCTGGATGGGGGCGGATCATTATCGTGGTATGTTAGTTCCTAGGGGATTTGGTCAGGAGTTTGTTATAGAAAAAAGAATATGTATGCATAGTTAGTAGAGGTGGCAATTTTGACCCGTTAACTTATATATAGGTCAATTTGTACTATGCTAACCTCGTATGTTAATTCTTAGGGGATTTGGTCAGGAGTTTGGTATAGAAAACAGAAGATATATGTATAGTTAGTAGAGGTGGCAATCTTGACCCGTTAACTTATATATAGGTCAATTTGTACTATGCTAACCTCGACCAAAACCTGTTTTTGAGACGTACAACCTCTTAATCCAAAGATTTATATTATCAATTTAGTAATATAATTTTGCTAATCATAATCAACAAACTAATAATTTGATTTGTTTTGGGAAACTTGCAAAAAGTGGCAAGCCCAAGTGGACTTGGTGTTTTGATTTGACCTGTACTTCAAAATGAGCCGTTTTGACCCGTTATCCCAAACCCGTCACTGGGAATTTCGATTAGCAGGCCTTATTTTGCAAGTTCATGAGCAGGTCTTTGTGATGTTTACAAATTTGAACTTTATGAAATCACTAGAAAACAGACAAACCATTATGACCGGAGTGTTAAAAGATCGATCTTTTCATGTTCAATGTCTCTAGTTTTGATCGTTCTTCCAACTGCTGATTGCTGATTCAAGTTTGCTGCAACTTTTGTTCATCTGTATCTTGCTGGTTACAGATAAGCTGTTAGTTTAACAAGAACGGCACATATTTTGGTTCTCCCTTTTGTTCTTGACATATTTGGATTGTCAATTATGACCTGTTTTATCCGTTTAATTAAACAAGTCGCTGAATCTTTTTAACTCGTTTAATTATAGGGGATGTATTAACGTTAGCATGTTTAACCCGTTTAGTTAAACCAGTGATCCCATTTCTGACTCAAATAACACGTTTACAACCCGTCAATCCAACCCACTTGTTTAGGAAAATGGGTTGCACGTTTTCAAGTATGATGACTGATATTTTTGACACAACTAAATATATATGGTTCAAATTCATTGATTTAACCTGTCAACTTGGTACTCAAGACTAGTGTATGACTCATAAATATTTAGTCAATTTGAGTTTTTAATCATTATCGTTAGACTTTTTCAAACTTGTCTATGACACAAAAATAATTAGTCAATTTGAGCTTTTAATCATTATCGTTAGACTTTTTCAAACTTGTCTTTGTATGGTTTTTCTTTTCGATGTATGGTTTTTTTAAAAGAGCGTTGTTAGAAAAATAATTATAAAATATTCTTTTTAAAATATTTACTGTGTAGTTTTATTTATCGAAGATGATATATTCAGAATTCCTTTACGTGGATCTTATACGGGTCACCACTTAAGCCCTAAAGATCCTAGAATTTGTTAACTGGGTCACACGCTGTCTGTCATCACGGACCATAAGATCCATTTTAGTGTGGGGACAAAAAGTCTATTAGGACATACGTTACACATCAGTTGATTATTCCCCATCAGCCCATGAGAGCGTGGCTTGAATGGTGCATGACCCCTTCTAGAAACTCCACACGATTCCACACACAGGTACCTGACCTCACACACTTAGGTGCTAAACACTAATCCACCTTCAAGTATAAATAAGGAAGTCGCCTGAGGTACTTTCTTCATATTCTCATACTCACACACACTTGTGACTCCATCTTCTCCGATCAATATTCTTGTACTTATTCTCACGTTGGAGGGTTTTCGCAGAACACCATTCGTTGCCCTGCTAAGACATTAATGCGTTGCTACGTGTACAGGAATCATCATCTTCACTGGAAACTTGCTGATCAAGTAAGGTTTGGAGCTAGTTTCGAACCTGTTTGTGTTCGGGTCATCGGAACTAGATTCGTCCCCATTTTGGTTCAAACATTGGTGCAATCTGTTCATACTTTTCACGAAAAATCTCTTTTGTTGTATTCCTCACATGTTCCTATGTCCGAATCCCACCAACCTCTCTTTCCTTCGGCACCGGCCCTCACAGAACATCCCCTACGAATCCTTTGATATTTCCACCCATCGAAACCGTATCTATAGTTTTGCTATACCAACCTTCCATGATGAGCTGGATCTGATTAACGAGGATGGTTCTGACGAGCAGGACTTCTCTATGTCTTCACCCAAACCATACTGGTCACCATTACAAAACCTCAATTGTCTACACAAATCCGTTCTACCCCACAGAATCAACACATTCCAACCCTTGTTACAACAACTACTCATTAGTCAAAATCACTGGTTATAGTGGTTCCCAGTCAGTCCATACTCGGACCAACCCCTTATTCACCAGGTGCGAATAATCTGATGACTACCAATACATCACCACCTCCTGATCTCGACAACTTAAGATGCCTTCTAATGTGGTAAAATATTATGGTCTAGAGGACCTTGAGATGACCACTTTAATTTTTTTATAAAAGCGAGAGGGGAGGAGCAATGTTCCATCGATATTGGTGTTTATGGTTCGATATCCTCCGAGTGGGAAGTATTGATAGCTTTGACGAATTACTCGAAAAAATTCTCCTAACATTTTAGCCAGCAGAAACGGCACACCAAAGACAAAACAGAGATATTCCATATTCGTCGCCGCGAACCGGAATCTATGAAAAGTTTTATTGTCCGTTTCAACCTCGAAATCTTACAAATTGAAGGTGCCACAGAAGACCCAATGATAACCGACTGTGTTTCTTCAAGGTGTATGCATCGATCATTTAATCTGCAAATTACATGGTCACAACGATCTTCCACGTGGGACGCCCTTATCGAAGTTGCAAAATTATATGTGAAAGCGAAAAATTTTCCGCGCTTAGTCGCACTTTCGATAAGCTCAAAAAGTCGGTGGATAACAGGTATAGTTGTGTAACATAACTTTAGGTTTTAAGCTTGATACTCTAATTTTAAAGTCATTACGCATTATTTTTGTATTGGATTTTTTAACATGTGCCCTAAGAGCACACATAAAGTGCAATAAATGCATATCAAAAAATGAAAAATATACCAAGATTTTTTTTTGAAAATTGAAAAAGATACCAAGATTCATCTTGAAAATTGAGAAAGGTAAAAAGATTCTTTTTGAAAAATGTATTTTTCAATTTTTCGAGATGCATTTATTATATTTTTGTCAATTTCTGAGATGCATTTATTGCACCTTATGTGTGCCTTTAGGCCACATATTAGAAAACGTCTTTTTGTATTTCTGTTGTTTGATGGTTATTATGTAACGTGACAGCCGTAGGTGGTTGTCACATGACATGTTAAATAATGTATTTTTTATTTTTTTTGTTTTTGTTTTTATATGAACGCAATAAATTTAGCATCGTAGTTGGTTATATAATGGGTACATTCGTGTTACATAAACCTTAGGATGGGGGTATACCTTCGGTATACCCCATCGGCAACTTAATGTTTCTCGACAACCTCTCAGCAATCCACTCCCCTCTCTTCGGCATCTGCTCGGCATCAGCAAAGGGTATGTGTTTTCGGCATGTTTATGCCAAACGTCGGCGAGAAAATTGTGTGTGTTTGGTTGGTCCCCACTTCACAAAATAATCAAATTTATACCTACAAACTCTCTATAACCATACCCTTCAATTCTAGAACCATCTCTACAAACTTCTTCTCTTTCCTCCCATTGGTTGAAAAGTTTGATTCAATATTTTTTGAAACAACCATACGCCCCACCCTTGGGTCCTAGGGCTCGATACTATGACAGTTTGACTTCTAAAGTTAAAGTCGTTACGCAATATTATTGTATTTTTGTTTTCTTTACGTTGCATTAGAGAAATGCAAGTGTTTTGTCTATCCGTGGTATACCTACGAATAGGCCTGTAACGAACCAAACGTTCAGTAAACAGTCTGTGAACCTTTCGACGGGAAGTTCGTTTATGTTCGTTTATTTACTAAATGAACGAACACGAGCAAATTTTTTTGTCCATTTAATTAAATGAACGAACATGAACAACTGTCTCGTTCATTCATTTATGTTCGTGAACGTTTGTTTATGTTCGTTTATTTATGTTCATGTATGTTTGTTTGTTTATGTTCGATTATGTTCATTTACGCTCGTTTAATTTTATTAATATACTAATATAGAAGTTTTATTAATAAAATACTTAAATTAAGATTGTTGGATGAGTCTTGATGTATTTTAAAATGATTTATGAACATTTGAACCATTCGTTTAGATGTTTTTCTTGATTATTGACTTTGTTGGAAACAAGGTGATGTTCTTTATGTTCGCTTAAATTTGTGTTCGTTTAAAATTATGTTTGTTTATGTTTATGAACCGTTCGTTTAGTCTTAAACGAACGAACATAAACAAACACGAACATGACCATTTCCTTAATGAAGGAACACGAACAAGAAAATTTTTGTTCGACTAATGTTCGTGTTCGTGTTCGCTAAAAGTTAAATGAACGAACACAAACATGTCCCTGTTCGTGTTCGTTCGGTTCGTTTACATGCCTACCTACGAACAACACACGGATAGTAAATCTAGTTATTAATTTTATTATCACCTAACTATTCTAAGAAATTGTAAAATTTGACCTGATGGTATTAAATACACATAAATTTATACAAAGAATTATACAAATGAATTTACTCAAACGTAATCCATTTCTATCTAGAATTAATAAGTATCACTTAAATAAAATATTGAAGTGAAGTAAAAGAAAAACTAATTACTTTATACATATATATCTCAGAGTTGATGTTTGAGATTTTTTTTTGAACGACTAATATTTATTTACAAATATCCAATCAATGTTTAGTTTGACCTGCCACCATGATTAAGATTTGAAGTTCTCCTTTTTCCTTCTCTCTGAAAAAGTCCAAAATTCCAAAAAAAAATAATAGTTCGGCTTCTGTTTATTTCTACTTTTTTTTTATAGTTTTCTTGAGATGTGCTTTCATCTTTTTGTTTAAAAAAGTTAAATAATTTCAATATAATTCATAAAAATAATCTTTTTGCGGTTTGGAATGAGTGTTTATTTTGGGAAATATATAAGTAATCCTGGTGGATGTCAGGTAGTTAACAAACAAATGATGTCCACTTCAAGTGGTGGTTCTTGAAAATCCTCCGATTATGATGCGTGAGAGGATAATGATACGTGTAAGAGGCAATTTATGAATAGAGGATAAAACAAACATAAAAAGATACATTTAGCCAAATATTATATGTAAATCATATAGTATAAAAAGTATTATTTAATTGTGGTTGTGAGTTGAACGAGAGAGAAAAAATAATGATAAATATATAAATTATAGGGATAAGGATAGGGATTGAGCTGTGAATAATTTTTAAAAAGAATTATACAGAAAACCAACAATTATACAGAAAACCAAAAAACCAACATTTCTTTCTCTATAACTTATTCATATATTAATAATTTTTAAAAATAATTTCACCAAAAAGTCTATAATTTTATTAGATTTATTTATGGGAAAAAATTTAAAAAATAAAAAGTTTAGTGATTTTTTATTAGTGCATCATGCAATAATACTATTAGTATTGCATAATGTATTATAATTAAAAGTACTTAAAAAGAAGAAAAATTAACTTAAATATGGACGTGGTTTATGCGGATAATGTATAAAACAAAGAATTGACATTCATAAACCAATTTTATATTATTGTTACATAGTGTATTATTAATTTTAAGCTAAAATCTGAATTTTATTTTATTTAAAAAAAACTCAAAAATGTTTTTAAAGTTTTTTCTTTTTCCAGTATTTTTAAAATCGTGAAAGAAACATATAAAAAAAGTTTAAAAAATAAAAAAAATCTTGATTTTTGGTTTTTTGCAAAATATTAGTTTTTTATAGAACCCAACCCTTTACATCAACGCACAAAATGAGATTATAACCTTTAATTACTTGATAAGAAACATATTGGTGACCTTAGTTTCATCATTTCATTTTAATATAATTGAATTTATTTTAGTCCAAATGAGAATTTGAAATAAAAAATTATTCGACTTGCTAAGGAATGCACATTTATTTAATAAAATTTTAATTTCTAAAATCATGAAATCTCTAGTGTTTTTACAAGGTCACATGAGTTTGGGTCCGATTTGGTTCAAACAGGTACACTCCTAAGGTTAATAGTAATACCCTCTCCATTTCTCCATTTCCCCAATCCATTTTTGGTGTCACCTCATCATTCCCCACCCCTTCCCATTTTTCCCCAATTTGTGAGTAATGGTTTCCCCACTCTCCCACTCTCCCAAACACCCCTAAAAACCTTCCCAAACCCCCTCTCTCTCTTTAAAAATTCGGTGCCCCAACCCCATTTGAAGCCTCCCGACCCCGAAAATCCATTTCCCCGATTTTTCCCGAGCAGCCGGGTAATGGTGTTCCCGAAGTCCCGAAATCCCCGAATCACCCCGAATCCCCCCGATTTGAAGCCTCCCGATTGTATTGCCAATACCCTAATAGGTGCCTAGTTGGGCGATTAGCATAGAAATATTATTTTTTGACAAATTTGTTACACGCCAAAAGGTATCAAGAATTCAAGATTCACATGATAAAAGAAAAGTTGTTTCAAAATGATAACTAATATTGATAGCGTTTATATCACTTTATTTATATTTTGACAAATTTGTTACACAACTAAAGTTATCAAGATTCACATGATCAAATAAAAGTTGTTTCATAATGATAAACTAATTTTGATAGCTTTTATATCACTGTATTTACTATGGTATAGTTGCAGTTTAACGTTCTTCAAATATCTAAATGCTTAACAAAATAAATTATAACCACCAGGGGCGGATCTATGAAAGAAAATCAGGGGTAGCGGGGACTAATGGGGTTCGGGGCAGCGCCCCTGAAATTTTTTTTAGGTAATTAACGGGATTTTGATCATATTTTCAAGGGGCTTTTGATCGTATTTTTAGGTAAAAACCATAAAATTTCTTCCAGGGGTCGCGAAAAATTCGTTTCAGGGGTCGCAAAATACCAAAAACGTAAAACCCCGAAAAAATTTCCTTCTCCGCGTTAACGGTTCAGGGGTCGCGGGGGCTACCCCTACCCATAGGGTAGGTCCGCCCCTGATAACCACCATAGAGTAAGGGTAAGAGCGATGGTAAGCGGCTAGTGTCACGACTACCTTAGGTTTCGCTGCTACACCAAAACCACTATCAACCTCAAGGCTACTCCTAAGCTACTCGTGCGGCTTTAATTCATGGCTTATACTAGCCGAATAGTTTGTGTGTGTGGTTACTCCTAAACCAATTATATCACCCCCTCTATTTAGACTAGTATTAGGATAGTAAAAATAATAATAAGGTGACAACATTTTAGTTGGTTAAGACTAAAATGGAAAAACTACTACCGACTACCCTAATAATTTATAATGTTTTTACTGGGGCTGCAAACAGACCGAACCGAATCAAATGAAATCTTGTTCGTGTTCATTAGTTAAGCAGTAATATGTTCACGTACACATAACGAACATAAATTTTTGTTTCTGTCTTGATTATGAACATGTGCTATTTCAAAGAAATAAAAATCAACATTCTTAATTCCAAACACCCGGCATAATCACCGTAAATATATGTGTATATATATAAGCACTTGGCATAAAAAAAATATAAACATAATTATCCAAAAAAGCACGAGTTGGAAAAAATAATCATAAACACAATTATCCCATAATAAGGTCATTCCCAATGGGTGCCCCGAGGGTTCGATGAAATGCCGACTCAGATTCGGTGCCCTTGGTGGCACCATTGGGTGTCTTCGATGAAACAAGCACGGAGCCAAGCTCGGTCCCCTCCCACCGCAATGACCTCCTTTCCCACCGAGATATATTCCCACCGAGATGTTTTTATTTTATTTTATTAATTGATTAAAATAATAATAAAAGTAAAGTGATAGGAGTGAAATGTGAAAGGTGGGTATTGAAAGTGAAAATGAGTGAAAGGTGATGATGTGGCGCTGAGTTGGCAAAATAGTAAGTGAAAGAAGTGAAAAAATGAAATGTGAGTATTGTGACTAACCTAATATCACAAAGATGTAATGTTTATATCGTAAAACTTTCACGAACATATTACCAAACGTTCACAAACACAAATGAACGAAAACAACATTACCAAACGTTCACTAATTAAATAAACGAACGTAAACGAATTTTTTTAAACAATTTACAAATTGTTTATCAAATGTTCGGTTCGTTTATACGTTTACGAGACGTAACTTTTACTATGAATCTTCATATAATATTCATATTTTAATGGCATGACACATTTTGAATGAGAGAGAAATAAATCGCAACCCAAATCAAAAACCAGCCAAAAAGATAACCGGATTTTAGTCGGCAAGATGCAGATCACAATGTGGGGTGAATCATCATCCATGTGCCATGAATTTAAAACTAGTTTTAAATCTCCCATGGACCCCCAATCACTTTCATCTCCTGCTCCACACCCCACAACTTCTTCTCCTCCATCCAAATTAGGCTTATTTCACCTCTCCAATTTCCATTCCAAAATCATCAATCCATCCAGTTGACTTCATTCTTCAGATCGAATCCAAAATGGACCAGATGAAGACCGATCAGAGTGCGCAACAGATCGGCGTCCGGAGGCCGAGAACGAAGATCGTCTGCACTCTCGGACCGGCTTCCAGATCTGTTCCGATGGTGGAGAAGCTACTCAGAGCGGGAATGAACGTCGCTAGGTTCAATTTCTCGCATGGATCTTACGAGTACCATCAGGAAACCCTAGATAATCTCCGGATCGCCATGGATAATACTGGTATTCTCTGTGCAGTCATGCTCGATACTAAAGTACGTCTTCTATTTACTCTATTTACGAATCCTAATCGATCGATTGTTTGCAATTTGTTTATCTGCTGCTTAGCGATTTCTGAATCTAGATGTGTTTAACTGTTTGTGAATCATGAATGCGATATAGGTTTAGAACTAGCTCTGTTTTCATCATCGAATTCATGTGTTCAACTGTTTATGAAGCATGAATGTGATATAGGTTTAGAATCTATGTGATTGCTTCAGTTTCTTAATTTTGACTTTAGTCAAAATTAAACTGATTACTTCTGAGTTCTGAACTTCAAAGTTTTAATTTGGATTCTGTCTATAATGTGTAGTGTTCAACTGTTAATGTAGTCTTTTAATCCAATTTTGTTAGGAGATTGAACGTTAGGTTATTATATTTCTTAAGATTTAAACCCATATTTTACGAGTAAAGTATCTATCGGGACGTTAGGTTATCGTTTAATGCTATATTTATAGGTAGTCACGGCTCACTAACTCTCATGTAACCATGTAAAAAGTAAGCACTCGAATCGACATGGTTTGATCCAGTGGGGCCCTGAGCATGTGCGAGAGGTGCGACGGAACAGGGCCCATCATTTTCAGGGCCCCATATTTTCAAAATAATTTTTTATCTATATTATAAACTATGAAGACTTAATCAATCAACTTGCTATTAAAATACTAAGAGATCTGCAAAATTTGCCGGTAACTACTTAGAATGTCATTTTAAAACCATAATTTTCTTATGTTTATCGTTATAACTTATTTTTTGCCTATTTAAGAACATCTTCTATTTACAACATTATTTTTTAGCAGGCCAATTTTTTTTTTTAATTCGAACAGGGCCTCTAAATTCTCAGGACCGGCCCTGGTTTGATCGGTTTGATCAATCGCGAATGGCATGATCCGACTTGGTTAAACCGTTTAAACCGTTTAAATCTATCAAACAAATGACTTATGTTGCTTAGTTTGAAACTTGAAACTTGTCGTGTAAATTCAACTAATTTTTTAACGATAGTGAACAAATGATGTAAAATAAAAAGGTCATTAAAAAAAAAATTGGTTCTATCATTGAAAAATCAATAAAAGCTGATGATATAATATAAACTATAAAGTTTGAAACTGTCAAACGGAAAAGTTGTTACGACATTAGTCTGGTTAATGTTTTTTAAGCTAGCAAGTGGTAATTTTCAACAAAACCTATGTGTAAATATGGATCCATTTGGTCCAGCAATTTCCAATCATGAACACCTTACCGACAAAGCAATACTAACAAAATAATCAATAAAAGTGGGGACCTCTTCCATTGGCATATTTAATATTGTATATGGATATAACAATTAATACAGTTTTATATTACTTATATTCTTTAGATCTAATTGAGATGCATTCTATTAGATCTATAAGTTATATTTTAGTGTCATTTATCGATTCCGATAATATTCGGTGGTGTGTATTTCTTTATTCCGAATTTCCGACTTTATGCCAAATGTGTCGATAAATTTAAGATAAGTTATCTGAGGCTCGGGCTACAATCCGCCTCTTCTTGTTGTCTAACGGCTATAAAGCCCAATCCGCCTCTTCTTGTTGTCTAATGGCTATAAAGCCCTTGAAACTAGCCATTCAACATACATACAAAATTATATATATAAAAAATAATATATGAATAGTAACACTATTTTATATTTTTTTACACACAATTCAATCCGAGCACAGTTCAGGAGAAAAAACTATCATGGAAAGACTTCCGACTATATTCTTAATCGCACTTTTCATTCCATCTATTATATTTGATTTTTAATTGATGAGTATTTTATTTATCTTAAATAACTTTTAATTGTAAAATTTGTATTAATTAAATGAAATGTAAAATGCCCCCATCCTTTTTTTTTGAACAGCGATTTCATTGAAAAAGAACACACCCCACCTAGCAAGAAGCCAAGGCGGGCCAAAACAACACAAACGTTATGTATGATCTGATGATATATATATCCATGTCACAAAACAGTTGCATTGCCCCCATCCTAATAATGAAATGTAAAATAACTAAATTTTATTATTCGTGTGTTACCGCGGGGATAACGCGGGTATACAAAACAGTTGCATTGATAAAACGCAACGTAAAAGTAACAAAAATACAAAGACTCCATAACATTAAAGTTAGAAGCTAGATCCTAAAATTATCTAACCTAAGACCTAAACGTTATGTACAGGGGCGGATTCACTATAGAGTGAGTGGGGTCCAAGGCACCCACTCAACTCAAAATTATGCTTCATAATTATTAATATTTAGTTAGATTAATTCAATAGGCACCCAAAACTTTATTTTTAAGGCACCCAAGATGAAATGAGAAATATAAAAATAAAGAAAATAAAAGTACATCGCCATCGAAGGAGTTTAAAAAACCTGCAACTTCATATGAAATGAAGAAGAAGATGCTCACTTGGTTCTTGAAAGAAGGACATAATATTTAATATTATTTTTTTCTTACGGGAAAATGATAAAGTTGGAGAAAGTAAACAGTCTATATCATAAAAGTAGTCTACTACTCTACTTTTATTTATTTATTTATTTTTATATTATTTATTGTTCAGAGGTTAAGTATTATGGATTACTATTTACTTTAAAAGTTTATTAATTGTGTCGCATAATATAATGATCAGTTAAAAAAATTGTGTCTCATTTGCTAATTTTATATGATTTTGGTAATATAAATATATTTTTAGAAGTATATTTTTATTAAAAAAATCTTAGACCAACGAGGCATGTAAGGACAGAATTGAATTGTATATTTTTATTGGTGTATCGTATATTTATCATGGGATGATTACTTGATTAGACACGATTCAAACTTATCCGACTCAAAAATTTTAATGACCGCTTTTAAAATTTTTGTGCCCCCACTCAGTAATATTCCTGGTTCCGCCACTGGTTATGTATGATCTCATGATATATATATCCATGTCACAATAGTTAAGTATAACCCTACAAAAAACTTGATACGTAAAGAATTAAAAGATAGAAAAATAAAACAACAAAAGTCCGAGATATTATTCCTTTGATGTTCTACTTTGTTTATAGAATAATAAAACAAGAAAAACGCCCGAGATGATTTGGATGACTTGATCCAAACCATCTTTAAAACCGATCCACTTTACCCAAAACGGGATTTTACATTTTTATGTGTGTCCATGGGCATGAATGAATCTCTCTCGTTATTAACAAGTTACATCATATATATGTTAAGAATATTGTTTTGTAATAACCCACTTGAAATAAAAAACCTGTCTTCAGTTCTAACATATCATTTGTTCATCTTTTGGTAATCTCATCAGGGTCCCGAGATTAGAACCGGCTTTCTGAAAGATGGCAAACCGGTCCAACTGAAACAGGGTCAAGAAATCACCATCTCCACCGATTACGACATCAAAGGTGACGAAAACACGATCTGCATGAGCTACAAAAAGCTAGCCTACGATGTAAAACCAGGGAGCGTAATACTGTGCGCAGATGGCACTATTTCATTCTCTGTTCTTGCTTGTGACACGGAAAACGGTTTGGTCCGTTGCCGCTGTGAAAACACCGCGGTTCTTGGTGAGCGAAAGAACGTCAATCTTCCAGGAGTGATCGTCGACTTGCCAACTTTAACTGAGAAAGACAAAGAAGATATCCTCACATGGGGAGTTCCGAATAAGATTGATATGATTGCTCTTTCGTTTGTCCGCAAAGGTTCAGATTTGATCCAGGTTCGAAAGCTGTTGGGCGAGCACGCCAAAACCATCCTTTTGATGTCGAAGGTATGTTCGTGATCTTCAAACTCACTCTTTGCATCATGTTTTTTAAGGCGTCTAAATAACCCAGGTTGTAAACTTAGAGTAGGGGTGTAAACGATCTGAACCGAGCTCATTTAGGCTCGAGCTCAGCTCGTTTAAACTTAACATAGCTCAAGCTTGAGCTCGGCTTGGTTCGATTCGAGCTTTATTTTTAAAGCTCGAGTTCGGCTCGTGGAAATTATTTAAGCTCGAGCTCAGCATTGACTAGGCTCGTTTATAATTTAACTTTTATTTTTTTTGTATATTATTACAATTAAATTTGTAAATATTTAGAATTATTTTTTATATAGAAAATAACACATTATTTATTTCTTTTATCATAATTTTATATATAATAACTAGGTTAGTAACCCGTGTATTACACGGGTTGAGTTCATTTTGAATACATATAAAAAAGCAGTTAAAATAATTAAATTTAATACGCTTAACAAATTGTTGATTAATTTTGTTAAAACAATCAAATTATTGAGTAATTTATCAAATTCACATAAGTTTGTCAAATTTTTTTAAATGGAAATTTTGTTTTGATAAAATTGGTAATTATACTTGATTGATAATATAATAAATTTATACTTGAGTGTTGTTTTGACATGTGTTAATGCTGATGTGGACCTCCTAGAAATAAGACATGTGGCACTCATTTTAGTGCTTTATTAGGATTAAGGATAATATTTTTTAAATTATATTGAATAAATTAAATAAAAATTATATAAATAGAAGGTCCGTTAAGGCTCGCGAGCCGGCTCGAGCTCGCTGCGTGAAGCTTGGGCTCGAGCTCGTTTAGTAAACGAGCCCTATTTCAAATCTTGAGCACGACTCGTTTCGAGATTTTTATCGATTCGATCTAGAGTAGCTCATAAACGGCTCGACCCGTTTACACTCATAATTTTGAGCAACACCTCATGTAGCAAATCTCTTGTCTCTCTCCTCAGCTTTCGAGACCTAAACACCTCAAAACGCCTTGCACATTTTGCACGTGCCAAAATAGGTTTTTGGGTCCAAAACAAATAGTATGCTTGATATGTGTCGATAACACCTTGTTTCGTTACCTTTTTAATAGTTTCTTGATTTAAAACGATTGTAACCAACTTTGTAAACTCTTTGGCAGGTCGAGAATCAAGAAGGGGTAGCAAACTTCGACGAAATCCTCGCGAACTCCGACGCCTTCATGGTGGCACGTGGCGACCTCGGAATGGAAATCCCAATCGAGAAGATCTTCCTAGCCCAAAAGGTCATGGTCTACAAATGCAACTTACAAGGCAAGCCAGTGGTAACCGCGACCCAAATGCTCGAGTCAATGATCAAATCTCCAAGACCAACTCGAGCCGAAGCCACCGATGTGGCCAACGCGGTCCTCGATGGCACAGACTGTGTCATGCTTAGCGGTGAAACTGCCGCTGGGGCCTACCCAGAGCTAGCGGTCCTAACCATGGCCAGGATTTGCATCGAGGCCGAAAGCACTATCAACTACTCGGATGTTTTCAAAAGAATCGCCGCAAACGCACCCATACCCATGAGCCCGCTCGAGAGCTTAGCCTCTGCCGCGGTCCGAACCGCCAACTCATCAAGAGCGGCCCTCATTCTGGTTCTAACCCGAGGCGGAAGCACCGCCAAGCTGGTCGCAAAGTACCGACCCGGCATGCCGATACTATCCGTAGTAGTTCCTGAAATGAAAACCGATTCTTTCGACTGGTCGTGCAGCGACGAATCGCCAGCAAGGCATAGTCTCATTTTCCGAGGTTTGGTCCCGATTTTATCTGCTGGGTCCGCTAAAGCTTCGTATGCCGAGTCAACCGAGGAGGTTTTGGACTTCGCATTGGAGCATGCGAAAGTCAAGGGGCTTTGCAAGGTAGGTGATGCTGTTGTGGCTTTGCATCGAGTTGGAGCCGCATCCATTATCAAGATAATCAACGTCAAGTAAAAAAGGCGTAAAAAGGCGGGTGATTTCGTATTCGTTTACCATTCGTTTCCTGTAACGCCCCGTTTGTTGGCATGTATGAACATCATCAGTAGATAAAAAAACTACTGTCTATGGTTCCCCCCCATTGATAAAAACTGAATTGCCCATGTGTTTTTGGGAAGTTTTATAAATTCTTGCATATAAAACTCCAGTTGGCAAGATTTAGCCTGACTGTTTGAGTGTTTCCTGCTCCAAATTTTAGCAACATACATCTCAACCATTTTGAATAACAGTTCATAAAGGTAGAAGTTGTATTTATTAGGAACAAAGAAGGCAATATAACTCTGTCAATATTACACTTATTAATGTACACGATTCGGTAACAAAGCAGAAAGCGCAGAGAAACGAGTAGGGAACTTACACGGTCTAGTGACTACTATCGGCCTCACCATGAGCTTGCGGTGATGAACTCGAGCTCGAGCTCGAACCCGAACCAGAACCCGAGCCTGAGTCTGATGTTGCTGGCCTAGATGTTGATGAGAACAAACTATTCAAAGGCCAAGGGAGAGAAGCCGAAAACCAACTATTATTCGCGATATTATCCGAATCACTACTACTCGACCCGTTTCGTTCTTGATTGAGTTTTGACTCGTCGGCAGGCAACTCCAGCCTGCAAACAGGACAGGAGCTGTGAAGCTCTAGCCATGGCAGAATGCACTTGCTATGAAACCTATGCTTACAAGGCAGTTCTTTAGCTTCGGTTCCAACCTCGAAATCATCCAAACAAACTGAACATTGAACTGACGGTTCCTCGATTGTGACGTTTGGCAATGCGTCGATGGCTTCTTTTTGCGCCGGTGGGGTCCCGTATCTGTTCGGGTCGTTCTCGGCTAAATGTTGTAGCAGTTGCTCTAATGCAGGGCCCGAAAAGTAATCACCTAAAGAACCGATTGACTGTCTCTGAGACGGGTTGCTGCCGCTGCCACCGCCTTGAACGATTATTGTCTGATTAAACGGGTTGATCAGAATAAGCCGCTCCCGCCCCCTGTTAGTGTTACCATCTCGCCCATTCTCGGTATCCGTGTTGTTTTCGGATTCAGATGTGATCCCGCGTCGAACACCGTGAAGGCGGAAGTTCGTGGCAGGGTTCCTCCGGTGCAACCTCATGGCCGACTCAAACTCACGGCCCAAATCCGACTCTGGTCTCTCGTGAGGCTGCTGAAACTGGTACCGGCGGTAACGTTCATAAGAACCTAGGCGGTCAACAAGGCGGTCAACAGGGCGGTCTTCGTCATCCTCGTCCCCATCCTCATCGAACCCAACGTGTGTAAACCTCTGCCGGCCACGACGGTTGTTGAGCATGCCGAGCAAGATGGGCGCCCATAATGAAAGTGAACGGTCGGGGTCAAGATCGGTGTCGGAACCGCCTTCCTCCGGGCCGTGGTGGTGGTGGTGGTGGTGGTCGGTCATTATGCTACCGATTTCCTCCACGAATTCACCGTTACAAGATGAACATTTGACTGTTTCGATCCCCAAAATCGGGATTACTAGACGGTCACATTGGTGACACCAATACCTTGCTGACTCTCTATCTTCCTCCATCTCTCACTTCCAATCAATCTCTGGTAATCAAAGCAATAAAATCTTAGAAACCCTAATTACCAGAAAGTCATATATATACATATACATAAAAGAGTGAAATTCGAGTTTGTAATCGAAATAAATCGACTGAATTCATCGAATTAACCGAAACGACATGATAATATATGTAACTAATTCAAGGAAGAAGCAAAAGTGGAACTGATTACAAGTATCAACAGACAAAATTGGGCATCTTCTCTAGGGTTTCTTCAAAAGCCTGGAATCGAACAATTCAACTAAATTCTTCAAATTAACCGAAACAACATGATACTATTTGTAACTAATTCAAGAAAGAAACATCAAAAGACAAAATTGGGCATCTTCGCTAGGGTGTCTTGAAAACCTGGAATCGAACAATTTGACTAAATTCAACTAAATTCTTCAAATTAAACGAAACAACATGATACTATTTGTAACTAATTCAAGAAAGAAACATCAAAAGACAAAATTGGGCATCTTCGCTAGGGTTTCTTGAAAACCTGGAATCGAACAATTCGACTAAATTCTTGAAATTAACAGAAACAACATGATGCTATCTATAACTAATTCGGGAAAGATCGATCAAACAGACAAAATTGGGCATCTTCGCTAGGGTTTCTTGAAAACCTGGAATCGAACAATTCGATTGAATTGTTGAAAATCAACTGGAAAAGTATGAAATTTCGATCAAGAGTAAAGCGATTAACAGTGAAAGAAGATACCTTGAGTGGGTTTTGTTGAAGATCAATCTGGAATGGGACACGTTTGTGGATGAAATTGAAAAGGGGGAAGAACGAAAAATGAGGGATTTTATCGCAGATATGATGGAATTTGTGTGTGCAACGTGTCGATGGAAATGGATTTGGGGAATTTAGTCATGGTGGGAGGGATTTAATGAAAGAAGTTTGATGGTAGAATTTATGGAGGAAGAATGAAGTTTCTGAGAAAGTAGGAAACTGACAACGAATACCGCGTTTCTTTTTTTATCCTTACTTTCCGTACGGTAAAAAATTAAAAATTGAGGTTTTTATACCTTAACAAGATTTTGCAATCCCCCCTAGAAAATGCGGCCACCGCCAATACATAAAACAATTGAATAAAAATAAAAAATTGAGAATTTTATTTCTTAATAAGATTTTACAAACGGCATGTTGCCGTGGAAAAACGCGAATATATAAAACAGTTAAATTGTTATAACGATATATAAAGAAGACGGAAATAAAAACACGTGTGACTACCAAAACGCTTCAAATCACACCAACAAAATACCAACCACTTTATCAAAATCATTCAAATAAAATATTAACTTTTTGTACCATTATATAAAATATCCATTTTTATTAACCTAAAATTTGTATTTTGTTTATATAGTAATTTCTAAAACTAAATGAAGTGGACTTAATATCCACCCATGACGCCTCTTATAGCGCTTCAACAGAACCCCCAAGGGCGTTATGAGGGTAAAATTTGGTAGGCTCGTTATGATTGTAGTGCCTTGTTTGATTCAAGTTTAAAAATTTATCTGTTGAAAAATAATAAATTTTGAATCTATTTACCTTTTTTGCCTTTCTCCTCTACAAAACCCATCATTTTATACATTTTAATCACACGAACTTAATATTTTCTTCTACTCCTCTCTAAATCTTTTAAACTTGTTGTCAACAATGATTTCTCTCATGTCACCATGGTGGGGTGAAGATGATGAGGAAGAATTAGTCATTTGTATGTTAAACGTTAAGGAGGAGATTGTGTGCTTGATCCCAGTGGTCCAGAAGTATGCTTACTGCCAATCACATAAAATCACATAAAAGAATTATATGACGAGAGGCACTTAAAAATAATTAATATATGACGAGTAGATGGGGTTTCACGATGACCCCATTTTACCAAACCCTACATTGGACGAGCTAAAACAGAAATGGACGAGATTAGTCCCAGTTTTTACAAGGTTTCACGTTATACACATAAGACAGGTGAACTTGTTAAAAGATCCGGACTACGAGCATGATGAGCGTGTTATTAAAGAAAATGTTATCAAATATGAACGAATATATGGAAGACTATTAAGTAAGTCAGGCATTTGGAAGTTTTAAATGAAATATATTACGATTAGTTTTTTTTAGTTTTTTTTAGTTTTTTTTTGTTTTTTTAAGATTGTCTTATAAATCAAACTATGTATTTTGTTTTCATTTAATGAAATTATGTTGGTTTATTTAAATTAAAAAAGAAAAAAACAATGATTGTGTAATTGATTGAGGAGGATTTTTGTAACTATACACTTAAAGCCAAAAAACATCTTGCTGACATGACAGTCCATATCCCATGCAGGGGCTTTATCACTACACATAACCTAAGAATAAAATATTGTGTGTAGTGGGCGCGAAGGGGTCCTTATGAAACCCACATAGCACCGTGAACATAGGATACCTTAGATGGTGTGTAGTGGGCACGAAGGGGTCTATATGAAACCCACAGCCCCGTGAACATCGTCCCTAAGGGCCCTATGAGCAAAAAAAAAGGTGTGGCGCGATAGGCATCACACCCTTGATGCTCCAATTTTCACAAAAATATAGTCGTTGAACGACTATAATTTATATGAATTTAATCTTTTCCCCCTTTATTCCTCTATATAAACTAGTCAACTTAATTATTTTAAACACACACTCTCTTCTACTCTTTATATTTTATAACTTTTTATCAACTTAAAAAAACGTTCCCTCACGATTCACCTGTGCTCCATACAACCGAGTTTCCAACCATATAGACGGTTAGTGGAAAAGAGCAATAACCACAACAATGTGACGACCTTCTACGCTACATAGCGAACATGGGCAAACCTCAACAACCGTAAGGTTACACTTCTCAATTGCAAATAGGGGCGTCACAATCGTTTCAACCGAGCCAACCCGAGGTTGTTCCCGGAAGCAACCGGGAACATCGCAACTGTGCAAACAGTCGCATAAGAAGAAGGATCAAGAACCTCGAAAGAAAAAACGGTTCAACTTTGGACCCCCGGAGTAGGAGTACGCATTAGCTCGTTCTTGGCTAGATGTTTCGGACGACCCGGTTACGAGTAAATTTTTAATACTTTATTTTTATACATTTATATTTAAACTATCTTTTTTTTTTCATTTTTATACTTTATCGTTTTTATACATTCATAGTTTCGTGTTGTGTTCGGTTCGTGTTTCAGGTCGTGTCAGGAATTGTCACCCCTATATGATGGATGTATGAATGTTCATTGTTTTATGCGCGTTATTCGGTTGTTTTAGATGTTTAAATGCATGAAATGGTGTGATTGGCTTTGTTTATGTGTTTTCAGGTTATAGGATGCTAAGTGAGCTAATATTGGAGTTTAAGATGGGATTAACTCGCAAAGACGTGGAGCGGGAAACAAAACTGCAAAAATAGGCAAAGTGGAGTCCCAAACGCCCAGAATGCAGTCTGGACGCCCCAGGAGTCCAGACGCCCAAAACCAGACGCCCCTGCAGTCTGGACGCCCTTTTTCGAAGCTGCTTACGCCATTGCTCTTTTGTGTTGCCAGTTTAGAGAGCGGTGCGTCCCAGACGCCACCAGAGGCGTCCCAGACGCCCCGACGGAGATCTTTTGAGATTTATAATCCATATAAATAGGGGAACTTAGGGTTTACGAATTTTATCATTCCCTGGAGTCTAGAAGACGAATTTTGAAGGTTTCTTGGTGCTTTTCTACCATTCCAATCGTGACATTCAATCCGGTAACAATTATGAATCCGATTTCTGAAGCATTCAAGATGAGCATGCGTGGCTAATCTTCCATTGATCAACCTCGAGAGTAGGGTTAGTTAGGGTTTTGATTTTCTTTGTTTGATTGTACTTCTACTGGGTGTAAATCCAATCATTTAATTGGTGATTGGGTGAAAAACCATTGATTGTTTAACTTGATTAAAAATTGGTTTTACTGGCTTTGAATTTCTTTCTTGTTAATTGCATGCTTAACTCTTGAGAATTTATCGAAGTTATTTCTACCTAATTGATATACACTAAGACAACATCTTAGCTAGAGCCGTTATTCGGTTTCGGACCGTTAACCAGCATCCGCCAGATTCCTTGGTCTTGTGTGTATCCTTCAAATTGAACACCAAATCAATTCATGTCTATGTGACAGCTTTAGTATAATCAAACTAGGATTTCATTACCTATTGCTAACCTGAACCTCGAGGATGGTCATTTTGTTTCCATAAGTTTTCACAATCACAATTCAATTTCAAGTTTACATTTTTAAGCAATTATCTGTTTTAGTTTTTTTTCGATTCCAAACCAAATCAAATCATCATCTTTTTCACTTCTTAGCTTTTAATTTAGTTTACTAATTAATCAATTGAACAAAGTCACCAACCACAAACTCTTCGTGGTTCGACACCCTGCTTACCCTATCTAAAAAGGTAGTAGGAACACATTTCTCTTATCTTTGATCGGTACCTTCGACGCCGATCAAATTTTGGCGCCGTTGCCGGGGAGATTGTGCGCTTGGTGCAAATTCTCATTTGATTTTTATTTTTAGTTTTTCGTGTTTAACTGTTTAGTTTCTTTGTTTGCTATTCTCTCCCATACGTGTTACGCTTGGTGTGTTAAGTGTGTAGGTGACAGGTTGCATGCGTACTCGTTTTTCGAGGAAGACATCACCACTTATCTACGATCCAGAGATAGAGAGATTAGCAAGGCACAACCGTGTGCTTCATCGAGCAGGGTTAACAGGAACCCCAATTTCACAACCCATCGAAGAAGCAGCCAACGAGCCATCAACAACACAGTCTGCAGAAATGGAAAACTAAGATGATGACCTCCATTACCAAGGTCAAGTTCAACAAGACCATGGGAACCAGAACCAAGACCAACCCCAAAACCAAGACCAAAATCCCCAACAACCACTAAACAACCAAATACCTCAAAACCAACAACCAGTTCCACCCCCTCAACCTCAATTTCGAGTTGCCCCTAATCAACCAGAGGATTTTAAATACCAAGGTGCGGAGCACTACCGTGCCCCTTACCCTGAACCACCCCATAACCAGAACCGAAATCAACAACACCCACTTAATCAATAC
The DNA here is from genome assembly GCA_039602395.1 of Deinandra increscens subsp. villosa. NCBI lineage: Eukaryota > Viridiplantae > Streptophyta > Magnoliopsida > Asterales > Asteraceae > Deinandra > Deinandra increscens. Next base: position 89,988,106 of record JBCNJP010000023.1, on the reverse strand, counting down.
CTAAACCCCAACATGCCACCCATGTTTGACTATGAGGCAGTCGATCAAGATGACAAGTTTAGTCAGAAGGGTTTTTATGATGGTGATAGAGATGACGGGGCTGATGACATGGGTCCTCCAGGGTTCGAGAATCAAGGCCATCAGAATTTTCAAGGAGATTATGGGGGTGGACAACAAGGGTATAACTATGGTTACCAACAGGGTTTTCAGCAGCAGTATCCCCCAGTTCAACCACACTATATCCCACAACAATACCCTCAATATCCACCACAACAACACTATGGTCAAGGAGGGTATGGAGTTATTCAACCGCCACTCAACAATTATGGTGGAGGGTACTACAATCCGCAAGTACCAATGGTCGGAGGGGTTGATATTCATTTCAGGCCAATAGTTATGGATAACCCATCTCCCATAGTTACCCCTCATAGAAATGGTCGGTCATTTGAGGTTAGACCGGCATATTTTGCATCCATTCCTATTTTTAGAGGAGGAGCAACAGAAGAGCCTTATGAGCACCTTACAGAGTTTAATACTATATGTAGTACCATGGGAGGACAAGGTTTTACATTAGATGAGGTCAAGCTACAGGTGTTCAGTTTTTCATTGAAGGATAAAGCAAAGCAATGGTTCAACTCTTTACCATCCGCTAGCATTAGAACATGGCAAGAGATGCAACAACTCTTTTTAAATGAGTACTTCCCAAGGGAGAAGACAAGTGAGTTGCGTACTGCCATACGCACTTTTCAACAACAAGTTGGGGAGACACTATATGACTCGTTCACCCGTTTCAAGGAACTTCTAAGATCATGTCCACATCATGGAATAGATAGATGGGAACTCGTGAATGCTTTTTATCACGGGTTGACACCAGAAGAAATGAGGTATGTGAACTCCACAAGTAATGGCACTTTTCTAACAAATCATGCAGACGCGGATTGGGCCCAGTTGGAAAGATTAAGTAAGAGTTCAAAGGCTCAAGCTTCAGCAAGCAGAAAAGCAAGGTCAGTGTCAGTGAAGTTAGCAAGTGAGTCTGATACAATAGCTAGATTGGCAACACTTGAGCGAAAAATAGCCAATTGGAACCAACAAGGGGGGAAGGAAGTTTCCCACGTTGCTCATAAATATGAGGTGTGTGAATGTTGTCACGAGCTAGGGCATTCATTTGCCATTTGTCCATCACAACCTGCTCGAACTGAGGAGGTCAAGATGTCAAGCATCGATGAAGAGATGTACACCTATGGTTATCAAGCGGGCCTCAGAAACCAACCACCTCTCATATATGGAAATGCTAGTACTCAATCATACCAGAATTATCAACAGAATTATAATCAAGGAGGATATCAGAAGGGTGGATTCAACCAGGGAAGGATTCCACAAGGGCAATAACAGGGTGCCTCAAGAAACTACCAATCTCATCAAGGTCAAGGTTCGTATCAATCTAATAAACAGAATGGAGTTGTAGTTGGGGGTGAAACAACGAAATCTAAAATGGATGAGATGATGGAGATGATGAGAGGTTTTCAGCAGCAAGCAGACAAAGATCGTATGATTTATGCAAAACAAATGTCGCAACTAGCTGAAGAGGTAGTAAGGCTTAATGGCGAGGCAAGTAAAGGTAAGCTTCCCAGTGACACGGTGACCAACCCGTCCCATCAGAGTGTGAAGACCACAAAAACTATGCAAATTGGTGCTGTGGGTACATCCGAAGACGAAGAGGTTAGTGATGTGGATAACGATGGCGAGTTTAGATCACCCCTCATCCCAATTGAAATTGGGAAATTCAAGACCGATCAAGCAATGTTGGATTGTGGAGCCAGCATTAGTATTTTACCAGGAAGCGTATATGACCGGTATGATTTGGGTCCTTTACAAGAAACTAATACTAGTGTGGTGTTAGCGGATTTTACACGTAAACGGCCGTGGGGGATTTTGATGGGTGTAGCAGTCAAAGTAGGAGAGTTTTACTACCCTGAAGATTTTCTGGTGCTTGACTATGCACCTACGGTGAAGCAGAGGCAACCGAGGATTATATTGGGAAGACCATTCTTGGCAACAGCAAATGCTCAGATTAACTGCAGAGATAGCACAGTAAGCATGTCATTTGGGAACCGTAAGTTAAATTTAGATATGATTTCAAATTCTTTTACTTATTCGGTTCAAACTAAGTTTTCAAAGATAGTTGTTGCTAACATGTGTCCTCCTACTGTAAATGAGGGGGACACCAAAGAGAAAGGTTGTTTGCTTAATAGGTTGAAGCCGAAAGATGTGTCAATGGAGTCTAAAACCAAGGAGAAGGTAGATAGAGACACAAAAACTCAAAAGGTAAAACCCCCAGTGATGCAGAAGGTGGAGAGCTCAACAATCTACCCTAAGTCGGAGACAAAATCATCTCAATCACCGACTGAGCTAAAAAAACCACCTAAACAGGTCAAGTATGCATACGATAGCGGAGGAGCTGTGAAGATGAGAGAAGAAGGAGATGACTTTGATGCGGAAGGTTGGGCACGACAAGATATGAGATGGAACGTCAACAACCAAGCTGGTAAAGGTACTTTTGGAAGCGAGTATGTATTCCGACCCCCATAAGCTCCACATCAGGTATGGTCTGGCTGAAGACCTAAAACTTAGCGCTAAACTGGGAGGCAACCCGAGAACTTTGTGGGTATGTTCGCTAGAAACCCTCACGAGACTCAACTCGTCCACTTGAGCTATCGAGTGGTTCAAAAGGCTTGTTGCATACGCTAAATGCAACCGTGATTCCTACGAAAGTGAATTAGATTGTCTTGTGTTTATTTCTTTTAATATTTCTGTGTCTGTGTTTGTAGTTCTCATCATCATAGCAACAGCCAAGTGTGGGGAAGTCAGTGGATTTCAGGGGGTGGAGATTGCAAAATTTTGGAGGGATATTGCAGGACCCTCGCCCCCGCGCACCGAATGACGATGAGTGTTAGCACTCTCTGATCGGTCTATGATCAGGTCCATGTGCTCTATCCTTTTATTTTGATTTTATGTGGTTGACGTTTAACTACTGATGTTTCCTTGTTTGTGTGTTTTGGTGTGTTTTGTACTTGGTGGGCAACTTAGTTGTAATGGGAAAGTGTGTTTGTTAGTTTTGGATATTGGGGGTGATTACTGATTAGAATGCTTATGTTGATCGGGTTGAATCGGACAACTCATTCCCATTTATAAATTGTTTAAAACATACATTGAGGGCAATGTATAGTTCAAGTGTGGGGATGAGGGAAAATTAAAAAAAATATCTGATCATGATTTAAATGTGAAAGAATGTTCTGAGCAAAAAGGCACGAACATTAAAATTTTTCAAAAAATCCAGAATTCTTGCAGCGTAATTCACCGATTCGGTACTCGACTATGTAATTGTAAAGGTCCTTGGTCATGGTTGATTCTTTAAGTTGCATGATAAAGTATTCTTAGCAAGTGTTTTAATGAAAATTGTGTAGAAATGTCTATCTAGGGGTAACAAGCTGTTAATGGACTTATCTGCATGTTGGGTGTTATTAACCTAGTTCCAGCATTTCCGTGAGATTTGAGCCTAATTTCATGTTAGGAACATTGCATAGTATTCTCTTTTTGTTGATTGAGTGTTTACCAAGATGTTGTCTCATTTTAGAACTTGTGTTTCAATGCATATTGAGACCATGAACCTTGACTTGCACAAATATGATAAAGGCATTAGGACTAACCCCTTGTTTAAGCTTGTGTTTTTTTGTTTGTTTATCCCTACCCTGAAATTATCCATTAGAATACCATGTTGAGCCTTTCCTGTTCGTTTGACAAACCCCCATTTGTTAGCCCGTTTAGCCTTTTAGCCATGTTTTATGTTAACCCGTGTGGTGAGATCCAATGAAGCCAAATTCCAGGAAGTAAATGTGTAGCATTGGTCAGTTGGGTATAGAGTCAAGTATATGACTCAAGTAAAAAAAAAGAGAGATTGAACAGAAAATTTGTGGATTATTAGGTCGCAATGATCAAAGTATGACGCAAAAAAAAAAAAAAAAAAGAAAGAAAAACAGAAAGAAAAAAAAAGAACATGGTTGTTCGGGTCAATTCTACCCGTTTGTTTTTTTTTTTTGAGTATGAATAAATGGAATATTAGTTGGATTCTCACCACTTCAGCCACGATATATATCCTTATCCATACCCCAAAACCCAAGCCTTACGTTACAACCCATTGAAGACCTTTTGATTTGTGTATGGTCATGTGTTAGTTGGTGGAGACTTGATTGTGATACAAGCTTATGATAATGAGATTTCATCTTTGGTTTGAGTGTTATATATATACTAGCACATCTTCGCTAGTCCATAAATCAAGCCGAGTGGAGTGTTAATTGTGAGAAACATGATGCATGCAAGTAATAAATTAACAGCTTGTTAGGCCTGGGTAGACAATTCATTTTAAAAAGCAGAGTATCAATTGCTTGCTAAGATGTAAACCTATTGAATGTTGTAAGTCTTGTGAATCGGGTATGACTTTGGACCTTAGCTGACATGCGGTTGGGGAAGTGAGGTGTTGTTGCTTGAACTTGGGTTTTGCTTAGCATAGAATATTTGCTTGGGACAAGCAAAACATAAGTGTGGGGATGTGATGGATGTATGAATGTTCGTTGTTTTATGCGTGTTATTCGGTTGTTTTAGATGTTTAAATGCATGAAATGGTGTGATTGGCTTTGTTTATGTGTTTTCAGGTTATAGGATGCTAAGTGAGCTAATATTGGAGTTTAAGATGGGATTAACTCGCAAAGACGTGGAGCGGGAAACAAAACTGCAAAAATAGGCAAAGTGGAGTCCCAAACGCCCAGAATGCAGTCTGGACGCCCCAGGAGTCCAGACGCCCAAAACCAGACGCCCCTGCAGTCTGGACGCCCTTTTTCGAAGCTGCTTACGCCATTGCTCTTTTGTGTTGCCAGTTTAGAGAGCGGTGCGTCCCAGACGCCACCAGAGGCGTCCCAGACGCCCCGACGGAGATCTTTTGAGATTTTTAATCCATATAAATAGGGGAACTTAGGGTTTACGAATTTTATCATTCCCTGGAGTCTAGAAGACGAATTTTGAAGGTTTCTTGGTGCTTTTCTACCATTCCAATCGTGACATTCAATCCGGTAACAATTATGAATCCGATTTCAGAAGCATTCAAGATGAGCATGCGTGGCTAATCTTCCATTGATCAACCTCGAGAGTAGGGTTAGTTAGGGTTTTGATTTTCTTTGTTTGATTGTACTTCTACTGGGTGTAAATCCAATCATTTAATTGGTGATTGGGTGAAAAACCATTGATTGTTTAACTTGATTAAAAATTGGTTTTACTGGCTTTGAATTTCTTTCTTGTTAATTGCATGCTTAACTCTTGAGAATTTATCGAAGTTATTTCTACCTAATTGATATACACTAAGACAACATCTTAGCTGGAGCCGTTATTCGGTTTCGGACCGTTAACCAGCATCCGCCAGATTCCTTGGTCTTGTGTGTATCCTTCAAATTGAACACCAAATCAATTCATGTCTATGTGACAGCTTTAGTATAATCAAACTAGGATTTCATTACCTATTGCTAACCTGAACCTCGAGGATGGTCATTTTGTTTCCATAAGTTTTCACAATCACAATTCAATTTCAAGTTTATATTTTTAAGCAATTATCTGTTTTAGTTTTTTTTCGATTCCAAACCAAATCAAATCATCATCTTTTTCACTTCTTAGCTTTTAATTTAGTTTACTAATTAATCAATTGAACAAAGTCACCAACCACAAACTCTTCGTGGTTCGACACCCTGCTTACACTATCTAAAAAGGTAGTAGGAACACATTTCTCTTATCTTTGATCGGTACCTTCGACGCCGATCACTATATTACACCGGTTAGACGTAAGTTTACACATACTATATGTTAGGGCTGATAATCCGGGATCCTGGCCGGAAGCTCAAATGGTTCAATATCCTTACGCAGGTTGAGGATCCTGGCAGGTTCGAGCATCCTGAATTACAGTTATCAACTAACCCGTTTGTTTTTCCCATGTGTCTTATCAATTGCAGGGTCAAAGAAACGTGTAGACAAGCCTAAAGACTCGGACAAATGATATAGAACGTGGACTAAGTGGTCCACAACGTTCATATTGGCTTAGTTGGGAGAATCCCTAAAATACAGGACAATTGGTTATATTATTTCAGGATGCTCGCCAGAAGCTCAAAGGATCCTGAACTACAGTTATCGATTAACCGTTACAATTATCCATGTGTCTTAATTCATTGCAGGTATTAAGGGACGTGTAAATGATGGCTAAAGACTCGGTCAAGGCTTTATGGGACGTGTTGTAACTGACTCCAACGTTCACAAAGACTTGAAGACTCAATCCCTAGTTTTTAGCCTAGTTAGTTAATGCATTTTGACTATTTAAACGAGCTCTAGGTCATTCATTCAAGAAAGGGGGGACACACACACACAACAGACGATACTCGCTATCAAAACTCTCTGTAACACTTAGAGTACGAGCTCATTTCACTTGTACCAAATACTTTCATCATATAAAAGTTTTAGGAGGCAGGTACTTTGAACCGGCCCCCGAGGTTTTTTGCCAGGCTCCTTGAGGATACTCAAGGATACTTGGATTTTCCCTCGTTACATCCTCGTGTTAATCTCCAAACTTACATTTCCATCTTTATTTACATCAAACACTCTACCTCACATACGAAGTTTGATCAACTAATTGCTTAGGCAGTTTTTGACCAAAACAATTTGGCGCCCACCGTGGGGCAAACGGTGTTTGAATTCAGTTAAGAGCCTTGATCTTCTTCCCATAATCGATTCTTGAAAATGTCGAGCCAACAAAAAATTACTTCGAAATATGTTTCATCCACTAAACCGGCTGTCGACACTGGTCTCCCCCCAATGATGAAGAAAGTGACCGGCACCGACGCTAAAAGAGTGGAATATCCTACTTTTCAGGGATCTCAAGGTACGTCCACTGACTCTGCTATCTCTAATAACGATCTCTATGTTTTGATCAGGCAAATGAAGTCTCATGTGGATGAGCAAGCCAAAACCAACGAGAAAATGATGAAGGAGATCATGGAATTGAAGAAATCGAAGAGACCAGTAGAGGAAATTAGCCCTTTGATGCCAAAATCATTCGGGTTCGACTCTCCGGAAATATCGGAGCAGCCGAAACAGAAAGTAAATCCCTCTACTGTTCAAAAGTCAGGTATTGCAACAGTTACCACTACAGGATCCTCAGGCACTCAACATCAGAAGACTTCCAGGACGATGGATTTGGAATACTCTGGATTCTACTCTGAGCAACCCCCAGAATCTTACTACAGCGAATATGGAAGTCAGCAGCCGCCGAGATGCTCAAGTCAGCAACCAGCCGGGTTTTTAAACCATCGGGTGCCAGCAGTCTCAATGCATCAATCCGCATCTCGACCACAACAATTCGCGGCAACAAACCTACATGAGCCTTGGAGTCAGCAATCAGCAATGCCTACTCCACAGATGCTACAGGGATCTTCATCTCAGCCATTCCAACCATACCGGAGCCGCTTCCGAGCAACTCAGGATCCTCAAGGATCCTTATTTTCTAACCCTACTGTCTCTGCAGGCATATTCCCAGGTTCATCTCAGGAGATGCATGAAGGAGACTTTATCCCCATGCAAATGGGAACCACGACTGAGCCGACCATCCTTAGGGATGCTGAATATGGACCCCAGATCCATCTCTAAACTTCCAGGGCCGGTAACAACTTCGATAATTTCTATGTACACCCTAACCAAGGAACTGTGCAGGATGCAGGTATCAACCCGACTATTGCTAGGGAACTTCAGAGGTTAAAGGATATGATCTCAAGTGTTCCTGGTGTTATTCGTCCAATTCCTGAAGTGCCAGCAGGCAGCCACAGAGTTTCTAGATTTGCATGGCCCATTTGTGACGTGGAAATACCAAAAAGATTTCAAACTCCCAACATGAAACTCTACGACGGGACCACAGATCCTGAGGAACACGTGGCACAATATAGGGAACGGATGGAGATCAACCCCATTCCTGTAAACATCAAAGAAGCTTGCTTATGCAAGGGATTCGGCTCAACACTAACAGGACCAGCCTTGAAATGGCTACTCAGTATCCCTCCTAATACTATTACATCCTTTCCTCATTTGGTTAACTTATTTAATAACCAGTTTTCTTGCAGCAGGAGCTTTGAGAAGCTCACGGGTGACTTGTACTGGATAGTTCAGAAATCCAATGAATCCCTAAGGGATTATGTGGCCAGATTCGGTCGAGAAGCACCGGATATCCCTAACCTGGATATGGCTGCTGCTGTAGAAGCCTTCAAAATGGGGATTAGAGGGGATTCCCGATTTTATGATGATTTGGTTATGACTCCTTGCAGGAACCTTGATGAAGTCAGAACAAGGGCATTGAGATTCATCAGATTAGAAGATGACAAGAAGGTCTAGAAAAGAGGCGATGAATCGTTAGGCAGGAGAACAGATTCTCCCGGAAAGCAACAACGAACCAAACCCTATTACAGGAATGATAATCCCAGGGTTAATGCAGTTGAAGATGATGACGACGAGGAAGACTTCCCAAAGGTATCTGATTACTGTTTTTCGGTTGACACAAGTGGTTTGTTATGTGCCTTGCAGGATCTAGGTGATAAAGCCAGGTGGCCAAGAAAATCGGATAAACAAGGATCATGGAAAGATAAGTCTAAATGGTGTGCCTACCACGAAGACTTTGGGCACTTAACAGATGATTGCATAGCACTTCGGAAAGAAATCAGTTACCTGCTCAGCAAGGGGCATCTCAAGGAATTGTTCGGCAGAAAGAAGAGTAAAACTCAAGAAGCTGCTGAGCTGCCCAAAAGAGCGCAATCACCACCAGCAGATGCCAAAGTGATCAACTTCATCTCCGGAGGATCTGACATATGTGGAGCCTCTTTCTCATCAGCAAAAAGACATGCCAAGGAGGCTAAAATGGATCAAGGCAGTCGACCAAAGAAGAATGCAATATTGACTGAAGACAAAGTCATTTCTTTTGACGAAACTGATAAGCAAGACATCAAGGACCCTCATCATGACAGTCTGGTAATTACATTGTGTATTGCTAACCATTATGTTCGCAGGATCCTGATAGACAATGGCAGTTCGGTCAACATTATCCAATTGGACGTGCTTAAGAAGATGAGCATTCCCGAAGAAGAGATAATTCCAAGATCCTCAGTGTTAGTAGGATTTAGCGGAGAAACCAAGCATACGGTTGGAGACATCAGACTTCCTGTTTACATTGAAGGGGTCAACTCCATGCAGAAATTCTGCGTTATTGACTCCCTTCCTTGTTGCAACGTAATCTTGGGAAGGCCATGGATCCATGACATGAAAGCAGTTCCATCTACCTATCATCAATGTGTGAAGCTTCCCACACCTTGGGGAGTTGTAAGAATACTAAGTGATCAACAAGAAGCCAAAGACTGCTACACTTCTGCTATGAAGAACACCATCAAATCCAAGCCAGCATAGTAATTAAAGAAGCCAGCACGAAGAATTCAGATGACAAAGGAGTTGGAAATCAAAGAAGTTCAACTTAATCCTGAAGATCCTGAAATCAAAGTGCTGGTAGGAACCAATATTCCTGAGGATATTGAGGAGCAGCTCGTGAGCCTCTTGAAGTCCAGAGTCACAACGTTTGCATGGAAACATGAAGACATGACAGGTATATCTAAAGATATTATTACTCATAAACTTGGTATAGATGATTCTTTCAGGCCCATACATCAGAAAAGAAGGAAGTTCGCTCTTGAGAGAAACATCATAATCCAAGAAGAAGTTGACAGGCTGCTCAAGTCAAAAATGATCAGAGAAGTTAAGTATCCTCGCTGGTTGGCTAATGTGGTGGTAGTCCAAAAGAAGAATGGTAAGTGGAGGGTATGTGTAGATTACACAGACCTAAACAAGGCCTGCCCTAAAGACCCATTCCCTCTACCGCATATTGATTCTATGGTGGACGCAACTGCTGGGCATGAGATGCTAACTTTTATGGACGCATCTTCGGGCTTTCAACAAATTCAAATGGAACCATCAGATCAGGAAGACACAGCCTTCATGACCCCTACAGGTATTTATTGTTATATTGCAATGCCTTTTGGTTTACGAAATGCAGGTGCCACATACCAAAGGCTAGTCAACATGATGTTTAAAGACAAGCTGGGGGACACCATGGAAGTATACATCGATGATATGGTGGTGAAATCGAAAAAAGCGAAGGACCACCCTAGAGATCTTGAAGCTGCTTTTGATATCCTGGACCAATTCAACATGAAATTAAATCCTTCCAAGTGCCATTTCGGAGTAAGAGCCGGCAAGTTTTTAGGCTTTATGGTTACTGAAAGGGGAATTGAGGCCAGCCCTGAGCAAATCCAAGCAATCATAAACCTGAAGTCTCCAACAAATGTCAAAGAAGTTCAGAGACTAACTGGCAGAGTGGCAGCGCTCAACAGGTTCATATCGAGATCGTCTGAAAAGAGCAAAGAATTCTATGACATATTGAAGAAGAATAAA